>VMRM01000011.1:17053938-17523938 GCA_010277075.1 Poeciliopsis retropinna | reverse complement strand
TTGCAAATCATAATTTGATTGTCCATCCATCCATTAATGTTACTGCCTATCCTTCATCCACCCAGCCATCAAATCTATCTACCTGCCATAAACTTCAGGTGAACTTTGGAATTTATACTATATTATCTGAAGTCTGGCAATTTCACAAGGAAAATATTTACTCTAAAATAAGCAAAGAGTTATGGCTCAGCTTACCCTAACCTCGTAGGATTATTATCATTAGAAACCCTAGTGTTACTAGGGTTTACTTATCTAGTCGGGTTAGTTCTAGGGATACGGGTAATAAGATAGTAATGAAAGCCCTTTCATTACCCTCTGGTGAACTATTTGGTAATCTGGTTTGTACGTTACATGACGAAGACGCTGCCAAAACAAAGAATGAAACGTTTGAGCCCAGTTTTAAGGACAATTTCTTAGACATACTTACAGTGTCAGTGCCTCCCATAAAACTGCGACTTCTTCTGGTCAATAAATCATCAGAAATCTTTGGCCTACATGTGCTAAGAAAAGACAGTGTAACATCTTGCTTTTCTCTTTGCGCCATTCCCATCTCCCCCTGGACTTGACACTATTTACAGCTTTTAAGATGCTCAAGCCACCAAAATATAGCGTTGTTTTATCTTTAGACAAGTCGATAAGACAGCATATTGGTTTTCTGCTAAAAGCTACGGATTCTGCTCCCTGTATTGACTCATCAGTCGGGGCAGTTCAGACTACAGCCCAGGGAGGCACATCCACACGCACACACGCCGCCATGCACGCACACACACACACACGCACACACACCCACACCCACACACACACGCAGCCTTCAGCTTGCTCACAGCATTTCATTTTCTGTGACTCACCTGGCAGAGAGAAAGATATTAAAAGTACGAACAGGGATCAGACCTTGGATAACACACTGTAACAAGAAAGGGTCGCGAGCACGACTGAGAGAAGTGAGACGCGGGATCAGAGGAAGAGAGAGAGTAAGAGCGAGGCAGGGGAAGCGGAGCAAGCCGTGCAATGAACAGCCCTCTGGTGCGCTTTATCCTGCATTGTCACACCCCGTTATCCCTGCTGTCTTCTTGATATTTAGTGACAAAGCCAAGATTAGGGCTGCCTACCTATCACTGCTCTCCTCGTTCAACCCCGCCGAGCACAAGCAGCCACAGTCAGGAACCTTCTGCTGAGAGCCTGATGAAAGCAAAGCACACGAGTTGGAATCTGCAGGGTTTCTGGGCTGAAACGGGGAGTCACCGTCAAGGCCACAGACAACCTCGTTACCCCGGCCATTTTTTTTTCTTTTTTTTTTTTCTTTTTACCCAGGTAAAAAGTCGGAAGCCGGGTCACAGCGGAAATGGGAGCTGGGCGGGTTTCATTAAAACCTCAGAGCAGGGTTGTGTCCGGTTGTTTGGATGGCTCTGACGATTCTGGGCAGCACTGAATACGGAGTGCGTCTTCGAAAATGACCCCTGCGTATTTTAGGCCTCAGAAGGTCATTACAGTTTCAGTCACTGGGAGTTTACAACACACTGGCCACACACTGATCTCGGTTGGGCAGTTTATTATGAACGATAAACGACATAAACAGACACGTCTCAGGAATTCTCAGGAAATCACAAAATGCTGCCAGATGGAAGGCTGTAACAAGATTTATGACATGAGATCTCGCAATATTAAAACGCCACCACTTGTTATCAAATTCTTTCTTGGAAAGCAATATTCAGTTGCTGTCAGGATGTGACTTTGTCTGGTGAAGTAAGCCATTATTGCGTGTCCAGGATATGAAGTTGAGTGCTATAAGCTCCACTTCCTGCTGTATCTGTGCTAAGGCTCTTATCTTGAAGTGGGAAGAAAGACGTTCCTTTACGCTCTGTCGTAAAGCAAAGTCAACTAAAAGCAAATGCAAACTAGAATCGCCACATCGTGTAAGAAAGAGGTGCTATGACGTGTACCATATGTGTTTCCATTACAAATGGACAAACTTTGTTGATACTTTGCAAATGTAAAAAACCACGACTTTGCTCTTGCGGTGTTTCCATTAAGTAACAAATGTAGCTAAAGTCACATGTGAATAAGTTTGTTCTCTTTATAAGTCATTAAAAAGCGTGCCACGCCATCATCCTCCTACCACTTCGTGTCATCTTCGTCGTTTTTTTCCGCTAGCGGTAACATCCGGTTGTTGATCATGTGACCCGTGTGACGCGAAAAAAGTGTTTGCGTGTGCAGTTAGGCAAAGTACATTATTTTCTACACGACCAAAAAAAACCACCTAGTCTAAAATGTGTGTTTGGAAACTGCCGCGTTTCCATTAAGCAAATGTATTTTCCTAATTTCAATTTGTGCAATTTTAAGGCAAATGGGAACAAAGCTTATGTTACCTTCAGGCCTCATGGAAATATAAAACAACTTTGCAAAATTTGGCTTTGCATCATAGTCTTATCTGACACCTTCAAATTGACCTCCGACCTTCTCCAACGCATCTCCTTCAGCATGTCATCATGGTTCCCCTTGTCGTCCATTGATGCTGTTTGCACTTGTTCTTAGGAGCGTTGCAGTTCCAGCAGGTGTTTGCCAGTTGCTCCTGCTTCTAGTCCGGTGGAGCTGTGTAGGGAACGGGCGGTGCAGGCCCGCTCTGGCTGGAGCTCTGCTTTGGGTAAATACATGGAACATTGTAGGAACAGGCAGTAAGGCACCCCTGAATGGCAGTCAAGAGAGATTCAAGCATTTCTCAAACATTCATGAATGAATGAATGACCCTCCAGGTATGTTTTTGATGAGGGAATAGCATTATAACATGACAGAAAGCTCAAAAAAGTAAATTTAGCCTCTATTCCCCCTTTAAATATTGACACAAGTCAAGTGGAGCCTTTGACACACATTGATTCATGTTGCTTAAACGTGGTGAAGTGAACAATTTGCTAGGTTTCAGCCAAAAATACCTTCTTGAATAGAACAAGCTTGTAAAGGACTGCTGTGTGACATGTCTTAAAACATTTATTGCCACTTTTATTGTTTTGTTTTTTTTTATAGAAAATTGGAGGGGTGTAATTTTTGATGCCAATGTAAATTCCCATTAACACTACTTGGCAGAATATCCAAATACAGCCTCTGCCACTTCATTGGTGTCGTGGCATTTTGGGTTCTTGCTAGAAAACACAAGACACAGATGATTTATAAAGTTGGCTAACCATTAGGACCAATGGAACTAGACAACATATGCACATTATCTTACTGCAAATAAATATATCTTCGAAAAATAAATGTATTGTGATGGTAATTTAACATACAATCCCTTAAACTGGGATTACAGAAACAGACACTTTATATTTAAATTTAGTTATAATAAATTTATACAGCTGGATAAAAGAGGCAGAGAGTACCAAGAAACTGAATTTTTGTTATTGTTCTAAATGCATATGTTGTTGGTCACTGTGGTTTCTCTGCTCGTTTTTCTCTCTTTCTGCAGGTGTAGAAGCAGACTTCTGGGATAAGGTCTTGTAACGTCTTTTCCTTCTTCTTACCGCAGTTTTGTCTTTTTATCTTCTTCCCCCAATCTTTTTTTTTTTTTTCCCCCGTCTCGTCCATCCCCATGTTTCATTTCAAGTAAACCCAAAGCAATTTCTAATAAACTCATGACAATTTCAAAAGAAAAAAATTTAAAATCAACTACGGCAATTCAAACCCTCTGGCAATGCGATAGATGCCCACATTGGTGTGCGCACAAGGCCACTAACGTAGCAACCCAAAAGGAGGAACAGTTGCCTTTCCATAAACCCTTAAACCTCGTCTTTATTCTTGTGGACCCAACGGCCGTTGCCTGAATGCACTGGTACATCTCTAGTCCGACAAGATAATGCTTCTGTAACGTTCTCCGGAAAACTGTTTGCTTCTCGTGAATTATTTAAAAGAAAATATTTGCTATAAAGCACAATCCAGCAGCAACACACACACACACACAAGACGGAGATGGGTCTCCAAAGACTTTATTCCATGTCAGTGTGAAGGCATAACACTCCTGCAGTGCTCACTGTGGAGTGCTCCTGTGTTAACCCAGGCAAGAAAGCTATTGAGCTTTCACCACAAGCACACACAACAGCAGAATTAGGATTCACAGAGCGTGGCTTTACAGGTACTCTTCCAAATGACTCCACAGAGCCCTTCAGGCTACTGTCAGCTAAAACCCTCGCAGGAGACAAACAACTAATATGCTTTTGGTGTTTTACAGCACTGGAGCAGATGGATAAGATATGGATTACGCTGACAGTAAGTCAATAAGACCCAATACCTGGGTTTGCACCGGATTAGTCAATTGTTTCTTGGCTCCTTTTAATAATTTTGCTTTGTGATCCCTCACGAATCTGTTTTCCTGCAGAGCTGCAAACCAGACTATGAAATGGCGTGGGGATGTGATTGCCTGTCAAGGCGCGGTAAACAGAGGATGCTCTTTGGAAAGCCGAAGCCCTTCTAACCACACAAATCTTCTTTATTGCCAACCCCCTGCCACATGTTCGACGTCCTCTTTGCTTTAAGCTGATATACGTGCCCACGTCGAGCTCACCGGGCCGGCTTTGGCTACGACTTGAACCGACGGCTCCGTCCGAACCAGACTTCGGCGACTAAACGCCGTCCAGTCAAATTTGCGTGACAAGCAGATGCCTTTCATCGCAGCGGGGGACCCGGGCGGCCCCCTTCGCAGACCACCTGCCCGGAGCGCTGTCTCCGATGTGGTCTGGAATAGCTAATGAGGCTGCTTCCAGGCATCCAGCGCGGGACACTCGACGCCTGTCCCGGGACGTTCACGAATTCCACTTGATCTCGTCATCAAGCCTCGCCGTGTTCTTGGGTTTATTTTGTTCGTGTCAGCATTCTTGCGTTTGATCCCTTGTCAGCGCAGACAGAGGAGAGGAGGGAGCTGTTCTGGTGTGTTTAACTGAGCTTCAGTCGAGTTTGCAGGCACCTGCTGTGCGCATCACTCCCCAATGAGGGAGGAACGGGGAGGAGAAGGAGGAGGATGAGGGACTGAGACAACAAAACATCCCTTTTTTTTTTTTTTTTGGTAAATGGTGGACTCGTCGCTGCTCATCTGTGTTTAAGCGGCTTGTCATGTTGCTGAGAGAATATTCAGGAGGTGACGGGCTGCACCTCCATCGCTCGGAGCTGCAGGAAGCTGCACTTCAAAGAGCGAGTCTGCGCTGCGAGGCTCTCTGGGTACGCTTTTTGTTAAAAGCAATCCATTTTTAGCTGTTATTCCAGGTTTAGTTAAGACAAAAAAAAAAAAAGAACGAGAGAGGAAAAAAAACATAATAAAGGAGGTGGGTGTTTCTTTTACCACCCTTTTGATAAATATTTAAATACTGAAACAAAGGCAGTCGCCTCTTGTTCACCTGCAAACATGTAAAACGCCTCTTTGTCTCTGTGTCTCGGGAGGTGAGGTGGCGAGTAGGCTCACGGCTGCGGGGAGGGGGGGGTAATACCAAAACAAATACGGCGCCTTGAAAAAAGTATGCATTCCCCTTGAACTTTGTCGCATGAACTCACAGTAGAATAACAAACCTCAGCACATGTTTGGATTTTGTATAAGTACAACGCAAAGTTCTCCACAATTGTGAAGTGAAAGGAACGGGCGACGTTGCTTTTAAAGGTTTCCATTAGAAATATATCGAAAATTGCGGCGTGCGTTTGTAACGCACCCTTAAAATAAAATCCTGTGCAGTGAAGCGTCTTTATAGATTGGAGCTGCAGGGGAAGCTGAGGCTGTGCAGAACAAAGTTTCGCAAGAATACAAATACTTGAAATGCCATGTAAAAATGCCTGCAACTGGTAGTTTAAACACCAAATATACCTCAATATTATACGTTAACACGCACAGTGGAAACCATCTTAGCACTTAGTAATAGTTATTTTCCTTTGTGGCGGTACAGAAATGGCGCTCCTGCATTGGCGATAGCTTGTTATGAGCACCTCTGTGTCTCAACCTCCAAAGCTGCATTTTCTTTAGAATATTTCAGATATGTGTTACGGAAAAAAAAAAAAAAAAAAAATCCACGACAAGGCTGGTTTTTATTAAATAATCAGGAGTTACACTCCACAGAAAAATTCGCAAATGGGTCAAATCGGTGAATATAAAGCGAAAACCATGAATCATTTTCCCCTCTACTGTACCACTATCAACTATGTATTAAATTAGACTATCAAATAAAGTTCCAACAGAATACTTTGAAGTTTAGTCTAAAAATAAAACAAAAAAAGACATTCATGCGGGATGAATAGTTTAATAAAGCACTATGATATATAAGGGCTGGGCGGACGGGGAGCACACCGCAGCCAACACAAATGAGAATTATTAGTTATTCGCGCTGCATTCAGTGCGCATGTCTGCAAGCTGAAGTTGGTTAATATACAACGCTTTCCATAACCTCACCCTTGATGCTTCAGAGAACCCTGTGAACCCACCTCTCTGTTTAGCTTTCCCCTTCTGACTTTCCCCTCAACTTACCCGCAACTTTCCATTTTCACACCAAGTAGATGGAGGGGGGGGGGGGGAAGGATTTTATCAAGAGAATACCAATGAATCAGTAATGACGTGCGATCTACTCATAGTCAGCAAGCTGAAACGTCTCCCCTCGCTCCCGCCCGTCCGCTCTCTTTAGTGTCTACCCGCGTTTGGCAAAAAGCATATGTCGGACCTCAAAACTGGGGGGTGGTTGGGAGGGTGGAGGGGGAATCATCAGTCGTGACATGCCATTAGTGCTCAAAAGGCCAATTAGAAAAACCTACGAGGCACTCAAGAGTCACTAAACGGAGGACTTCGATTGGAGTTTGACCTCGGCGCGATCCGCGTGCACAGCTAAGCATCAAATAATAGATAGAGGATCTTTAACGTAATTACGCCTTAATGGACGGCGAAGCCACGCTGTCAAAAAATTGATATGAGGGACGGAGGCAGCGTTTAAGCAGACATGGCAGGACGCATTTATTTCCACGTCAAAGAAAGACCAAGAGAGGGGAGGACAGATGGAGGAGTGAACGCTCTAGGATGTGAACGGTTCCCCTCTTTGAAAGACCATCCCTCATAAAGCAATTGTGGACCGACTGCTATCTTAGACTAATTGCTGTGAAAATACCCCCCCATCCCTTCCCCCGTGCCCCAACCTTTTTATATTTAATCATATCCTTGATATTCTGTTGACAAAGCCGGATGAAGATCATTTCCGCCACCGTCGCTTCTACCGGTCATATTAGCTCCAGTGTTGACCGAATCCTGCAAGGTGACCCCCAGTAACCGTGGTCAGCTCCAGTCGGCTGCATTTAGCAAAGACTTCTTTTTTTTTTTTTTTTTTTTTGTGAAGTCAGCCCCCATTAAGTCAGGGATAATTGTGTGTGTGTTCTCCATGGTGAATATTTGATCTGCTGTTTGCCCTTTGCCGGCCACACGGTGCAGAATAATGGCTCTCTTTGAGCTGCACCAGGCAAAAACCCGTCGCCTCCTTCGGCCTCGGTAAGAGGCCAACCCAATTACTCTATCAATTATTAATTCATCATAAAGGTCGTCCGTCCGCTCCATTATCCGCAGCAGTCTGGGCATGCCAATGTCATGAGTGTCAACGGGGCCTTCGGGTCACAAACCACCCAGACAGAGAACTCCACAGACACTTCAGAGGAGTTCTCTGGCTGTCAGAAACACTGACGATTCCGAAGTTTATAATTCATGCAGATTCTGCAATTTTAATAGAAGAAAATGGGGCAGTTCGGGATATTAATCTGTCGCTATTAGCATATCGCTAGCGGTTATTTTAAAAAAGTCATCAAACCTTAGCAAGAAAAGCTAACTAACAGCTTTAAGATAGCTTGCTAGCAGGTACAAACAATAAAAACACATTTATTGGTCAATAAATACATCACTAACTCTGTAAAATATGATGTTTGTTCTACCTGTTTACATTTATGTATGACCTATAGAGCTAATATAGCTAAAAAAATGCCTCTTAAAAGTATTTTTATCATATTTTGTCACAATCCAACTATTTTCATTAACCGATTTCATTAATATTTTATTCATAGACCAACACAAATGACTAGTTGTATTTATTTGTAGCAGAATAGCTCAAGCCACTGGGATGGACAGCTTCAGCAAGCCATAATTTTAAAGCTCTGCCACAAATTCTAGAATTAATCTCGGACTGGGCTTTGACTGGGTCATTCTAACACATAAATATGCTTCGCTCTAAATCATTCCAGAGTTGCGCTCGCTGTATGTTTACGGTCTTGCTGAGAGGCGTCTCAGCCACAGTCCCACGTCTTCTGCAGCCTCTTTCGGCTATTCATGCCTCGAACTAGCTCCATCCATCTTCCCATCAACTCTGACTTCAGCACCGCCTTCCGCATAATTGCTCTGCATAACTTCCTGGTACAGAGCACAATTCATGCTTTCATCAATTACAAAATCATTCAAAAAAAATTTCTGGTGAAACAGACGGAAGTTATCGTTTAAGGGGTGACATATAATCTGAAACTGTAGAAGGTACGCGATACACAGAGCAGTTTGTATCTGTATCTGGAGAGAAGCTGTGAAATAATTAAAAAGTGGGGCGTACAGCAGGTCACAAAGAAATGTAAATAATTTACATTTGAAATATTAGGAAAAGGTTCCTCATCATTGGGTGATTCAAGGATTCCTCAAACCTCCATGAAAGAGTCAAAGCAACACTTTCAGGCAGTTATCTTCTTTTGTAGATAAGATCTCCAGAGCCTTGGTAATGACCTAATTATTCTATTCAGGTGTGGTGCAACAGAGTCACATCTAAAGGTTGCATGGCAGTGGCCCTCCAGGACCGGAGTTTGACACCTGTACTTTAGGGAATAACATTATAACAATGTAAACTAAAAAAAAGTCATTTTTACATCATACTACCCCTTTAATGAACACTACATGTAAATATATGAGACTGTGACCAAGTGGCTCATTTCCATCTGTGATACCATTGGCAGGTTGACCAATCACGTTGTTTCACATGCGATCAGTGTTGGTCTTTGAGACTTTTTACTCTACTTCAGGTTGTCAGAAAGGTTTTGCTTAAGCGATTCACCGATGGGTGAAACTTTCCAAAAATACGTTTGATCGTAGTTATTCATAGCTTAATAACAAGTTAAGCAACTACTTTTTTTTTTTTTTTTTGCATTGTCTCAAGTTGGTTGGGAGAGCTTCTTCCCTAAATGCACAACATTTACGCAGCTCTAATATTGGTCTGATATGTGTATGGGGGCGAATGCCTTTTCTGAGCTGATGTGCTTCATTAAACTGCACAATATGTCGCCGACATGGCTTACAGGCCTCCAGCCCTGCCAGGTCTCCTCACTGTGGGGAAGCACATGGAAGACGAATCCACTTGCTGCATGACCGGTGGCGGGTTTTGTTGTCCTGAACGGCTCCGTGTCGGCGCCGGCGGAGCGGTGGCCGGTGTTAGATGTGTTGTCTGCTCTGACCTTTAGTTAATGGCGCTGGTTCTCCTTTTCGGAAAGGTCACGTTTTACATTTCTACCAATCACCGCTCATTGCATTAACTGTCCGCCCGCTGGTGACAAAACGAAACGGGCCCCCGTGGAAGATCAGAACCCGGCGCGTTGCATCCGGAGGGGGCCGTCCCGCACATAATGATGTGTTCGACATGTGACGAGGTGCCGGTGATGATCAGTTTCATGCTGGACTTGATAGTGTGGTGCGATGTGACCTTTTGCGATGCTGAAATGTATGTGGGTTAAACTGCAACATCAATATTTATGATAATAACATATAAGTGTGTTATTACCCTCTCCGTCACCTGTATTTACATGGCGCCGTCTACCAGGTCCATGGGAAATCCTCAGCAAGGTTTTTTTTTTTTTTTTTTCCTTTTCCCACTTTCAACGTTAAGCTGAAATTTTAATTGCAAAGTGAAAAAAAAAAAAAAACGTGGCCTCGTTTGGTAAATTATAAATTGTCAGGGCTGTCTTAATTAGACTGCATTATTAGTCATATTAGCATTAATTGCATAATTGAATGCGATTATCTGTAATTATTCACATAAATTAATTTTAGGCCACAGATCACTGAAAAAAATGTTTAAAAAAAACAAACAAAAAAAACTAAGAGGAGTCTGTGGTGAATTTGATCTGCTTCTAATTTGTGTTTCTGCTTAATTTGTGTTTGTGCTGTTTATTTTTCACAGTACTGCTGTGCCGAAGTATCTGCATGAACTTTCTCAGAACTTTTCTTGCCTTCGGTATTTACAGACGGCTCGATGTCGTGGCTTTGTGGCTTTGGAAAATGAACAAACATGAACATGTTGGTGTTGCAGCCTTAAGGATTGTGTTTGTCCCTTTAACAAAATATGGTGTCAGAGGCATCGTCTGGTCATAAATCAATAGAGAATGTACATGAATGACAACTAGACACGCTGACATTTTTATTTTTTTTTTACATAATTTCCTCTTACTGAGACGATACAACAGGAATATTTAGATTTGGTGTGGCAATGTTGGAGAAATAAAAATAAAACAGCAGACATTTTTCTGAGAAAAAAGAAAATCAATCTGAAAAGTGCGGCGTGCATTTCTATCCAGCCACCTTTTAAAAAGCAAATGCAACATCAATTTCCAATTCTTTCCACAGTTTTACAGTTGAATTCAAGTCTGGACTTTGACTAGGCCAACCCAACTTATGGATATTATTTGATCTGAGCTGTCAGTGTCCCTCTGGCTATCTGTCCAACGGTGCTGACATGAAGGAAGGTGAACATCTATTTCTTCTTGTAAATCGGCATAATAAGTTATATTGGCAACAATATTCTCCCGCCTGAGATGTGGATCTTTGATCTTCCACCAGAGTGACACTTTCTTTGCAAATATCAAACCTCTGAGGCCTTCGCAGAAAAAAAACATCTGCCTTTAGACGGATTAAATTACACTCCATTTAACTAATCAGGTAAACTTCTGAAGTCAGCTGGTAGCATTGGATTTTAATCAGGAGTATCAGAGTAAAGGGGTGCGCTCACTGCAGTCAAACACACACAATTCCATCTGTGAGCTGCCTTAATCAAAACGAAGCACGCACACGTCGGTGTGAGTGCGTGCTAGGAAACGCAGACTGGAAGAACTGTGGGTTTCTACAGGAGCTTGCAAAGCCATGACAGCATGCGATGACAGACTGTGGCGAGCGTGCTCCATTGCCTGTGCAGGAATATAAGCCAACACACACATGCACACTCATATGCCCTGAGTCACCTCTGCATTCACACGTTCACACTGACTTAAGACCTGTCACAGCAAATAGAGCCACTTACATTTTGGCTACAAGTACCTGCCTGTAATATGAGAAGTGTTTCAAATCTCTCTGAGCCAATAAAAGGTGCGACAGGACAACTTGCATCCTTTGCGGATTAAATTGCAGTTACAATCTACCGGATGACACAGTTACACACGAAAGAAGAATGCTTAACATTTGGCCATCACTTCGGTCAAGACAAAAATCCAACCCTGTGTTTGAGGTAGTTCCTTTTTTCGTCATGTTACAACAGAGAGCTACAGCATGTGGGTTGCCACTTGTGCTGTAGGCTATCATTTAAAGTAGCATCTGGAGTGAACCCTCAAACTGCATGCAGAAAACCTCTGGCTGGGCTGCAAGCCCTGCCCAGAAACTGCAGCTCTGTCAGCAGGACAATTGCAAGTCTTGTACTCTACCAGCCCCACCTTTGTAGAAGAATGTCGAGAAGGGAGTAATTGTTAAAAATAAAAATCAAGCTTGCAGTAAGCTACACGGGAATACAGCAAGAATATGGCTGAACAGAACAAAACGTTTTGACCTTTTCGAGAACTACAGGCCCTCTCATGCTCAGGCATATTTCACTCCGCGAAGGTCCACTCCTGCTCAAGGTGGACTCGAAGCAGACGTTCATCGGACACGTCTGTGCAAAGGAAAACCTTTATGCCTGCATACTCTGTGTTGTGCAGAAACCTGTTCAGCAGGAAGCGGCCTTCCCATCGACCCATTTGTGTGTCCTGATAATGTTGTGAGTTGGCTCAAACAGTTGCCAGGTCACAGCCAGGCTGCCACTCTGTACCACACTAACCGGTGTGTGATGGCTGCCCTGGTGGAGAGGAAACGGCGTAAGGTGTCCGACTTGCTCATCAACTTGATAGAATCCATTCAGATTGCGGGAAATGAAGGAATCTGTCGTCAGAAACGCAGGCGATCAATCTGCTTGACTATGAAATCTCAACTGTCTGCAGACGGTGTGCGCGGAGTTCGCGTGGATACAAAAATACGTACAGTACGTGAGTATTTTGGAGCTTAAACATTACAGATAACCGTACCATTTCACTGTACCATGAAGCTGAAGGACGACTCTTCTTTAACAAAGATGGGGAATCTGGTCAGAGATGAGAAGAGTGAGTTATTTACTGACTAATTCTGGATGGGTATGTGGTAGAGGCTTCAAAAGACTTGAGCATGGGATGACGCATCACCTTGCAACACGACAGCAACCCCACTTGCACATCCAGACCCCTAAACACACCATAATCACAGTAAAACATGAGAGTAGCAACATCATTCTAATACCATACACAGAGCTCAACTCTTTAGTAAAGAAAATTTGATAAGAAATGCAAACCTGTTCAAGACATACCTCAAGAGACGTCCAGTTGATCAAACAGTTTTGTACATTCAGAAGGTGGGTGGGGAGCAGAACTTTACATAAAAAGCCCAGAGAATCAACGGATGTCGCTGCACCACCACCGTTTTTAAGAATCTAATTCCTCCAAGAAAGAAATATGCTTGCCTCTGTCTGTCTGTGTCTGTGTGTGTGTATGTGTGTTTGTTCCTGTTCTCATTAGGATCCACACTGCAGGGCGCTGCTTCAATGTTGTTTCCTGTATAGCCCATTACTGCTACCTGCCCCGGGGTTGGAAGTTGAAGCCCGAGACAAACAACGAGCCGTGTGCAGTAAAATGCACCCGAGAGATTAGTGTGGCGAGGAAATCGCGCTGTGTAAAGAGGGGTGAACTTAAGGTTGAGTCAACCTGAGGCCACAATAAGCTGTCGTGGAGATTTCAAGCAAAGCGTTTTTTTATATATATATAAATACATATATTGAGCGGGGCAGGTGACAACAGGCAGGCCGTGAGATGTGTAATTCAATTCAGAAAATAGAGAAATACATTATTAAAATATCACAGCAGGAAAAAAAAAAAAAAGCAACCTTGCAAAAGGTTCACATGTGGCACATATATGTGTTTACAAGCTAATTTTAGTTTTAGTTTTACCAAAACTGAGTAGCTTTCAGGACATATAGAGCTTAAAGTAGATGGTTGTTTTGATGTCTATACAGCCAAACCCACTTTCATTCTCACTGTTTCGCCTTCCAATACTCTTAAACTACACAAGTATCACGGGTTTTGTGTCACAAATGAAAGCCTGCAGAGGTTTCACAGACTACAGGGTTTCTCAGACCAACTGAAACCAAATGAGCACATCCTTGTTGTTGGTCTGCTTGCCAGTTTGCAGGAACATCCACAGCACTAGGTGGGAGTAATGGACGATATTCTCTGAATTCAGAGGGGCTGGAGTCTGTTACACTCACTCATAAAGTGAAGAAGGGGGTTTTCACATCTGATACTGCAGTAGACTCAAACCCTTAGAAAAACCTGAGCCCATGCACCCTCGCCTGTGGTGGCGCTGTACCAACTACTGAAGGAAACGACATGAAAACCTCTGAAGAAGACCAGAGCGCAACTTCCGTCTTCACAAAATGTAAATGAATATGGAGTGGCGATGGATTTATTTTCAAAATAAAATATATGTGTCTAGCGCCAGACCGCTAGACACATATAGACTCTCACGGTTGTATTTACCCAGAATGCCCTGCGCTGCAGTCCGCTCCCCACTCTGCAGGGACAGCTCCAAAAGCGGTCCATATGTGAAGGTCCGCTTGGCCTTCACATATGGATTCGAACAGCAGCAGAGTTCACCTCGACCGAACCAAACCCTCGGGTTGTAGGCGGACAACAGCTTGATGGTGAACTCACACCTCCACAAAGCAACAGGCCTGGTGTAAATTCACCCCAAAACGCACTTTGAAACATTTTAAGTATATCTCATAAGAGAACACCATTTGCATATTGTTTGTTACTCTTTCTTATAATCATGGTGAGAGTTTGGAACAATGGCTGTAGTCTCGACAGCTCTAACTGTGGTTTACCGGAAACCTAAAGCTTTAAAAATGACTGTCACCATTTCCATATTGATGGAGCATGATGTGTTGCTTTGAGAGATTTTCCAACCTCGTTCACGTTGTCGGACAGGTTACATCTAAGCACTTCATTTCACTGTATGTTCTTGACATGCACGAAACAACGATTAATTATTTGTTTCCTATTTATCCTGAATGCGTCTTTGCTCCAAACTCATCAGATCATCTCTAAAGCTTCCTCAGTTAGACGGTGTTGGCCCACTGCAGGTATAAAGCTAACTCAGAGGCTAGTGATAGCCACTTTAAGCCACTAAATAATTGATTTGGGGAAATTTAATACAAAGGCCACAACATGAATCCTAAAAAGATAACTCCAAGAAGGACGAGGCATTACAGCAAAACGCCCTGTATCTGAACAGGAGATCCTCCACTAAACATTAGTTGTATTTATAGCAGTGGTCAGATCAATAGGGAGTGATATTTGCTCATGTTTCCTACTTCACTCCCCCAAGTGCTTTGTTGTGCTATTTTCTTCAATGTGCTGGGTGGAAGAGACCACACGAAGATACAGAGAGTCTTTGTATTATCTGCCAAGGTCTTGCAATAAAACATAAGGTTACAAATGTGCGTCAGTTCAAGGCAATAACACACTTTGTGATGAAATACTCCACTTAAAGGGATGCAGAGGTAAAAGTTATCTCTTCTCTTTAAATAAAACTTTCTTTCAAGACGCCGACTGTTTTTTTGTTGTTGTTGTTTTTTTGTTTGCCCTGCTTTCTCAAAGAATGGATTTGTAGAGAACATGACTAATAGTCATAAGATGTTCAAAATATGGCACGTAGTTTTACACCCCAACCCCAGTTTGACTTTCCCCATAACTTTATCTCTGACTGTTCTCCTTGGGCTTCATTTTTTGCTGAGTGTTCAGCAATGTTCTCCATCAAACTTCTGAGGTCTGTAAGGACAGAAAACTGCTGCCGCACCCTGAACACACCATTCCCACGGAGAGAAATGCTGGTGGCAACAGCTACGAGTGCGTCTTCGTAAAGGATCAGAACGCAAACAGCCAGCAGCCCTTTCGTATTTATTTTGTAAATAATTTTGGATGTGATGAATCATTTCCCCAAATCCCAAGAAAAGCCATTAAAGCTTGCGGTTGTGACATGGCAAAATGTGGATATTATTTTATGTTATTCTAAAACGGTGATTAAATAAATGGAAAAAAAAAAAAAATCCCCTCGGAACTGTTTTAATCATCACTGTAATAAAAAAAAAAGGGAACTGCTTCAAAGCCAATGATTTTGTTGTGTGATTTAAAAAAGAAAAAAAAAAACATAGACGCTGCCAACGAAAGTATTCCTTTAATTTCCCCCCAAATAGTATGATGATTTAGGAAGGCTTTTTGTATGACTTATTACTTTGGGTAATTGAGAAAAATAACAGCCCTCTCTTAATACGCAAGTTTCCAACTCTGACTCATAATATTGGCTCCTCTAAAAATTGGTAAAAAAAAAAAAAAATTTAACAAATACATGCTCTACTGCAGCAGTAAAATCTCAGAGAAATCTGGAGTGAAATCCATCCTTTAATTTGAGCTTATTGACGTAGAGGACAAAACCTCAAACCTCAACAACAGAAACCTTTATAAGTACCCGTCACAATGCCTGTAAAATAAAAGAAAAATGAAGCCGTATTTTATCTATACGTAACTTTTCGGAGGCTGAAGGAACTTTTAGTTTGACTCGTTTCCCTTTGCATATCCCAGGTGAATGTTTAAGAGGCAGCATGTGTGTAGAGTTGGCCAAATGTGACTTGAACTTCCCACATTCGGACAATTAAGTATGATTGTGGATTTGTGACGCTGTGGGGCTGCTCTCCTTTAAAAGGGGACAAGAACCTTGTTAGATTGCTTGATATCATTAAGTCTTGAAAAAAAAAGAAAAAAGAAATAAATACAGCCTCAAATACTAAACTTTAAATGATGCGTCATTGGGTCTTTCGGTAGAAGGATCTGAAGCATATGGGCAAAACAAAACAGAGTTCACCAGACACAAAATCAACCTTCTTCCATGCCCAGCTTCATGTCCACATCTAAATCACATAGAAAACCAGCAGCAACAAATCTCTCCGTTTTTCTGAGCTGTGTGGTCCATGCTAGTTTACAATCTTTACTTCCTGTTTATTACAGCCATATGTAGCGTCAACATCTGACTAATTAGCACTCTTGGATGATTTGCTCCAAACCAGTGGACAGAAACATGGCTAATTCGCTTTTTTGTGACATGTTAAAAGTTCACTCAAAAGTCAGCTGACAATTGGATGGAAACTTACCAACTAAATTTATGTCAACATAAAGTTTGGACTTTTCAACATTTTTGAGCATTTTTTTTTTTTTTTTTTTTACAATATTCTATTGTAAAAAAATAAAAATAATAATTCTACCAAACTTTATATGTAGGGCCAATGAACACAGATACTTTGCACATTTACTCTGATTTCCGTTTAGTTCTTAATTTTAGCCAATTCTAGATGCATCGAGAACGCAAGTTGCAGCATTTAAGAAACAAATTTGCGTTCTTAGTCAGATTTTACATTTCTGAGAGATGACTTAAAACTGATGACTAAGTTAATTCGGACATTTTGGGTTTGGTTACTTTAAATAGTCAAAAGGGAACCGATGTAGCTCGTCAGTGCACTCAACACAGGAAGTGGAAGTGACACTAGAGAAACAGTGGTGTCACACTAACAAAACAGATGTAAACAGTGCAGTGCAAAAGGGGAACCAAGACTAAACGAAGTCTGAAAGTGAAATCAGAGAAAGATCTCCTGATTACGAATACCTGGTTAATTATAGTCCTATAATCTATTATATAGAATTATACTCCTGTAAGCGCAGGTCCGGCTCCAAGCAACAGAGCTATACTAATCAACTGAATATGAAAGAAAAAAACCCCATCAAAACCAAGAATTCCCAAAGTTTTCTGCATCAAAGAACAGCATTTACTGAGCATGAAGGTGACGCCAAACAGATTTACTGTCACAAGTGGAGCATTACGGCTTTCACCATGATCCTCCACGTGGAACTTTATTAGAGATTGCTTCGGGTTTATTTAATATGTAATGGAGGCAGAGATGAAAAAGAATAGAGAAAGGGAGAAAAGTGGTGTTTAAAAGGAAAGGAAATAAGAGTAGAGATAAAAACAAAGCATGGATGGAATTCAAGTCAACATTAGTCGTGATTCTACACCTACAGAAAGAGAGAAGAAGACAGAAACCGCAGCAGCAAACATCTACAATTCAAACCTTCTACCTCCTTTGTTCCCTATGTTGGTATGAAGCATTAAGGTTGCGTTCACACAGCAACATGAAGTGGCCCAATTCCGATTTTTTTTTTTTTTGACATAATGCGACCTGTATTTGATTTTTTCATGACAGTATGAAAGCGCAGGTCGGATTCTTTACATATCCGATTCGGTCCAGGTCGCATTCCTCCGAACTGAACGTCATTGGTACTCAACAAGTCTCACTATTCTGCGTCCTGACACGCGCAAATGGGAAGAAAAACAACAACTATGATGGACAATATTTAAGAATTAAGTTGTTAATATGCTGGCTCCGGTCGGACAGCAACTACAAGTGTGTAAGCTGTGCTCCACCGTTAGCCTCCATGTTTACTTCCGCAAACACTGAGCACGTCTTCTTTTTATGGCGGTTGGCAGAACACTGACGCTATTGCGCCCTCTACAGCGCAATGCAGCACAGGCGTGCAGGTTGTTGACGTTCACATTGCAGAACACATGGCATATGTTTGGAAGTGTGAACGGCCCCAGCGAAAAAAATCCAATTTGAAACAAAATCGGAATTGGGTCACTTCAGGCTGCAATATGAACACAGGCTAAGAGTCCAATCAGTGCATCTCTATCTACAAATTGTCACTTATTATTGCAGTTCAATTTTTTTTTTTCATCCCAGTGTCAAATATTCCAGCGGGTGGAGCCTCTGAAGCATGCTTCAAGGATTTACCAGAGACAGTACCAGCTTTGACACAAATGATGTCAAGACAGCAATAACCGACCCATCTGTTAGAAGCAGATGCATCAAACTGCTGCGGGGTTAATACACCTGGGATGTCGGTGTCAGATGGCTCCACTGCAGGCATGTTCCCCTGGTTTTAAACCTTCTTTAATGCATCCAAATAGATGGAATAAACACAGACGCGCGGGCGGCTCGCAACTCTCACGTCCTGCGGCAGTGTCAGGAGTGTCAAATCAAAGAGAAGATTCTCACGTCTCTGCGGCAACCCCTGACTCAACACCCTGTTCAAAGGCGGGACGGTTTAGTAGCCGGCCCGAGGAAGCAGGCTGGCGCGTTTGCTCGGAGTGTTCGCGAAGCGGCTCGTCCATCTGTCTCTCTCTCTCTCGTGACTCAACGCCGTCCTCTGCCTGCGCCGCCGCGGCAGCCGCGGTTTAGCAGGTGTTGGTGGGGACGGCTCGCACTGATACTGTCAGTCACCATGTTTTCCAATTACCATAGCGCCGCGCACCAACATGATTGCCTGATTGGCAGCGTTATTTCCGTGGCAATTATTATGATTCTGATTATGTCAATCATTTCGCTCTCTGCTCCATGTGCCATCAAATAACAGCAGCTTCGGCTTACCAGCGCCTTCCCAACCCTAAACCCCCCCCAACTCACGTGTCTGATGGCTGTTTGAGGTATAGTCTCTGTTTTTTACAGTAGAAAACTTTTAAAAAATTCATGTTCTGCTTGCTGCGAGCGCTATTACCTTTGAGCGCGGTAGCTCACTCCAAATTACTAACGGTCTGTATATGGTCCCCATAATGATCATTTTCACTCTGTGTCAGTAATAATTGCGAGGTTAGTTCTATTTTAGTGCAAGCTCAGGGCTTCTGGTCTTATCTCGCTACGTCTTGTATTATTCATGTCATCCTTGTGTCTTTGACTTTTTCCGCAGCAGCCCTCCACTCAAAACGGCAATTACTACTATTACCTCTTCCGCAGCGCGTCGGGAGGAGGAAAAGCCATTTTCTTTATTATCCTCGTCATCTGCAGCCACGACTATCATCATCTATTTACTACCTGATTCAATTAGTGAGCCATCAGATGAAAGGGCACAGCTGTAATCAGTCCTTTGAGAACATGTTTTTTTGCACATCGAGCCTTCCTCTGCACCCGGCTTTACATCGAAGGACAACTGATGACCTTTCTTTCGCATTCTGCGACGAGAACTCGGAACTTGTTCGGCCGTGCTGGTGCTGTATCCGCTCCCATCAAACGTGTCCGGCAGGCCGGTCTTGAAGCGGAGTCTTTTGGAAAATATTCAAACCTGTTGAACTTTCCTTCACGGTTTCCTTTTTTTTAGTGCAGAAACACTCTTTGCTATACGTACGACTCCATGTGGTTTGTGCTGCATTCGTCCTCTGCAACATCTAGCAACGCTAAAAAAGTTGCATTTCGGCTTCATCTGATCAGATGTCCTTCTTTGACATGATTGCGGCGTCCCCTACTAAGCTTTGTGGCTTTATTCTAGCAGTGGCTCTCTCCTTCTTAACATATTTTCCTACTTACGCTGTGAATCTCTGCAGCTCCTCTAGAGTTCCCATGGGGAATAAAAAGCATCTGTTTCTCCTGAAAGAACTGCCTTGCTGATGACATTTCATGATTGTTTCATCTCATCTAAGCATAAGTGACAACATATTTATTACTATGTAAGTAGTGTGTTATAGAAGAACATAAACAAATAAAAGAGCAGTATAAATTTTAAACGTTTTAAGGATATGTGGACACTCTACACTAATCTGTTCTAACAAGCAGGCCAAATGGATTTATATTCAAATTAAATTAAACACTATCTACTAATTAGAGGACGGGCTGTTTGTTGCACTGAATATTACCTGGAGGTACTGGAGTTAAGGGGTCTGAATACAAATAATTCTGCTTCATGTTTATGTGCCTGCTTGTGTTGATTTATTCCATAAAACAATGCAAATAAACTGTAGTGATGTGGCAAAGTTTAATGGGGTACGAATTCTTTTGCAATTCATACAGGATCAGCAGAAAACGTGGCGATTGACACGGCTTTATGCATGAAGTCGTCAGATAATGCCTTATTTGTTAAGAAACAGCTTCCTGATTTAATTTTCCCCACCAAATTTTTTATTTTTTTTGCAATGGATGGAAACCGACTCAGGCCTAATGTGCAATTTTCCTGCTCGCGTCAGCTCTCCGCGCGCAGAAGTGAATTATGTGTAAGTCTACCTGTGCACAGTTATGTATATTTTCTTTTTCATTATATGTACTGCATCTGGAATTTGCGCAGACTTAAATACGGCACGTTGCTCACAGCTCGCCGGCTCACACGCAAGCAAGCTGTCCCTTCGACTTTTGATTTACGTGCCAAAACGTTCACGTCCTTGTTTGACTGCGTTTTAATTACTGAAAGGTAACTAGGGAGTTTCCGATCTTTTTCATTGAGCGCCACCCTCGGCTGACCCTTGTTGCGAGGTCACTACGCTCTGTGCAAAAATGCAGGCAAATTTGGTTCAGACCTTTGTGTTCTCCACGGGATCAATCTGACTGCTTTTCCCCTGACCTTTCATCTGCAGCCAGCAATGAACTGAATGTTCTCATTTCCTCCAAACTCATGAAGAGGTTACCATAAAGTTTAGCACGGAAGATTATTCCTCAAATTAATCTGCTGGTCCGCTTGCATTTCATCAAGTACTACCAGCGGACCGAAGTTTCCACTCGTTCTGTTTACAGTGCCTTGCCAAGTAATCGTAACCCCTTTTGAGCCTTTTAGCGTTTAATAAAATGTGTTTTACTGTGATTTTATGTGGAGGATCAACATAAACCAAAAGCGGAGAAAAACATGCTTTTGCGTCCTTTTTACAACTGAAATTCTGAAAAGTGAGAATCAGTATTCTGCCTCCTTCACTGTGATTCTCCTAAACAAAATTCAACACAAGCAATACCTTCAGAGGTCATTTAATTAGCAAACAGGGGTAGGTCTATTTATCTACTGTCTTCCCATTTTTATGGAAACATTTCCACATGTTCAAGTACTTTCTGGTTCGATTCTCATCTCCCTTCAGTGCTCCCCCCGGTCTTCCTCTCACGGAAGTGGATTCCTCTGGTAGAGTTTCATCCAGACCGATCAGCAAAGAGAAGGAAAAGTTGAGAACAATGACATTGATTTTCGGCGCTGTTTTAGAGTCGTAGTCTGCCTGTAGTTTCATCAATGCAGCAGAGGAAGTGAACAAAGTCATTCAGTCAGTGTTGGCCGCACTTCCAAATATTGACTTAATATCAGCAGCCGACTGGTTCGACTTGGCACATCTCTCTTCACAGCGCAGGCGAGTTCCGGTAAGCTTCATAGAGTTAAGGGTCCAGACCCTTTGTAAGAAGCAAAGCATAGAACGAAGTCTACTCAACATGTTCTAGATCTCCAGGGTCTCTGTTCCTGATCAGACGCTCCACCGGATTGTTTCAATGTAGAGGCGCAGTTGCTCTGACCCCAATCCTGATCTCCAATCCTCACTAAAGGTGAGAGACCAGATCTGAACACATACTGTAACTTTTCTGAAGTTTTTTTTTTTCTTTTCTTTTTTTTTTTTTTTACTATATGCTAATAGGCTAGCGCTAATCTGCCAAACAGCCATATTTTAAGTTGAAGAAAACTGACACCTCCGCCACGACTGACCCATATCTGAATGTCAGCTGACAGACGTCTGGCTCTAACACGCGTCCATAATCACCTCTAAACATCAACAGCTTCTGCCGTCGACTAAACTCTCTGCAGTACGCCTGGCAGATCAAAGAAAGAAAAGGCAACCTTCAGTGCATGCGTGTGTGTGTGTGTGTGTGTGTGTGTGTGTGTGTGAGTCCATTTCAGCAGCTGCTCTGTCAGCATACTCCCAGTCCATGGGGCTTTCAGGCTGGTTGCGTGTGTGTGTGTAGGGTTGTGGGGTGGTTGAGGGGGGGGGCGAGATGTCCACACAGCATGCCTAAAGAACTCATCTACAACCTCAGGCGCTGTGCTTGGTGTGTGGGATGATGTGCTGCAGACTCAGCCTCTCAGCTCACTGAAACCCAAACACACAAACACCTCCTCATCACTGACCCGCCTGTGCACACATTAACATGCCCGCCGTCTGCATTCATCCAGCAAATATGCCTGTTACCCTCGACGCCGGGCATTTTTCATCGGGATGTGGGTGCGAGGGGGGCGAAAGGGGAGGGGGAGAAGAGCGGAAGCCTGTTATGAGAAACTTCAATTTGATTTGTTATGAATGCAAAGCACAAAGCTAAGAGCTCTTGGGGTATTTAGCGTCTGGCTATAAGCTTAATAAGTTTGTGTGTGCTGCGTTAATGCGTGTGTGCGAGGCGCGCCCGTGCGAGATGCAAATGTGTGTTTGTTTTGCACTTGGAAAGACGGGAGAGCTCTCTTCTGGTGTAATACACTCGTGTGATGGCTAGTGGCTGGAGGCGCATCCTCTAATTCGCTCTCGGAGGCTAATTCCATGCTAACAAGTCAGCGATGCCACATGCTTGTCCTTGCCCACAGCCTGGTAGGCCAGCCTCAAAGCAAACCAATTAGCCAGCCTCACTCTGGGTCTGTCAGCCCCCTGCAACCCCCAGAAAAGTCACTCTAAACTTTTCTTCCCCCTCAGAGGCTTTTGAATGGAAGAGGTCTATGAGGGGTGTGAAGGCGCGTCGCATTAATAAGCCTGTACTGCTGACATGAAAGACGCCTAGCGAGTGACATGAAGCAGACAAGGCTAAGCTGCGTCGCCTATTAGCCAAAACAGCCATTTAGTGACGAAACTGTCCAACAAATTGAATCACTGCATATTTAAAAAGGAGATTAATGCTATTTTTTTTTCTTTGAACTTTTTAATTTTTTTTTTTTTTCCCCCTTCCAACAACAAACATCAGTGTATTTTAAAGGGGATTTGATGTGACAAAAAGTAGAGCAACACTATGCAGTGGAAGAAAAAACTCTACGTTATTTGGTATCAGTACAAATCCTAATATTGCGATCTTCATATCTCGCCAGACCTGTTTAGTCTGATACCCTTAAATAAAATTCAGTGCAACTAACTGCATTCAGGAATCACTTAATTAGAAAATAGAGGCGTTTAATTTAAAAACACCACATGAAAACAAAAACATTTTTGTAAACGATAAAGAAAAAAACATGCGTCCAAGATGCAGAGCAACTGGAAATGCTGCAGTAGGTACACCAGACCAATAGGTGGCACTGTGACACTGCCACAGACTGACGCAAAAGTCATAGAACACTGAACGCCGCCATGTTTGTTTTTGTGTGAGTGAGGTGCATGCAGGGTAGCAAGAGAGATAGGGCTTAAAAAAAACAAAAAACAAACAAACATACAGTTCACAGTAGACATACTTGTGCGTCCCAATCCTTGTTCACAAGCGTGACGCAGCAAGTCGTTGAGTTTAACCTCGCTTTTCCTGCGATATTCCAACCGGCGGTATCACACCTAGTGCCACCCGGGGGAAACAACGCGTCTGTGTCATGATCCTCTGTTAATGCTGTGGTAATTCTCTTCTAGAGACGTTCTTAGCAAATATTCCTACCTCCTAGCTGTTGCTAAACCCTGGTGTCGCTTTGTGCCTGGATCTTTCTGGAACCCCACTTGAATAATAACGTGTGTCATCACAGAAATGTCTGGCTTTCTTCAAAAAAAAAAAAAAAAAACCCTCCCATGGATGAAAACCTACCTGCAAAACGAACTTCAGAAGAGAAACGCCCAACTTGTCACCCCGCTCATTCATCCACCTGGAGTAGCTGCAGGAGAAAATGAAGATTAACTCACCTGTGATTCATGCCTGCATGCTCTCCAGCTGCCGTACTCTGATCTATCAAAACACTCACCTGGAGCTCTGTTCCCAGTTGACGTCTCCACCCCAGGGTCTCCCACTAAATTCCCTGCCATTCCACTAACCTACAATAAAAAGAAGAAACCCTAACATTCAATCAACCTCCAGGTCCCACCTGAGCAACACTATTCTGTTTCTCCCTCCCAGGTTCCATTGCCAGTCAGAAGCGTTGGAGCCCTAAGCCTTTATGATTTGAACTTTTATTCTAAAAGTCTCCTGTTTCCCGTTTTTCAATCATAATTCATCTCAGACGTGACGGTTAGAGGCTCCGAAAGACTTGAGATCCGAGCAGAGGTTCACCTTCCGGCAAGGCAATGGTCCTAAAAACAGCAAATCAAAAGACGTTAGAATGGCTTTGTTAAAGTCCAGACTCCAAGGGAGAATCCATAACAAGGCTGGAACTGATGTTCTCCAGCCAATATAAGTAAGCTTGAGCTGCTTGGTAAAGACAAACGTGCAAAACTTCTAGTCTCTAGTTGAGCAAAGCTGTATAGATATCCCCCAAATACTTGGTTCTACCAAGGACTGACTCAAGGGGATACTTTTGCAGGGCACTGTAAATGAACATATCACCACTATGACGGATCCTTTGAGAAAATATTCAGCCCTTAACCAGTTTGAGTGCGGAGAGAGCGGCGAACACGAAGGTGTTAGGATTTGCTAAGTGGAGTGACTTGACGCTGTGCACGACTGCTGCAGTTCCACTGTGGGAGCAGCTAATTGGATGGTAATTAACAGAGCGAAGGCCGATAAATACCTTTGTGTGCAGGCTTGCCAAGGACACGGAGGTGATGGGACGGTGTTTGTGAACTGGAGCGAGAGACGGACGGACGCCTTTTTTTCCCCCTTTTTTCCTCCGTTGCCATCCCCTTCCTCCAGCTCCTCTGAAAGATGCTCTTCTCCCTTATCACACCTCCCGCCTATTCTCTCCTGCCCCGGCCTCCTGCGTTTCCATGGAAACGCCGGATAAAAAGAGTTACTTCCCGATTAAATCAAAGATTTTCCAAGTGCCAAAAATATTACCGGCTGTTCCTCGAGTTCAGGACGACGCTCCGTTTTCTTTTTCCAGGTAACGCCTGCGTGCTTCGTGTCTCCGCCGTATGATAACAGACGTGGCCTATTCATACGCCGAGGCAAAACTGTTAGGCAGTTCTGTCTCGGAGGGACCAATGAATGGCTTGAGTGCTGACAGTATTTCTTTCTCACTGTCTTTTCTTTCTTCCAAGGCCTTCTAAATGTCCCACAGAACTGCCTAACCAATCTGTCAGCTGCCATGGTGAAGGTCCAGAGGAGAATTGTATGCATAATTGAGCGTCTAGGATGGAAGAAGAACAAACCCTGAAAATCATTCATGTGATTTTTTTTTTTCTTGCCACAGGACACTGCAGTCTGATGTGGTTGCTCCGTCTTCAGACATACTCCAGCTTCACCTGACAGTAAACGGTGCTGTCTCTGTTGTCATCTCTTTGATCCCGATCACCCTTCAGAGCTTTGCAACTAGTAGCCGGCTCCCACAGCCTAGACAAATATTGACGTTGAGGATTTGTGCTGTGCCGGTGCTGTTCGCCGGAGTGCAAAACCGATAGAGGTAACAGACGTAGGTACGTCGACCTTGTTTCGGGCGCACAAATTGGAGTTGCGACGTTAAAATAGTGGCGTAATAATTTCAGTCCCAGCTGAAAACTGCCATCAAACTTCTACCTGTGGGAATCAACAAGACCCTCTTTATTCATTTTAGTTGCTAAACCTTTAGAAATTCTAATCCACGGTGATATAAAAGGGCAGTATTATGTGAAATTGACTGAGTTTTATATATTATAAAGTTATTCCCTCATCAAAAACATACCTGGAGTGCTGCTGTGATTCTTTCATGCATGTTTGAGAAATACTTCAATCTCCTGTGGAAACCCTTGGAGGGTACCTAAACACTTGCTCTAACAAACCTCCTCCATGGAGCTGCAGAGTTCAGCCGAGCTTCGCCTGCTCCACTCAGCTCCTCCAGACTAGCGGCAGCAGCAGTTAGCCAACACCTGCTGGGACTCTGCATCTGCTGAGCTTATCGTGAACGCTCCTAACAACAATGTCAAAGGCTTAATGGAGGAAAGTTGTTGTGTTGTCGCGCCGAAGAGGAGTGTCAGAAAGAGTTAGGAGCTTCTTAAACTAAGAGGCCAATTTCAATTGTGAAGTCAAATTCCTTTTAAGTCATGTTTGATATATACAGCATTTTTGATAAAACCTGAAGGTAACAGTTTATTGAGATATAAAATGACCCGACGCGCCTGGAAGATGCATCATACTAACCATTAAAGCTTCATATCTGCCCGACATGGGAGAGATATCTGTCTTCAGTTCTAAGGATAAAGACGCTGACATGGAAGAACAAACTTAAGGTATTAGATCATAATAAGGTAAGTAACTTATTTTATGAAAAGTTTCTTGAAATTCACTTCAAAGCACATTTTCTCTTGACCTTTACACAAGTCTTGTTGGCAAGCGGTGCATTGCAGCATAATAATCCATCTTTAACTTTAAATAAAATTATACACGCCGACAAATTTTGAGCTAGGCCGTAGATAAAGCCCGAGAATAACTACAGGAAAAGCACGACAGTGACTTTCGCCCAGCCTCGTGGTAAAAACCGCCATCACTTGTCCAGCTGCTCAGAGCTGAGTGACAGGAGACTCTGCAGTGACGCGGCGGCGGCGTGTAAAGCTTTTATCTGCAGCCTGCTGGGCATGTTCCTCCTTCACACATGGCCGAGTCCTGAAGGGTGATGAAAGTGTGAGGTACCTGACGGTGCAGATGGACGGACGGACGGGCGGGCACATCCGCAAGCGCGGCCGACGCAAACGCGCACGCACGAAAAACAAGCAACTCGGGAGTGTGGATGTCAGTCTTTCCGCTGGCCTCCCAGGGACACGTCTCATCAGAGTCAGCACTCCTTCCTTCACACTGCACTGATGGAACTTCTCATTCCTGGAGCTTCCATTTTATATGTGCTAGACTGTAACCCACCTCCAAGTGGGGAACCACAGCAGTGTGCAATATTTACAGTGAGGGCGCCTTTAACTGCTGCAGGACATATGCATTTTTTAATGCACACACTCTTTATGCATATTAACAGGGCTGTATATCTTGCATTGTCCTTTTTTTTTGTGGCTTTATTGTGCAGCAGTCTCTGAGAGCAATAGCCTGCTTCAGGGGAAAAGGGAGAAAAAAAAAAAAGGGATTTTTTTTTTTTTTTGCAGATTGTGTCTGTGCCGCCTCGTACAGTACAGCGGCGCAGATCTACCACCCAGCAGAAGATGATTTATGAGGTACACAGCCACCAAATTACACTTAATGAATTGTATTGCTCCTCACTGAATTTAACACCCCTTTCATTCTGCTGCCTTTGTTAAACACGGGTTAACTGCCACCGGAACCGCAATCGATGCTGAAATGGTTAATGAGTAAACGGTGAGAAACGGAGAATATGAAGGATTGAACCGCTTTGGGGCTATAAAAGGAATTTGTAGTGTGCGCTACCAAAAGGAGCCTTAAGTTAAGATAAACCCCGTGATCCTGGCAGCTGTTTTCCTGAAGGCCTGGAGTCCGTCTCACCGTATCTGGATGTTCAGTTTGTGGCATGCACAATTAATGGTAAAAATGTACAAAGAAAAAAAAAATACTTAAAATGTGTCTTTTGCGCTAATAGTATAATCTCGCACTGGAAGAAAAAAAAAAAAAAACGTTAATTGGAGTCATTTATTCAAAAAAAATGATTTTTTTTTTTTTTTTTTTAAATAAAATTG
This sequence comes from Poeciliopsis retropinna, assembly GCA_010277075.1. NCBI lineage: Eukaryota > Metazoa > Chordata > Actinopteri > Cyprinodontiformes > Poeciliidae > Poeciliopsis > Poeciliopsis retropinna. The sequence goes on along the minus strand of VMRM01000011.1, from coordinate 17,496,001 downwards.
TTATTGGCAACTACCTTGTGAAAACTGAAAATGAAATTTAACTGGTGCATCTAGGTGTTTATGCTTTACTTTTATGTGTTCATCAGAGTCCCACAGAACCTTTGATCTGTAATCCACATCTTCCCGGATTAATGTTTCTTGGTGTAACAATAACAGGACACAGAGCGCCGATTCTCTTAGTCTTTCACATCAAAATGGGAAACGCTGGAGGATGTAGTGATTCAAATAACGCAGACGTGAGTTGGTATTCACAAATCTGAAACGGATACAAGAAGATACCGACTGGTATCTACAGTCAGAGTGTGAAAATAGGCTGGACAAGAACCCAATTTTACTTTGTTCACCCACACTTCAAAACCACCACAAGACAAGACATTATTGTCCATTAAAGTCAATGTTAGATTTACTTGTATAGCACATTTACAACAGAAAAGAACTTATAAAAATACAATCCACTGTAGCTAGAACGAATAATTTAAGAAAAAGAAAAGAACCAGCATTTAAAGAAAGCGTTCTCATTAAGTTTGATTGTGATGTTTCAGTTGAAAGAATAAAAATAAATAAATAAATAAATAAAAAAAAGTCAAAGCGGTATATTTCACACCAGTTGTACTTTAAATCGTAATATCTCAATGCCAACTGGTTGAAGGTCCATCAATAAAACCCTTCTCAGGCTATCAGTATGAAAATTAGAGGTATTTAAGCTTTTCATCTCTATAATCTGTTGTGTGTGAATTTTCTTTGCTGCCATTGAGCGTCTTAACCTGAGACACAGATAAAAAAAAAAAGTTCAGTAATCATATCTTACCGAAGGTCTTGAGAAGAAGGTCTTTGGTCAGACGAGACTAAGACAGAGTTTTTCCCTCCTACTGGGCAGGTTTGTAATGAAGAGGATGAATATGACGTACACAAGGACCTGGAGTTCTGGGAAGTTACAGTGGACGACAACAAGGCAAACAATTTGAAACATCAGATTTTAAAGTTTTCAAAAAGCACTGTGTGGTTTTTTTGTTGTTTTTTTTTTTTTTTTACAGAAACCTGAAAATGGAAAATTATTTGGTCTTTCAGTTGGTCAAATCAATATTTTAAAAATGGCTCAAATGACTTAAAGTTCACCTGTTATTTTTATTATTATACAAGGCAGTTTGCTGTCCTATTGTAAAGAGGGCTGCACAAAGCAGCACTGACTGCAGACTATTTCACCTCAATGTAAGATAAATTCACTTAAAAACCTTTGAAACATCTTTTAGCAGCAATGCTAAAAGATATCAGCCTCCACTGATATTCAGGGGAAACACGTTTACCTGGATCCATCCGCGCCGGAGGTCAGCGTTCCGTAAATATCCTCGCGCTCTGGTTACACGTCACGGCATTTAATTGGGTCGACAAACGGCCCACCTGGGACTCGTGGGAAAGGGAAGGTGGGGCGAGTGATGAGCTCGGAAAACGAGGCCGCCTTTTTCGTTCGTGTCGTTATTTTCCACCAAGTCTTTACGACTCAATTTAGCGAGTGGGAAATAAAACAAGCGGGGCGTTGGCGCTCCGGGGGCCTGAGATGAGTTAGTGGGGCTCCCCGAGCTGTCAGGGAGCCTGGCGGAGCGGCATGGAGGGGGCAGACAGAGCCACGTTAATCAAGCAAGTTTATTCAGATCAATGTCAGTCTTTAGCTTCGCTTCAAATCCCAGCAACTTGAACTCTCGAGCTGTTGGCTTGTTGTTTTTTTCCCCATTCTTCTTCTTCTTCTTCTCCCTGGCTCCTTTCAGCGCGCGCTCTGATAGCAGCCATGTGCTAATAGTCCCGTCTGCCTCCCTCTTCTTTCATTTTTGCTCTCCGTTTTATTCCCCCCTCTGTTATGTTAGACCAAGTGGGAGCTCTCACGCCGGCAGAGGGAGGAGTGGGGCCCGTAATTAAAATTCTGTTCAGCATGACGACGCTGTTTCATGCCTCATTTTCCCGTGCGCGCGCGGGACGAATGCGGGATGAGCTCGGCTTTTTAATAGGCGGGTGAACGAACGGCGCTCCGCTCCTGCTCCAGGAGCCCTGGGTTGGGGGCGCGCGCAGGTAGGGCTGACGGGGAGCTGACGTGCGCGCGCACGCACTCCGGCTGCGGTGTTTTTTCTTGTATGTTTTAGGGGAGGCGAAAGAAAGGGGGGGGGAAAAACTGCTGTGAACTTGTATCTGAGTGCGCGGGCTTACTAGTGCAACACAGCTCTGCATGCTTGCTTGCACATGCTGACTCTGATGTGTTTACTCATTGAAAGGAAGATGTTGAGGAGAACTGGGGGGGGGGGGGCAACCGAGGGCCTCCTGGGATTCCATCCATGGGGCTTGTCAGCTTCTGTCACTCAGTCATCAACCGGCAATATCCCATGCTTCCCTGCTCTGTTGCCCTCTCTCTCTCCCTCTTCCTCTGACTGCAAAACAAAGACAGCGGCAGGGGCCACAGCTGCTGCATCCAAAGGGACCATCACTCTCCCAGTCTTTAACCTCTGCTCCCTCCTCTTCCTCCTCATCCTCTCTCCTGCTTCTCCTTCATCGAAGCATTTCTGGCTATTTTGTTTCGCAGCTCTGCCGAGAGTTATTGCTCATGACAACGATCACGGTCGTTTATTTTCTCTCCGCAGCTCGGGCCCCTGCATGCACGCCCGGCTAGTGTTACCCTATGATATTCAAGCGCTCTCTTATTAAATATGCATGAACCCTGGAGATGAAAATTAATTTTGGGAATGTCGCCTCCGCACAACCCCCTCGCCCCCCACCCAACCTCAACCACCCCACCCCCGGTTTCCTCTCCCTCCGCTCTCCCGTCCTTTGAATGCTCAAAAATATGCCTTCGTCTGCCTTTGTGTCGAACTGTGAATTCATTATTTCATTCGCCGGTGATGGTGTAACACAACACCATGTGCTTGGAGGTGGAGGGGTGTAGGGGTGGTGGCGGCGTAGTTGTACAGATGGATGTTGCGATACCAATCCCCGCTCAAGCAGGAGGCGACGACAGAGAAACAAGGCCCAGTTGAAAAACAAACACGAGAAAGAAGCGAGGAGTTTTCACGGAATCTCCCAAGTTCGGGGAAAGTTTTTGCCCTGAGCTCTTATCGCTCATGAATATTTAGGGGCGGTAAAAATGGGAAAATATTACTTTGAATTATGCATGGAAGAAAACGATGGAAATCTGCAGTACGACACTGCACAGCTTTTTTCCCCGCCGTCTGCTTTTTTTTCGCCACGCGGTCATCCGGGGCGAAGCCGGTTCTCCTCGCTCGACCCCAGCGACCTTCAGAATGTGGGCCGATACCAGCTGAGCTGCTCCATAAATGGCGGTACTTCTCTGCAAGGAGAGTGAGAACTTCAAACGATGCTGCAGACGCTGGCAAACACTCGCGTTGAGTGGGGCTGTGTAGGAGGTGACGCCGACTCGAGGATGAAGGATGAAACGAGAACTGCTTTAAGAAACTGCTCGGAGTGGAGGAACGGAGCTCGGGAAAGCTTTTGAGTTACAGCCGTACTGCTGGAGTCAGACTGTCTCACCATTGTCAAAATCAAAAACAACAACAACAATAAAAAAAACTTAGTTGCTGCTGTATTCTTCTGTATTCATTGACAGAAGATAGTTGACAAGTGAATGTTTGTAGGCCGTCTCAAACTCCATTGGTTTGTTGGGAAGGTCAGAAATACATTTTCTTTCGCAGTGCTGTGAAGTAGCGATCAACTTCACTAGTGCCAACTAGTTAGTATGAGGAATCTCTGAATGAAATGCCTTTTTGAAAACAAGGCAGGGTTATAAAACCAGCTGCGTTCTGCATAGTCGTTTTGTTTTACAGATGATTTTAGTGGCTACTTAGCTTGGTCATTACCTTCCAATACAATTCCACTCAATTCTAATCTCCCTTTGGGATTTCTCCCATTGAACTGTATTTCTTCTGTAGAATTTTAATATGTATACTTGCTGTAACAGTAATTGCCCGTTGGGACCTTGAATCTGAACCTGAAGCCAGCCGATCAGCGAATCGAAGAAGCAGTTGTGAACGATAACGTTGTTTTTCTGTGCTGTTTTGGAATCGTGGTCTGCCTGTAGTTTTAGCAACTACAACACAGGAGGAAAAGCGAATATTGAATTGTCATTAATAGTCACTTTCTTTGGTTCTCCACTTGTCTCCACACAGTGGGGGGTAGTTTTTTACAGCAGACAATATCAAAGCTTCATAGCGTCAAACTGTCATGGACAAATGTTAGCAACGGGCTAAAATGTCAAACTTAGCGGCTTTTATTACATTTTAATTGTATGCGTTCCTCTTGGCCAGATCTACCTTGAAAAAGAGATTTTATCTCATGAGACTCTCATAAAATAAAGGTAGAAAAAGACATGAGAACTGTCTGTTTGACAAAATTTTGGGTATAATTTCTGTGGAACATTGAGTCAAATTATTTGCAGGAATTCCTGGTATTTTTTTTATGGAGCAATGTCTAAATTATTCAAAAGAAAATGCAGTTTCTGAAGCTGAAAGCATATGCACAATGTTACGTGACATTGTGCCGTTTCCAAAGGAGGCAATCCAAGAGCAGACCATAGATATTAGTTTCTGCTGTAGTGCTACAATGCTTCAAACTGTACATATTAATGGATATTAAGGTATGTAAGGCACTTGAAATATTAAAATAAGCATTTCTAAGCATTTTTAGAGACAGTCTCAAGTATTCGAGGATTTCAGCTATTGGCTTTGGTCAATAAACCTTGGGGAAAATGTCAAGGGTCCTCTGCAGACTGTAGTCTACTGCAGGCTACAGTCTGCAAAGGATTATAGTCACTCTTGACACTCCCTAATGCCAGAGTGAGGCATGTTTGCAAGTACTGTCAGAATGCTAGTAGAGGCTAATGGCTAGTTGCTGAGAAACACCTTCTGCACTTTTACAGTTTTGAATGCCTGAAATTGTATTTAATCATCCCATGTTCAAAAGTTAAACACGCTGATCAAAATGGATCATTCCACACTGAAGAAAAACTCCTTAAAATGAGACGTGAGATATCCCCAAAAGTACAATTAAATTCTTAATCTCGTCTAACTAGGATAGTTTTACTGTCAAATCCTAACATTTCCCTCGTCGGTATTTAAAAAAAAAAGCTAATGGTTTATCTTTTAAGCAAAAGACTCACCGAAATCTAAATGCTAAGCTGCCTCAAGGTGTTAAAATATGTAACTGTACGGCGGGTGTCAAGCACACAGAATACAGTCACTGGTGTTTGATTGGCACACTCTCTGACTAATGCAATGAACTGCTGCTGATTTAAGACGGTTTTGAGACAACAGTTTTTATTTACATTGGTGTACTTAGAATCAGGACTTAGTTCAAATTTCCAGGAAAAACCAGCGACCTGTCCAAAGTGTACCAGATCTCTTGAAAAGATGGGTAGCGCACAACAAAGTACCAATGGAGTGGTGTATAGTTAAAGTGATGGAAGATGGAACCATTTACAAAACATTTTCTAGCCACAATGGCCTAACACACTGTCCCCCTGCCCCATGAGTATGAATGTACTACACTGAACAGATATTCCTGGGTACCATTTGTGTAAGACCTACCAGTTTGGTGCACAAATGGATCCGTCCACGAGCATATTATCTCTACCTAGTTTCTTTCTTTGTAGCAGTTATGCAAAAGAGATTTTTGTTTTTTTTCCCCCATCAGATAGCCACCTGCAGTCGACTGAACAGCAGATAATCATCTCCGTCTCTCAAAGTTCTTTTCTTTCTGGCAAATCTTTGCGATTTTCATCCCCAAAGGAACCCTGGATATGCTTACCAAGATGAACAGCACCTTGAAATGTGTAGTTCTTACACATTTCTGAAATTCAGACATTTATTTGGGTTTCCAACTCATGTGCCACAGAAGGAGGGCAGAGATAGAAAAGCAACTGAGAGTTTCATTAACCTGAAACCGCGTGGGTTGTTGACCCTGGTCAGACCCATGGCCGCTCACGGAGGCCAAAAGTAGAACACCCACATAGGTGAGAGTCAGACAATGGGTGTTAATCATTGGCAGGTCTTCCACAGACAGGGAGTTTGTGATCCGCAGGTTCTGAGCACATATTAATATTCTTAGAGGTTCTGTTTCCAGGGAGTCAGACTTCCTCGTGTTTTAAATTGAGCTTTGTCGACAGCAAAGTCCCGAAACTTTGGCTGTTTTTCCACACATTTAATGGTAATATGAAGGCGTTCTGTGAAGCAAGAGTTTTAAAAAATAAAATAAAGTGAGACTCATCAATTTATCAACACTAGCTTAAGAGATTACAAGATAGACTGAGTCTTTGGAAACAAAGTGTTTCAAAGATGAGGGATGATGCAGGATCTTGGCACAAAGGCAGAAAAATATGATTATGCACCAGAAAGGAGCCGCCCACTGAACTGAATAGCTTTAACTTTAAAATGGAAATGGGGCGTCAGCATGGAACCATGGTGGGGCCTTTCTCCTTGATTCCAAATGTATGTTTTTTTTTTTTTTTTTGTGGAATATTTTCAAACAAAACTAGCACAGTGCATTATTGTATTTCTGTGACTTTGTGTGACACCAGAAGGTTTGTGTCGCCTGGAAGAGCTGCCTGTTCAGCAGAGGGGGAAGCTTTCAGCTGCCCCTCTCCAGCCCCCTGTGGCCTTTATTCAGTCACCCCAAATCCATCTGCATAACTGCATCTTTCATGAGCGCTGGTCAATGCCCGATCCATACTGTATGGCACCGCATTGGGGTATGTGTGTGTGTGTGTGATCCGAAAGGGTGTGTGAAAGCCCGCACTTTATTTTTCCTCTTTTTTTTTTTTTTAGCTCTTCTACACCTCACCGTGTTTTTTTTTTTTCTTCTTCTTCTTCTTCTTCTTTTACGTGTTTAAGGTGCTGCACAATTGAGCACCAATCCGGTGTTTGTCCTTTGTTTTGGATTACGGTGTTTTGAGTCCGTCGTCGACTAATTGCTCAGGTCAGCGGATGAATGGTCCCCGTTTCGATTTGCTACAAATTAGCACTCTCACCTGTATCTCTTCATCACGTTCATGGTTTCTACTAGTGGCACCTTGTTTAAGCACAGTCAATATTAGCGAAGAGGAATGCGGGTGCCAGTGGCTGGAAGACGACCCCTGTAGTTCTTATCAGGTAAAGTGGTTTTTGATTAGTGTTAATGGCTCGGACTAAATAGCCTTCAGCTTTTCCACTGGCTACACTTGTTATTATGTGTGCGTGTTGTTGCTCTGCTCAAGGGCATGCCAGCGATTCATCAAGCTGAAAAAGCTGTATCTGCTTTGCAAGGATGAGCGGAGGGGGTGGGTGGGAAGGTGGTGGGGGGGGGAGGAGGGGGGGGTGATCTTGCCAGTGCTTTGAAAAAGCTATGTGTAGCAATTGAGCTTTTCACATTTAGTCATTTCCCGTCCAAAAACGTCCATGGTTTTGTCGACTAACGTCAAACAGTGTGTTCATTGTACAGTGGAAGAAAAATGATTCATGGTTTTCCCATTTTTTCTAACAAATGCAACTGCACTTGTAGCGCTGGATGTATTTTTTTAAAGTCCTGCTGGAAGGTCAACCTCAACCCCGATCACATCACTGTAAAAAATATCATTCTCAAGATGAGTCAAAAATAGAAAATTAAGAGTTGTTCTGACAGATTCTTCACAACCATCTCCCCAACTAGTGTCACGTGTTCCTTGGTCTTCATGAAAGTATCTCTTCAGTGATGTTCTCTTGCAAGCCTCTTTTTATTTTATTTAGAGGCATCAGAGTAAAGTAAGCAAGTAGCACAAAAGGCAAAAACTTAAAAAACATTTCTCCTTAATATTTTACAGTAGGATTCAAACGGTCTGAAGCACAGCAATGGGCTGGACACACGGTGAGCGATGAAGTACAGCAAGAGGCAAAAGTCTCGCTGTCGCACCTGGGGTGAAACCCAGCACACGGGATCCCATAGCAACAGCAACAAAAGCTGATGGTTTTTCAACTTTCTTGTTGGTTCGCCAGCCTGCGTGTGCAAGCTTCAACACACAACGAGTGACAAACGACAGTGACAGGCCAAAGTTTCCAGCCGTGAGGCTGAACCCCAACAAACTTTGGCCACTGTGATGACAGCACATCTAAATGCATCTTCACTTGGATGGAGGACGGGAAGCAATTGTTGCCTCATTCTCCATGTAGCAAGCCTGCATGTGACCGTCTACGTGTACTGGTGTTGACACATGGGGGACGACGGACGATAGTGTCAGGCTAAAGCTTAAGCCACCTGGAGTGAAACCCGACCATGGGATGCAATAGCGACGGCAGCTATTTGCCATTTTTCAACTTTCTTGTGTTGCGTTGCCAGCCCCCCATGTCTACATCTGTGTCTACGTCTACATGCAAGAATTTCGCTCGTCACTTGGCTAGCAGAGGGCGACCCAAGTGTCGCCTTGTGTCCCAGCTTCCAGGGGAAATTTATGGAGAGGAATCGACATTGCTTCCTGCTCCTTCGACTTCAACCAAACCCCCCACACCCAGCATCTTCTTGCCTTTCCCTCGTTCAAGAAAGCTGTATGGTCTCCCCACAGCCACGACGACAGGGGATTGTTAGTGTCAGCAAGCACACAGACATTAGCAAAGAGGCTTTTCTTGCTCTGCACACATCCAACCATCATCTAGTTGTGGCCCAGAAAGACAGACTGCAGCACCAGCTCTCCAAAACGCTCGGCATCTGGTGCAACAGACAGCCTTGCATGTTAATGCCGAGTTAATATTATTCTTATGAACTGCGAGTGACTTCGCATGTTAGTGAGCGCTCTGTCAAATTAATGTCACTTCCATTAATGCCGCCGTCTATTTCGTGTCATGGGCGTGCGCGCGCCAGGCACCACAGTGGATTCACGCGCGCACACACACACACACAGTTGCACAAGCTCAGGCAGAGATATACACCCCTGCATCTCAACAGTGGACAGACACAGTGTTTACACGCGCACTCTCGCGCACGCCGCTCCTCCACAGATGCAACAGAGGAGAGGAAAATGAATGTCCCGCCTCATTTATCACACAGCCTCAAAAGTACAGATGAATCCTGTGATGAAAATCTGTCCTGAGAAATGTCAGGAAGATATTAACTCCAATACATCAAAGTGGAGCTGCAGTCTCTAAGCCGACTGCCAGCCCCTGCCGCCCGCCTTTGGTTAAAGAGGGGGAAGCGCACCGGCGCCAATGTAATTTTTGCCAACTCTGACCATTTGTCAGACAGAAATGAGTAAATAAAGACACAAGTCACTTCCATCCCGAGATTAACATCCGAAATGGTGCAGAGCGAATTTCATTAGTGCGCAAATGCCATTCTTTAGATCTGTCCCGATCTCAGCGAAGTGTGAGGGAGCGAAGAGAAAGAAACGATGACTGGGGGGTAGTGGGGGGGGGGATAGTGGGGTGTGTCTGTGTGTGTGTGTGTGTGGGTTGGGGGGGCTTTTCATGTAGATTCCACTAATCGCTTCCCTAACAAAATATGGCAGACTTGTACTAATAAGTAAGTTAAGGCTCGGTGGACAGAGAGAGTGAAACAGCACAGAGGCTAATGGAACTGAGAGCTCTCCATGCCTCCACGGGCGTCTTAATTGTCGAAAGGAGATTCTCAGACGAGCTGCTCGGGCCGCTGGATTTCGGGAGGGCCTCAAATTGGGAGCGCGGACTCACTGGAGTTGCTTTAAGTCTAAGCCTCTCTCTCGTGTGCGCGGGCGGCCGGATCAAATCCCTCAATCCCGAGTCTGCAAACAGGTCCTGTAATTAACGCTTGTTTGTGAGCGTCTTCCAATGCGGCCTGACGGGGGGGGGGTTGTCAAAAATCCATAACTTCTGCTGGTCTGTGCTGCGCATCATGCCGCTTGTTTATTATCGCGTAGCTTCGCCCTAGCGTTAATTTCCCATCGCACATGCAAGTAATCTGAATTTTTTTTCCCCCTCTCTCCCCCCCAATCACAGTCAGCCTGGATTCATTGGCTCTCATTGCTATTGTTAACAGGCTACCTTTATGGTGATCTATGTTAGCACTGCTGGCTCCTAACTAGTTATTACAGCTCCAGGAATCCCAACCAGCGCGGTTCATTAGGAGGGGAATTAAGAGTGCGGCGGGGTCCACGAGAGATACAGAATGCGCTTTTAATCTAAAAAGGCCAATGTGCGCAAGCCATTTCAGAGATTCACTGCGAGCTCGTTATTGGGGGGCTTGTCTTGGAGACGGCGGAGAATTAAATGAAGACAAAGTCACCGAGCGCGGGGCTGGCCTTTGATGAGAATCAGGAGGTGAGGATGCTTCATTTGCAACCTTTAATCAGTCCAGCGAGATCCGATTCATGTGTGATTGTAGAAGAAGAGAAAGTGTGTGAGGGGGAGGGATAAAATGGTAATTAGTATTGATTACCTATGTGCATATAACCCCGTGCTCTCCCCTTGCATTCCTAAATCAACCCAAATTATTGAATTTTCTAATTTCATGCTCAGGGAGAGGGAGCCAGCAACACAAAACTGCCTACACGATGAACCAAGTAGTCATGGAGGAGGGGGCAATGGGGGTCTCAAGAAATTCAAGTGAAGAGAAACCAGTCTCCTTTTCCAGTGTGGAGCCGTGCGAGAGAACCTGCACTAACCATACAGGGTCTAAGTCGGGGGATAATAATTATTCTTGGACGGTCTGTGGGGAGCAAAGGTGATTCGGGTAGCTTTTTCTTCAAATTACATTTCACGTCACTCCACTGTCGCTAAGCGATGGCCTCAGCACAGCCATATATGTATGTAATTACTCCCAGTTAGCACAGGCAAAAGAGAGAGAGAAAAAAAAGTCAATTTAAGCAGTTAAAAAAAAAAAAAAAAAAAAGGGGAGCCCAATTACATGTATACACAATTAATACACCCATGGGAAATTGAAATTTTCTTTCAAATGATCAGATTAATTCCTAATTATGGCAACACACACACACAAACACACACACAGAGTTAATCTACTTTAGTAAAAAAAAAAAAAGCCACCATACAGTGGAACTGTGAGGAAAGGTGGACAGCCAGTGATGGAGGGAATCCGTGTCACAGTGGACCCGGTGAACCGGAGGACTGCTGCAGGCCTGACGGCGCTCTGCCGCCATCTACTGGATCCTCCGGTTCACGACCAACTCAGTGAATCACTGCCCTTCTCAGTCCTCCCCATCACGGTCAGTCAGGACGGAGGGAGAGGGTGACCTTCTGTTTCGGGTGAAAATTTCCAAGGTTAGCACCAAAATGGCTGATTGATTATGTAAAATGAGATTAAGCCGATGTTTGTTTGTGTAATAATCCAACATGGCCCAGAGCATCAATCCTCACTGAAGGATTGTGAGACAGCAGAAATCTGGGCAGAGAGAGAGAGAGAGAGAGAGAGAGAGAGAGAGAGAGAGAGAGAGAGAGAGAGAGAGAGAGAGACAGACAGACAGACAGAGAGAGAGAGAGAGAGAAAGAGAGAGACCTCTTCTCAGTGGGAAAACCACTAAAAGACTCTCAGAATGGTAACCACACACAGACACAGAGCAGCATTCTCCTGTTAGTTGCAGCTGTTTGGTGTCTTTTAATCTTTTGTTGTAGCCGTTCCCAAATCTGTGTTCGCTCCTTTACTGATCGTTTAAAACGTCTCTACAATTTGTAGAGCCGCTAAAGTGATGCAGTTTTGACTGTTTGGTAAAACTGCATCTCTTCGTCAATGGTTTTCTTGTTGTCTCAGCTCTTTTTGTCATTTGAAATCTTTTTTAGTCATCATTGAAAATTGTACTTGTTTGCTTCTTGTTCATCTTATATTGTGTTTCAGTTTATCTCTGATTGAAATTCCTTTTAGTTTTTCCTTCCTTAAGTCCATGCTTTATTTTGTTTTCTACTTTTAAGACTGTATTTTGTGTGTTCATAGTTTTATAGTTGTAGTAGCCATTTTGAATCTGTCTGTTTTTTTGTTTTTTTATAACAAACCAGTTCATAGTTTTAGCTGCTTTATGAATATTTGTGGCCCCTTTAATATAAAGCAGTTTTTTTTTTTTGTTTTTGTAAATTTAACAACATATTTGACTTATTTCACAGCAAATTAAAAAAGTAAATAAACAAAATAATAAAAAGAAACAATCAATAGCTTACACTTGTCAAGTTGGATTTTATTTTGTGGTAAACCTTACTCTCGTACACATCTAGCTGGTTGGATCAATGACGGACAACTATTCGTTACAGCATCGCCTACAGTACAATGATTAATAGAACTATGCTTACAAGCAAAATAAACAATGTTAAATATATAAATATTAGTTCTCTGTGTAAAGCACAGCACACAGTTGACTTGCAGCAGTAGAACGTCGTTGCGTCAGTCGTCATAAATATGATGGACCCCCACGTTTGTGCTAGTCAGTTTTTCCTTTTCTTTGTTTCTTTTTTTTTCTACTGCAGATAAAGTGTCTATTCTGTCCACTTGCAGCTCTGCAATCAGCCTGTCTATGCAACCGGAGACAGAGAAAAGTGCAATTAAAAAAAAAAAAAGAAAGGAAAAAAACAAAAAAAAACACAACGCTAAACAACCAGGGCAACGGGAACACGCATATGCATGGCAAGACTGTTGTGTTACGCAACATCGGGAGTACTGAAAGGCTCGGTTAAAATTAATCAGTTGTGATCTGAGGGGGGATGATGGTAACGAGTCAAAACCAGAGGAAACGAACATGACGCGCAGCCAAACAGAAGTCAGCTGTTTCGCTGAGCCTCCGTTACAACGTCTGGACTTGCGAGTCTCTGTTTTACACACACACACACACACACACACCAACACACACGCACACACACACACACACAGAGGCTGAACTTCGCGGGACAGAGGACAGCAAAGTGCCTTCACATGGCGACCGAAGCGTCCGAGTCTTTGGGTCGGCTGTGTATGACGTGCTCCACCTGTCCCGAGTCGGACACGTCGTAGCTCGTCTTGTACTTGGCCAAGATCTTCATCAGGGGACGCAGCTTCAGCCACCACTGCTCTTTGGGGATCCTGTGGCTGAACAGAAGACCACAAAAATATTCACCCAGCTCGCTGCTTTTAGATTCGTCTCTTATCTTCACTTTTCGTTGACTTAAGTGTTGATCGATGGTTAGATTAAAAGCAGTTTCAATCGATTGACTAATATCGTCCGCTTAGACCTTCTTTTAGTGTTGTAGTTCTCCTGCCATCCAGCAGAGGACACGCTGGTCATTCTTAAGCAGAGACAGTTGGTACAGAAGTAAAGATGATGGGACCATACCAGAGCAGAAAAGAGAACCGGTCCAAACAGACTGCAGTGTGGGATGCAAATTGAACTTTATGTAGTTCTAATTTGAAATATAAGCAAGTTCCTTAAGTTTCACCTTAAAGATGCAGGATGTAACTTTTATAAAGGTTATGTTTTTATATACTTGTTAAAACTGTCACCGTGTTGAGACCCTTCTCCTAGTGCTAACTAAAACCAACCAATCAGAGCCAGGAGGCGGGTTTTAGCACTGCTGATCATGCCTATTTGGACGCCACAATATCTTTCTGTTCATGGGGAATTTCTTTTTTTCCATCTTTCAATTCAGCCAAATTATGTTAAAATGTTTAGATTTTTCTTTTTTTAAATTCAACATATGAAAAAATGTTCCCTTTATGTCATGGAAAGACGGCCGACACTCTTCATACAAGAGAAAAATCTCTGGTTTTTAAGAGAACGGTCGCCTGATCAATCGCTTTTAGACCGACACATTCATTGATGTCTTGCATCCCCGATACTCACACAAAATCGGTGTGATCCTTGAGCTCCACGACGGGCTGGAAGACCAGAGCCCTGGCGTGCATCCCCAGCAGACAGCAGGTGTCCTCGGTGTTGGCAAACACTCGGCCTGCGGGGGGGAAACATCACAGCAATTAGCTTTAGCTTCATCCTCGGCATACGAGAAATGATGATGCTTACTCTACCAGCAACTAAGACAAAACACGAGCGAAATCTAAACAAAAAGAGGCGATCACGCAGAAATTAGAATTAACTTAAAAGGCTACAGACAAGACACAGTACAGGAGAAGATTAGCGCCACTGGAAATTCTCACTTTACTCTCTCAATTCTGACGATTCTGACTTTAATATCCTGACATTAAAAGTCAAAATCCTGAGATCAAAATCAGAATTCAGATTAAAGTCATAAGTGTTGTTAAACTCTGAATTCTGAGAAAAGGTCAGAATTTTACAAAAAAAACTTGGAATTTTACAAAACAAAATGTCAGAATTGTCATTTAAAAAAATCTGAATTCAAAGTTTAAAGTCAGAATTCTGAGAAAAAAGTTAGTTTTTTTTTTTTTTTTTTTTGCCAATGGCCCTAAACCTCTTCTGTAACAAGGAGAGGTAGGAGGTGGAGGAGAGAAATCCAGCCCAAGGTTTCACACATTTCCAGCTCGCTTTGAGATGACTCATAATCTGGAAATAGAACTGCATGGCAGCTGCTGATAAACATGAAAGACATGAACACAAAAGTGTGTCTGAACAGGAAGTGTGAATTTCTAAGCTTCATGGCCACTAAATGGGAACACAGGGACACGGAGATGGTCATGGAGCCAGCATCAAAAGCAAGATTTACCTTCATCTTAAGTGATCCGTATGTAAGAGGGAAACAAAACATAAAAAACAGCTTTAATTTTAACGGTACTTTGTAATGATTCACTTCAAACATGTTTTGCCTCGATAAACGACTGAGATTCCATGACAGATCTGCGTCACAGCGGTCACGTCTCTATAGGGAGGGAGGATCCTCTAGGGGTCCGCAGCTTGGGTTTTCATCTACCAGCAAACACAGAGACTGGTACGCCTTACCTTTTCTGTAGGACTCCACCAGCTTCTGGGAAAGCCACTGCATGGCCTTGGCGGAGATCTTGGTCCCGAAGTTGCGGTCGAATGGCGACGGCGCTCCTCCCTTTCAAAGGAATTCTCAAGTTTAAAAGCTTTTCTTTCTCCTTTTCCATAAAGGTTTATTGTTCACATGTGCTGATGCAGTCGACTTTTAAAACGTATTGTCATTTTAAAACCTTCTACGTATTTTAGAGGGGTTTCTATGTGATAGGCCGACACAAAGTGGGTTTAGAATTCTGAAAAAGAAAGAGAATTAAAAAATTTTTGAATTTTCGGGGCTGTATTTCTGTCATCTTTATAAACTGGCATAATTTTCATTGAGTTTTTTTTTTTTTTAACTCGGTCAGATCAGTGGAGGAGTTTGATCAATAAAAATGCTGATATATAATTTTAGGGCCAAGAAATCTTGGATAAATTTAGGTCTGGGATTTGACTAGGACATTCTAACAAATAATTGAGCTTTCGACCAGAGGTGAATCGACTAGGTTTTCTTGGCCAATCACGATCCCTCAAAAACCTGACCTGCACATTTTGGCCAATGCTGATTTTTTTTTTTTCCTGAAAAGTCACTAGACATTGTAACAGAGTTGCTAAAGCAGAACAAATGTGGTCAGTGGATCATTTTCAGACATTTGAGGAGGAGGACAAGATCAGTTTCATGTGGAAATATTGGCCAATCACAGAGTTTTGCATTTAGTGAGACATTAAAAATATACTTTTTCATTTTCGTAAGCTTTTCTTTTGACTTTCTTGTTCTTAGTGACCCTGTTTGTTCACCAATGTTGGTTTTTATATTGTTACTACATTACACATAACTGAACTGTATTTATTAGGTAAAAGCAGTTCATTCCACTTGTTTGTCTTTTTATTGCTATCCAGCTTATAGGGTCAAAATAAAAATGCACTCCACACTTTACAGGTAGTAATGCTGCCAAGCAGGCTTCCTCTTCATTCCACTTATGAGCTCTTTTGTTTTGGACTGTCTCATTAAAATACATTAAAGGTTGTAGCTTTAAGGTAATAAAATGCAAAAAAGTTCAAGAAAAAAAAAATAATTTTTTTGGCTTTGTTTGTTACTGCATATTATTAATTCTCTTATTGAAAGTTCTGTTTGATCCTGCTTTATCTGTGCTAATCTCCAGACGCACACAAAACAAAAGACCTCATTTGCAAACAGGGGATATGCATGCTTCCAACACAAAAACAAATCTTCCCCGGTCTGGTCTGGTCTCCCCTCAACCCCCCCTGACTTCTAGAATAATCCACTTTGCGGCAGCAGAGCATGCAGGACGGGGCCCGGCGGTACCTGCTGCATGTGTCCCAGCACGTTCTTCCTGCAGTCGAACACTCCTCTGCCTTCCTCCGTGTACAGCTGGTAGATGAAGTCGGTCGTGTAGTTCACGTTGGAGTTCTCGTTCCTAAATGGACCGACGGAGGTGTTGTTATGGGTGTTACGTAATGCGAGCTTATGAGCTGAGCACGGCAACACGTGTTCTGTTTAGTGTATGAGCAGCTTAAGAGTCAAAAAGCGAGGGACAGAGACGCAGATTTATTCTCTAGTACCAGCGAACAACAAATAAAAGTCACAATGAAATAAAACTAAACTATCAGAACCCTGGTTCTCACCTGAGCACCAGTCCTCTTTGGATGCTGGTCTTCATTTTCTCTGTCAGATGTTCAACATTAGCCTAAAGGAAGAAACAACGACCAGCGTTGACTCCCTTATCGAGGGGATGAAACGACAAAGCGGCCAGTCGGGCGATTCGGCCTCATCTTTACCTGCAGATCTCTGATGTCGAACGGCTCCTCGTAGATGTAAGCGGCGTCGGCGCCCGCAGCCAGCCCCCCCACGGTGGCCAGGTAGCCGCAGTAGCCCCCCATGGTCTCGATGATGAACACGCGCCTCTTGGTCCCGCTGGCTGACTGCTTGATGCGGTCGCAAGTCTGACACATGCACACCACGCTCGCAGAGTGAGTACGTTAAAACATGGACGCAGGCTAACACAATCTTTAGTTCACAGGTCTGATCCTCCGACTGATAAATGCATTTAAGTGGATTTTTAGGACTCAAACCAGCAAGTATACAAGAGGCAGTAATTAGCCATCAAAACTGTTAGCGTACTGGAAGACATTCCACATGAGAAACACAACACCAAAACTGCATGCTGGTCATTCAAAATGTTTCACAATTTCATCATCAGGCTAGATGCTGTTTTTACCAGACTGACCGAAGTCCTGCAAAGAATGAGAGAGCACATCACATGTAAAAACATCAGAGGGGTGTTTTTTGTTCGTTTGTTTACCCTTAGCTGGTGTGAACTTCCTGTTTAATGGCCCAGTGCTGATAATCAAGTGTCTAGTCGCTCTGCAGTCAGGTAACGGGGCTGTTCGCACCAACAACCACAGTTTGAAAGATTTTTGAAAAACTCCTTTAGTCGTGTCTACAATCTTTTTTTTTAATTTGTGTCATGCTGCACACCCCCAGCATGACTGTGTAGACAGCATTTTTAATTCAATTGTATCATAAGCAGGAGAAAGTAACTTAAAATTAGTTTGGGAAAAAGAAATTTCAGTTACGGTTCACTGCATTTGGGACTGGAGCTAACGCATAGGTTAGAAATATTCACACTTTTACTTTCGCTTATCTTGCAGCCTGATATTTTGCTAATTATTAGGACTGGACCATTAGTTCACCCTCCTTCCAAACAAATCAGTTTAAACAAAGTAATCAAAGCTTCATCGGCGGTGCTGGCGGCTCAAACTGCCTTACCTCCACGATAGCGTTCAGGGCCGTGTCTGCCCCGATAGATAGCTCTGTGCCCGGTACATTGTTACTTATGGTGGCAGGCAGCATACACATTGGGATGCAAAACTCCTCAAAGGTAGAACGGGCGTCACACATCTGCAGCAGACACTCAAGCGCCTGAAGCGGCAGCATATAGAAAACTTGTTAGAGCCACTAAGAGCGGGCCAGCCGCTGAGAGAGCGATGAAACCCTCTCAGCCAGTGAGAGCGTATCCTGCCATTCCGGCTTTTCCCGTGTGATAGCTGCGGTGGCTTCCCTTTGGCAAACAGAAGCGGGAGTGTAAACAGAGGAGTGTGGAAGGATAGCAGAGAAGGTAAAATGAAGAGGTGTGGATGGAAGGGAGGGGAAGAAGAGGGGGGGGCGCAAAGAGTGAGACGACAGAAAGAAGAGAAAGAATGACAGACCGGGAGCGTGTGTTCGGGGCGCCTCCGCGGTGATACGGCGCATAGCGACCATAAAACTGCCAAATCGGCTGTGGAGGTTTTATACACTGCAAGCCAAACAAGCAGCACTGGTCAAACCCACGAACACAGGGGGGGATAAGGGGGGGGAACCCGAGGGGATGACGACCAGTATCACTGTGTTTAAAATGCACGGCGCTTCTTTCACATCTAGCTCATTAGTTTGTACATTTAGAAGCCTAAATACGTGTTAAGACTATCTGAGAAATGCAAATAAAATTAAAAAAAAAGAGCTTGTCTCCATATTTTACTCTGACTTTCACTTATTTCCAAACAACATGAATACAGTAGAATATGTGATTTATTGTTAACTATTGGAGTTCATTCCTGCCTCCCAAAGGCTTGTTGCAACTTCATAAGATCCTACATTAAAATATTTTGAATGCAAATTGGAAATGTGTGTCAAAAGGTTAGCTTCAGTCTACATTAAGGCAAAAAATTATAATTGGCTTAGTCACAAAATATTGTTGAAAACCAGTAATTATGGTTAAGTGACTTAAAAATACTAATTATGAGTGACTGCAGTAATTCTCATCTTTATTGTGAACATTTACAGTAGAAATTTGATAAATTCCATTTATTGATGTTTGGAAATCCTCAAAACTCACTGTATTGGTGAAATGTATTACTTTTTTATTATTATTAACAAATTTTTCCACTGAATATGATTTAATGCAGTTACTGTGGGCAGTTTTTGTTTTTTTGGAAAAGAATCAAACAAGCAACTGATGCCCTGAAGAAGCCGAATTCTTAAGACTCGTAACTTTAATTGTTGCCTAAATAAATAAGACTTTTTAAGGCCCTAACTTATAAATGCATGAATGTAAGGCTTTTTAAGGATGTGTTAGGTTTCTTTTTTGAACTCTGCAAGATGCATTTTGCGACAAAAGCTGGAAGTACTGTATTTGCATATTGTCTGTAAGAAAATAAAAGCCATAAAAAGCAAGCTTAAGAGACAAGATTTCTTTTTTTATTTGCACTTCTCTGTCCGTCTAACAAGCCGGCAACGCTGCACTCTGTTCGCATTTCATCTTCATGCTAAACAGAAGAAGGGGGAGGGGGGCACACACTGAGGGGGTCAGGCAGAGCAAACATGGCGGTCACGACGCTTGTGCACCCCAAAGCATGCCTCCATGTTCTCACTCACTTACTTACCTGTTAATGAAGGGAGGGATGCTGCTGTACACTGTAACTTTCACCAGTCTGGCCTCTCAGAGCGCGCGCGCACGCACACAGACGCGCGCTCTGAGTGGAGCGCTGCTGTAGGCCAGATGTGGCTTACAGACGCTGACCACAACAAGAATTTCTGCCAAATAATTCCCAGACGGGGAGGCAGGAATACAAAGTCACTGGTGAAAAGACCGAGTGAGCGATCTCTCCCTTCTTGTAACAACCGGCTTTCGCTGCGACAGCATATTTGTGGATTTCATGCTTGAGTGCATGTGGGTGTGGTGTTATGTTTGTCTTTTTGTTTTGTTTTGTATTTTTTTTCCATCTGTTGGTGTGTTGCTGAGCTCATCTAAAAAATCTTGTCGCCAGGCCCCCCATCACTTACAGTAGTGATGGCGTTCAGTGCCGTGTCAGCGCCAATGCTGAGGTCTGAGCCAGGCACATTGTTGGAGACCGTGGCCGGGACCATGACCATGGGCACACAGAACTCGTCATATTTCCCACGAGCCGCTGACAATTCCAGCAGTGACAGGAAGGCCTGCAGGGCAGAGCCAAGGGCTTTAGTAGTGCGAGGGTGAAACTGTGGCAGGTGGGGGTTTTGGTTTGAGAGAGGCGCTACTCGCCACAAGAACAAAAAAAAAAAAAAAAAAAAAAGAGGAAGGAAAAGGACATAAGTGGACGGTGCCAAGGGGAGGAGCCAGATCTATCACAACGGACAGCAGCGAAACAGACAGGTACCACTCCACATTCAGCCCCACGAAACACTCATATTCACAAAGGAAGACTCTTCTACTTCCATACTTCGCAGGATAGTCAAAGCTGGTGAGCGTCTAAACAGGATTTGCGTGAAATGACTGGAGAGAAGCAGATGTTCACTGTTTCCTAATCAAATCTGTCTCAGTAGGAGAATTATCTATTAAAAATATCCAAATGCTTCAAGTTATTCTCACAGAGCATCTGCATTTGCAGCAAAAAATTGGGGGTGAAAAAAAAAAAAGAAAAAGTAAGCTAATTTGTGCGTCGACAAAACTCATCAGCGCTCCATTTGCGGTTTTAGGCAGAGAAATGACTTTGAAGCATTGATATGAACACATGGAGCATATGGTGATGTGCTGGCATGAAAGGAGTAGGGCTAATGGAATACATCAACACTAAACAAGATTCAGAACATAAGCACATCTGATACTAGGAGTAAAGAACAACAGCTGTCTGCTTTAATTTGATGAGGAATAACGCTGTAGCTGAAGTCATAAATATACGTCTCTAAAGAGCTTACGAGCTTGTAGCCAAAATGAAAGATAGACCTCAGGAGCAAAACGAAAGCTAATAAACAGGCAGCGACGGAAAAGGATTTCAACGTACCTCAAATCCGCCAATTACCAGCAGAGCGTTTATATTGTACTTTCGGATCTGCTCGGCAATTTTGTCGACGTGCTTCGCAGGAAGCGTCCTGAGGAGGAGAAGGCAAATAAAAAAAGCTGGTTTTGTATTTATAGTCATGCGATGCAAAAACGATAAAGTCATCAGAATCCGAGGAGGATATTCAGGCTCTTGTTTTACTTTGGAGCTTTACTTTGATTAAAGATGTGACACGAAACCACTGCTTAACACTTTGTAAAACATACCTCAAAATAGTTCGCTTTCAATGATGTAATGTAATTGATAAAATACTAATTATCCAACAAAAAAAAAAGAAAGAAAAGAAAAACACCAGCCAACCAATTAAAAAATATCTGCCAAACTGTCAAATTATAGCAAATAAAATCAAACAATTTGATTGATAAATAAAACACAAACTAGTAAAAATTTATAGGAAAAAAAACTAACTTGACTAATAAATTTCACACACACAAAAAAAAACAGGCAATAAAAAAAAAAAAAAAAAAATAAATAACTTACCAATATAAAAAAAGCTAATAAACAAAAAATGGCCAACTGAAGAAACAACTGTCAAGCATGCTAATTCATTTGAAAAAATATTAGGTCAAATAAAAAATAGCATGAGTATGAGAAGAGAAACGCAAAACAATCTTATATAAATGAAACAAACACTGCATGTGGCTAACAGAAAAATGACATATGTAGCTAGCGAACGAGCTAATTGTGTCTTTAAACTATAGAAAATAAGACTAATTAACTAAATAAAAAGTGAAAGTAAAAATAAGCAACTAATAAAAACATGAACAAACTCTAACTGAAAAGCTACAGATAAAAACCTTTTAGTTCCCAACAGGGAGCCACCCTGTCCAGTCCAGCCTCCAACATCCCCCCATTTAATCTCCTTAATCTGAAAAAGGGACAACAGAAACACACGTCTTATCAAACACTGGAAAGTTAAATTATATAATGACAGAAAAATAAAGAGAAATACAGAGCAATCACGTGATATTATCCAAGTCTGGCAAATGTCAAAGCAACTCAAGACCGTTTACATTTCTCTACTTTTACGGACGCCCACGTTTAAGATATGAATGGGTCAGAATTATAGTAATTTACTGGCAAAAATCAAACGCATTCTGTAACACAGAGAGGACGAGTAACAAGTTCTGTGGATTCCAGGCAACAAAAAAAACAAAACAAAACAAAAACAACCTGGCAGTGTTCTGATCCAACTCACTCTCATGACCTGAAGCCCTTTGAGGTTTTCTCAGTGGGGAAAAGGACAAATCTAGAGCAGTGGGAGGAGTGTGAAACCAGTTCTATCAGTAACAGAACAAAGAACGACAGTCTGGTCTTAGATCAGATTTTCCCCTCGCAGGTTTCACAGGCATCTACGCTTCCTTCATTCACAACTAAATCCCTGTTTGTTTGGCTGAAAAAACTGAAGTGGAAATCATCTGCAATTCTACAGAGTTCTGAGTCAGCTCACAACTCTCCTGTAGCCATCTGGTGGTGTCCTGGGGTACTGCGTCGGCTCAGGCTGATGGGGGGGGGGGGGGGGAGTCGGTGCTGGAAATTGGTTTACATTAATATGCGCGGATTATCCCCCGATTATTCTTCGGTGAGAGGAGCAAGCAGTGAGAGTGCGATATCTGAGTCATCAAACCAAAGCGGCACTCCAGATTTCATTCCAATAGGAAATCTTTTTTCACGTTTTCTGATTTTCTCCTTTCGCTCCAGGAGCTCACCTGCCCTTTGTAGAATCCTTCAAAGCCGTCGCTGACGGCGAACATCTTGTGTCCCTCGGAAATCCCCACCCTGACGGCCGACCGGACGGCGGCGTTCATGCCCGCCGCGGGCGCTCCCACGTTCAGCACCGCCACGTTGAAGTTGCTCTGCAT
The DNA here is from genome assembly GCA_010277075.1 of Poeciliopsis retropinna. Lineage (NCBI taxonomy): Eukaryota > Metazoa > Chordata > Actinopteri > Cyprinodontiformes > Poeciliidae > Poeciliopsis > Poeciliopsis retropinna. Next base: position 17,473,399 of record VMRM01000011.1, on the reverse strand, counting down.
GAGGAACACGCAAAGCAACTGGTCAACTCCAGTCAAGTTTAATCTTGTAACACATTTAAGCAACAAGACACTTCATAGTGCTTCAAACGAACAATAATCATAACATTTTGTCAAATCAAAATCATCAACTCGGATCAAATACGTTGATTGATATACCACTAACTACTAATCAAAGGCAGCTCTAAACACTAATTTTCTTTCTTGCTTTAAAAGGAACTTGGTGTTAACCGCTGGGTGATATTGCCCAAAAATTATGTCACGACATATTTTTTTTTAAATATGTCTTTAACAATATCACAGACAAACACCCACAAGAATTTAAAAAATACATACATCAATGTATACAAAAATCACAACAGTGCATTTAGTTTGTCAAAGAAAAAATAAAATAGATGAATAAATATAAAAGCCAACTAAATTTGGCCGAGAAAAAAAACTGATATCAGCAACCAAGTGCAAATAAAAGTACTTAACGAAACAAACTGCTGTGGTTCAACAGAACATTCACTTTACAAGATGTTAAAAAAGATTTTAAGAACTCAAACATGATGCGCAACTGAAACTAGGAATTTTGTTTTAATATAGAAGAAAATCTTCCTTTTAAAAAATGCTGAATATTAAAATATAAAGTAAATGCCTGAGCTTATTTCCTAATGACCAGGAACTTTGTTCATTTTCATTTTTTCCCACCTCTCTTATGTTCCACTGAAGTAATGACTGTCAGTGTTCTGGTTTTTAGCGCCATTGCATTAGTCAACACAATGAAAGATAAACTCATGAGTGAGCTCCTCCAGATCTGTCTGCGACATTAGTCCTTTAATCCTGGAAATGTTCTTCAGGTGATAGAAGACTGACTTTGTAACTGCCTTTATGCATCTCAGAAGGCTCAGCTCTAGTTTCTAGCTGTAAGAACTGAAGCTGCGTGCTGATTCCGGGTCGTTTCTGCGCTGGAAACAAAGCAGCCGTCAACGCTCAATCATTCACTCCGCAGCTTTGCTAAATGACACGCCGCGCGACGGGAGGATGGCTGTTGATGTTCCAAAAGAGGAAACCGACGCGTAGCTTCCGGCGTGCTCCCGGGAGCACGTCACAGCTGTCGTTACGGATGCAGAGCGAGTCGGGCCCTGAGGCGGGCTGCTGCCTGCCTCCACGCCTCGCTCGGTGTGAGCCACCGCGCCTCCTGGCCGGGTTGACAGGGTCGGCTCTCGGAGGGAGGCCGAGGCGTCGTCTCGTGTCACGTCAACCCAGCTCTGGGTCTCCTGAAGGCCTATTATTCTCACTACAGTTAGAGCTCTTTAGCAAGCAGGTGGATAGTAGCTGTTGGGATTATGTTATTTAATGAACGGCTGCTGAAAACCTGCATCACATGAGCCCAGGCCTGTCGCAATAAGCAGAAAATCAATTAATCGCACGATTAATTAAAACAAGCTCAATCATTTCCATTTGCATAATTTATCGTCTGTCCTCATTTCTCTCTCTCTTTTTTTATTTTAATCAAAATTAGCATGATAAAAGTCTTCAGTCTGGTGTTTGGGTCTCAACCAGCCCCCTTTTTTGAAGGACAGTTTTGTTTACAGACATAATTCATTTTATTTGCTGTTTTTGTTGGTTTGTTTAGTCATTTAGGGTATTTAAAATGACACCCAGCTCCTGTGTTAAATGTTCAACAGAAAGTTTATCTTTGTCAAAAGTCAGATCAGATGGAGAGAAATGATAAACAGCGGGGATGTGAGCGCCTGTAGTCTTTCTCTTCCTTCGTTTTGAAATTTTTATCAATATTTCCTTTTCTTTTTTTTTTTTTTTTTTACAGTCAATTGTGTGTAGCCCAAAGTAAAGTTTAAAAGTCTATATTACCATATTTTTGTTATTCAGCTCAACATGATAACCGTTAAGCATAAAGCTACAGCATGGAACTTATAAAATAAATGTTTTGGTTTTTTTTTTAGCGATTTGTTAACTCACTTTCTGGTGACATTATACCATAAGATAAATAATCTGTGAAAATAATTGAGCTCCTCTGCCATCTTCCACCACCTCTAGCACTAACAGAAGAACACAGCTCAGTCAAAAACAACCAATCGGAGCCAGAGGGGTCTTGGTGCTTCTCAAATCCTCCTCACTTGATGCTCTCTGCAGCATCTTCCAGACAGCAGAGCCCATCATGAATGCTAAAGCTAGTTAGCATGGCCACCAATGACAAGAGGATAAACGTTTTTTCTGGAAAGGTAAGTTGTTTCTCCACCATTAGTTCATTTATCAGTGCGTACATGAGCATGATTGACAGCGTTAATACACTCCTCCTGGCTCTGATTGGTTGTTTTTGACCGTAAGGGGGTCATTTCTACAGATGGCTATTGTAGCTCAGGGAGAAGATGGAGGAAGTTCAGTTGTCTTGCATCTGATCACATGTTGGTTGTGACCCCTAAATGGCTAAAGCTACATATATAGAGAATTGCTTTGCTTATTTATTGCTTCTTGTTCTGCCAAGAATCCAGCAGCAGCAGCACGGTGTGTGAGGCCTGCAGTATCTGAGTCATTCTTTGTAGCTAGAACCTTAGGACAGTAATAAATAATTCAGCCTGTCAGAGGGTTGGGCGAGGCTGTTTTGGCTCTCTGGAAGCAACCCGCTCCTTTGCTTGTGTGTGAAAGTTGTGCGCTCTGCGTTTTCAACTCACAACTGGCAGCTCAGACTCGGGTTTGCGGTGAGCCAGCAGTTTGTACGTCCTCAGGTTGTTTTCGAAACTCCTGTAAAACACGGCGAAAAACAGTCAGCTCTCCTGTTCGATTCGAGGAACGCATCAAGACATTTTTGCTTCCATTTAAACTCTTCTTCTTGTGCTTATAAGCTGTAGTAACACACACCGGCTGTCCAGACTGATATTAACCAAACAAATCGTCTTTTTCTACTAATGCTTTATTTGTAGCTGAGATTTCTACGTCAGCCATACCTGCCCCGAAGTTTGACGGCCTCCTCAAACCGTTTTTGGTCCATAGCTTTTTGGACCTCTTGAGTCTGAGGAAAAGAGAGAGAGAAAAAAAAAAGGTTTCCTGTCAGTTTCATACATTTAAAGCATGTGAAACAAAAATTAACCACAATCCATTTCTCTCTTGTGGCTGAGAGCCATCATGTCAGATTAAAATGCATTTTACTTACATATAAAACTACATTGGAGACACACGTTCTAATCCGAGACACTATTACCATAAACTGACGATAATGGAGCACAAATAAAGACCAAAACTTGAATGCCTGTTGTTCTATAAATAAAACAAGGTTGTTCTGACGTATATAATGCCTTCTTCTCAAGAAGAGGTCAAATGAATGTCTGGCCAATTACTGCATATAGAGAACATGAGCTTCTCCTCACACATTGCAAATATTGTGTCTGTTTTGTTATCAAAACAAATGAGGAAGTGGAAAAGGACACGGCACAGCTGATGTCAAGGAAACAGTAGATAGTATTGCAATCAGCAGCCAGGCAGTTGCAGGTGTTGTTTGTGAGCATAAAGTGTTTTTCCTACTGCTACAACACATCCTTAATATTGACTTTCAAAAGTACTTGCTCCATTTGCAGATTATTTTACTTATGAGATGTGAAAAATGTCTTGTTGGAAGTGAAGTAACCTCCGAGTGGAACTAGTACCTTTTCCATTAATATTAAGGAATTATTTACTTGAAACAAGCTTCTATATCCTGCTGAAAAGTTACTTTCAAGTTAGTCTTTGTCTTATTTCAAGTCTACTAAGATATTTGCACAAGAAACTAGATCAAAGTTACTTGATAAGATTTTGTGCTTCTGCAACATGGACAGAAATGAAAATACATTAAAACCTAAACACAAAGAAATGAAAGAACAATGATATTTGTCATATTATCTGACTGTGATCAATAATTGAAAGAAATCACTTTTGAAAGACATAAATGGAAAAGTAAGATTTTCCTGTTTTTATTGAAACAAAAATATTCAGATAAGAGCAGAAATCTTCCCAGGGACGTCTGCCAAATTCCAAACATGACTGGCCAACAGAGCAACAAAGCTCTTTTCTGTTCCTGTGGAGATGATTAGCTGTTACATCATCACTCTGGCAGCCATCGCCAACCCCTTCAAAACGCTTCAGAAGATCATCAACCATTAACGACTCTTCCTCAGACAACATTTTAGTCGTTACGGCTCCTCTGAGCCCAGTTGGCTCCTCTCAGCTCCTGTGCGTTGCTTAAGTGTGTGCACGAAAACTTAAAGGGTTTGTGGATATCTTGGCCCGTTTCCAGCTCAGCGCCACACTCACCGTCTGAACACACTCCATCAGAGGCACGCGCACCGACTGGTTCCCGCAGAGAGAGACCACACAGGCCGGCGTGTTGGCGGTGGTCTCCAGGAGAGCCAGGACGGCCTCCACTCCCATACGACTGGCCTTTACGGGTGGGCAGGAACAGACGACAGTGCGTTATTAGCGCTTTATTTTTGCACGCATGTGTTTATTAAAACATTTCAATCCTGTTCTGTTTACTGTTTTCCGGTTCATTTTCACTTCTTGACCTATTTTTGGTAGGCTCGTAGTGCGGGAGTAGAAACGCGTCTGCACGAGTCGTGTCCTCAGCCTCAAATCCCATCATGTGCTTAACTCAAATCCCTGACACCATTTCCTTTAAGACAAACACACTGAGGCTTTACCATGAAATACTCTAGTTTACATGTTTACATATGTAAACAAAATATGTTTACATATTTCATTTCTATTTCTTCCACTTAAAGTCTTACAGTTTCCTACAATGTCACTGATTGTTGTTTAGTCAATATGGAAACGAAATTAAAGACAGAAATTTTTTAAATTAGGGCCGGACGATAAGGCTGAAAATTGTATCACCATATAAGCTTTTCATATCAATTGATATCGATAATTGTTGATTCGGTTTTTTTTGTTTTAAATATTTGAAGTACAGCTAAACCAATGCACTTTGGTTACACATGACAACTGTTGGCACTAGAGCAGCTTTAGAAAGGATTTTAAGGAAGAAAAGGAAATAACTGATCCATATCTCTGCTTTCAGAGCTAGCTTTTAATAATAACGGAATAACAGAAATGTGGACTGGTTTGTTCTGGTTTGTTCTGGACCCGTAAGGTAAATTCAAGGCCATAATTGTTTATGTTTTCTGTTTTTTAAATAAATTGGTTTTAATAAAGTGTAGTATTTATGGGCCATAAAAATTTTATAATTTTTATGGTAATGCACTGACCATTTCAAACCACAATAACTCAGCCTGTACTTCAAATATCATGATTAACCTCAAACTTCCTATCTGTTCAGCCTGATGATGAAGAAACAAAACATGAGTTACCACGGTGACAATGGATATCTTTCACATCATGTTCCGAATATTTTATTTGATTACCAATAAGAAATGAAAGTATGGTGCTGTTTTTTTCCCCTCATTCTGCCTTGTGAACCTACCAAGATGCGGTCAAAAGCAGACGGCGTCCCTCCTCTCTGCACGTGGCCCAAGATGGTGACCCGTGTGTCGAAGCCCAAGTTTTTGACAACGAGCTTCGATGACAACACACAAAAGGATTTAGCAGCAGGCATTGTTGCAGAAAAACATCAAAAACCACTTTGTATATGCAGAAACATTCAAAAATAACTGGGCACATCACACACTGAAAACACAGGCACAATATAAAAGCTAAAGAGAAGGGGAAACTGCAAAGCACAAGCAAGCCATTCTAATTTTTCAGTCATGTTAGCAAAATAGCTTGTAGCCCACAGAGGAACCCAGGCAGGCTGTGAACCATTAAAAAGAAAAGAAATACTCAGGTACTGATAAAACAGTAAAACTTTAGACTTTATCACCAGTTAGTTGAATGAATGAGAGTGTCAAAACTAACATGTGAAAGCAGGTATAAATCATAGAGATGCACCGAGAATGAGGGAAATAAAATCAACAAGTTAACAGCAACATGTTTGTGCTAACAAAAACACTCGCTGGAGTGGAAGTTGTTACGGCGGGAAAAAAGACTCAAAGATTTTATATCAGTTGGGATGTTTAAAATAAAGCCAGGGAAACCACAAGACAATCCCAGATACTGGGTTAGCCAGGCTAACATTTAATTAGCCTCACTAATTAAATGTTGAAGCAATTTGCTAAATACTAAAGCCAGTCTAAAATGTCACTGCAAAAGTAATTTTGGCTCCGTTTTCAAATAATATTAAATTGCTATTTTTCAGATACTGCTGTTTAAAACTTGTTAACCCCCACGTCTTCTGTACCGGGGGCAGATTTTAACTTCTTTTTTTTTTATTATACTCATTACTTCACCTCCCTTCAGCTAAACATGGACATATTTGGTATTCATGGAGACATGAAGACTCTTGGCTAGAAGCTGATAAAAAGATTTTGGGCTTTTGAGTTTAGCAGGAAGCATTTGAGTTGGACAGATGTCAGTGATCAGGAACCTTCTGCAAAAAGACATTGTATGGAGCTCTGGTAGTGCCAAAAAAAGTACATATTTCTTGTGGTTTTAATTATTTTTCAATAAAATGATTGTTGTATTTTTTTAACACAAGATTTCCAAAGAATACACCTGAATTAAAGTCAAATATATTTTATTATAATGTGATAAAAAAAAAGATTGTGTGCATTTAAAAAAATATATATCAAAAACAAAAAAAATTACAGATGTAATATTAAGTTTAGTCAATTAAGTAAGTAAAAAGGCAGAAAGTCCCAAGTTTTGTACTTGTTTCTGTATTTTTCACTAAAACCTCTGTAAATATGCTTCAGTTTACCTCAGGTGCATCCGTCTTTGCACAGGTATGGTTTCCAAAAGTTCATAGTCTCATTTATGATACTTCTAGAAGGTTTTTATACTGCGTAATGCCAAAATAATTCTGACAAAGGACAGAAAACGTCCAAATAATTATGCTTTCCATCCTAATTCTCTCTGAAACTATAACAGCTCTTGTGATACTTAAACGTCTGATGGAGTCCTATAAGAGTTTACTTTGATACCAAGATTATTGAGAGTTGGTAATTGCTGAGACGAACTAAGTTGGATTTGGGTATGTTATTTTAAACACAAACTTCAGAAAACCCTGCGGGGCTCAACAAGTTTTAAGATGCATGACATAATGTTTCAATTTAATTCAAATAATGAGTAACACAACAAAAGGCAGGCTAGCATTTTTAAAATGCTATTCTTTAACTTGAAATTTAGCTTTGCAAAGAAGCAGATAAAATTTTTTTCTTAAAATATGAAGATATTACATTGACAAAAAAAGTAATAAATTCTGATCGGTGCATCTCTACCAAACAAGTTGGCAGCTAATTTGGGAAAATGTGTGTTTGGTTTAATGAGTGTCCTACTGTCGTTAGAGTACAGGACCGTGAAAGCCTTCTTACCAAACTAGCAAGTGTGCCTGATAGAGCATTCCAGAAACACAGCAACAGAGTCAAAAGCCACATCGGGGCAGGGTCAGAGTCATACAGGAGGCTGGAGGCTCGTTGCACACAACTCTGTACTTACATTCTTAATATAGTCAGTTGTAATGGGTTTGTTGTTACGGTCAATCGCCCCTTCGGCGACAATTATGATATTCAGCCTTTTCATCCCTGCGCGGTTCTACAAAAGGAGGGCGTGGTGGAGAGAAAACATGACAGAAAAACTGAGTGTGTGGCTGTGACGTGGGCTTTCAGAAGCACGGGAGCCAAAAACAGAGACGGAGAGAGAAAGATGTCCTGCTTCTATCGCTGCTTGTCAACACTTTCGCTGTGTGAGATTTAAACGCTATTGCTAAACAGCAGCAGATCTGGCGGCATTGGCCGGGTCGCCGTGCTTCTGGCTTCCCCTTCTTCGTTCCACACTCGTGTACTCACATCCTTGACAAAACTAGAAGTTATAGGCTTCCCGTGCCTGTCAATGGCTCCCTCTGCTACTATGATTATGTTCAGCCTTGTGCCCCTGGAACGGGTCTGGATTATAAAACAATGTGAGGTTTTCAAACAGGAAAAACACTGAAACATCAGATAACTTGTGTACTAATATTTTGGGGGTGTTTTTGTAGAGAAATAAAATTAGTCATTCTAGCCGTCTGGTATATTGGTTCATTTTTGCTGCTGTGGGAATGCGACGGAGTTACCGCAGATAGTTTCTGGCACATCTTCTCCTCCCAGCCGTCCTCCGGAGGCATTTCAGGGATCAGAACCCAGTCTGCGCCACAAGCCAGAGCGCTCACCAAGGCCAGGTAGCTGCCGTGTTCCACACAGATACGTCAGCTTCATGCAAGAACCGCTGACCACACCCACTGAGTCTGCTGTTTATTTTTCTTACCCACAGTGTCTGCCCATGACCTCCAACACAAACGTCCTCTGGTGGCTGAAAAGGCCGGATGATGAAAGTGGAATCAGTTGATTGGTGTTGGAAACCAAAGAGATGTAGCATTTTTTTGGCTCTCACCTCTGTGCGGTGGTCATGATGGCGTCTACCACCTCGATGATTCTGTGCAGGGCCGAGTCGGTGCCGATCGTCATGTCGGTTCCACAGAAGTCGTTGTCGATGGAACCCACCATCCCCACGATGTGCAGCGCCGAGTATTTCTGCACGGCGTCGGCTTCGATCAGACCTGAAGGGACCGGGAGGGTCTTAGAAACTCGTTCAACTCTTTTGTTTCATCGCATGTTTCTTTCTGGCCTCATGAAGCCAGAAACAAACTGTTTCAGCATTCCTTTAGGTGGCAGTATCATGTACTTTTAGACTGTGGTATAAAAGTGCAATTTTATACCACAGTCATGTGACTGTGGTATAAAGTGACTTGGTATAAAGTACAAATGTGACCTTCATTTGTTGTAAAAATACTACATAGAACAATTATGACTCAAAAGAAAATTGAGTTAGAAATTTAATGCTTTGAAATTGGGCCTCTGTCTCTTTAAGTAGCTACGGCTCTTCCTGTAATTTTACCTTCAGAAAGTCATTACATGTTTCTACTAATAACGTTTAACGTTTTTACCGGAGTTTTACTGAGAGGTAGCTCCTATAACTAATGCTCAGTTTGACCAGGCGTTTGCTAATTGCTGCTGACTAGTCTGCAGGAGCTGCCCTGGAGAATAAAACTTCTTATGGCTTTTTTTTATAGCCACTGTTCCATAAAGCCAACAAACTAGAGTTTGTTGCCATGGAGAGGGATGTATCGGTTTCCCTCCTGGTCCTGTTACTTCACAGCTCAATGTCAGATAAGAGGAAGACAAAGATTGAATAGATGGATGATATGTGGGTAACTTAACATTCGGTTGCAATTTATTTAACAGATACCAGCGTGAAAGAGGTTACATACAAATGCGTGCCTCGCCTTTGAGAATTGTTTGCACAAAAACATTTGACAACGATGTGGACTTCTCAAATATCCCCTATTTCCTGTTGGTTAAAATAAAAACGGCTGATATTTTGGTTGTGTTCCACTACCTTGCTGCACCAGCTCAGAGAGCAGGCCGCTCCATTCCTCCCTGAACAGGTTGGCTCCAGTCAGACTGCCGTCGCCGCCGATCACGCACAGGTTGGTGATGCCGCGCTTCACCAGGTTGTGAGCCGCCTTCAGGCGGCCCTCGTGGCTGCGGAAGTCTTTGCAGCGGGCGCTGCCGATCACAGTCCCACCCTGAAGGCAGCGGAGAAGAAGGCAGGAGAAGCAATTCTGGTCTAAATCAAAAGGTGTTGACAGAGAACTCTGGTTTCTCTCAGTCCTACTAATAAACAATAAAAACAACATTTTTTGCATTTTCTCTTTTAAAGCAGTTCATTCTAAGCAGATATGTGTTTATTACCACTTGTAGCATGCTGGAGACGCTCTCCCAGGTGGCTTCTCTTATGTTGTCCCCTCCGTCCACCATCCCCTGATACCCCTGAAGGGAAAACATGACAGGAAATATGTCAGAGCCTGTTTGCACAGCCTGCATTGTGCAACAGTGGCTGTACAAAAACTGCACGTTTCTCCACAATTCATGAAAAGACAAGATGCAAACCAGTTAGTGCAGGTGACAGGAAACAAACAGCAATACTGAAAGAGTTGTGGGAATTTTCAGTAAATACTGGTTGTGTTCTACAGTGATGATATAGAAGGATGTTTCTTTCACATAAAAATCATTTCAGAATGACTAAAAACTCGCAAAACCTTTTTAGTTGCAGTCCAACTGAAAATGTTAAGTCAAAATCTTAAAATATATGTTCAGCATCGACACAATCGCACATTGTCATGCCAACGGTGAAACATGGCAGTAGCAGTCGGTCTGCCGCCATAGCAAATTTTGCTGAATGATAAATTGTCCCAGAAATTATTGCGATAAATGATAATATTGTTGTTTTGAGATCTTTTCAACTGGTATAACAATAAAAGCATAATGATGCACATAAACCCTCTTAGAGATCAACAAACTTTCATTTTCAAAGAACTTTTCACAATTTTAATTATTTGGTATTTTTGTGTTGGAGTGTATATTGCCTCTTCATTTCCCAAATATTACGACTTTATTCAGGTTTCTTCATCAGTCACATAATTCAAACAGAATCTCTAGACCATTTGAACAGAAAAAAATTATTTCTGAATCGAATTGTGACCCTACAAAATCAAATCGTTAAGACACTGAAAGATTTGCATCTCTACTGACCCTTACAGAGTCGGCCTGAATTCAAAGGCCAAATAAATAGGAAAAATGGAAAAGAAAAAAAGAGCCTGTCAAACAAGATGGCGGCATTGGGCGTGCTGACATCACTGGGAACCCTGGAAACCCAAGGAGTACATTGGTGGGAAAAAAAATAAAAATTTTTCCAATAATATGATTAATCGATAAAATCAACTCATCATCCAGCTCTACCTCGAGGTCATTTTTTTAACATTACAATGAACTAGAATTTTGACAGGGGTGATAACACTTTCTAGATTCACCATTTTAGCGAGACTCTCTCTCATGTTTAATGTTTGTCCCTCATCAAACATTTGTGATGAGGGACTAACGTATCTTTTTTTTTTTTTTCCTTTTTAAACAGGTTTGAGATATTTTTTCCCAAATTACTTGACCTGCAGACTTTTAGAATTTTGTGAGCTGTCGGAACAGTAAGCCAAAGCCTTAAGTCTGTTACATAACAGCATGCAGAGTGAGCTGGGACAGATGAACTGGGGTCACGGTACGAGCAGCAGAGCACGGCTGTTGCTTCCCAAAGCTTCGCTTAAATCCTCTCCCTTTAGTACAGATCCGTACCTGTGCAAACGCTGATCGCGTTCATCTGGGATCGATACACTTCACACTTCGAAATCAACACCTTCTCGTGAGTGAGAGCAGTCGTAACTAATTTCACACAACAGCGTTTTGTGCAGAGACGTGCTTTTGTTGGACCTGTGAAGCAGACGGGCTCACCTCATGAATAAAATAAACTTTAGCTCCCACGTACAGCCCCATTCGGACCACAGCGCGGACTGCCGCATTCATCCCTGCGGAGGAGAGGAGAGAAAATGCTCATAATAATTATCAGAGGAGCGTTGCTGTAATGCAGTGCAGTTATAGTGTAGGAGAGGGAATGCGTGCTTCAGTGTAAGCTCAGACAATTTTATGTTTTGTAGACTTCGGTGGTTTCGGTCAGTCTGTTTCTTATTGCAGAGTTGAAAGCCTTTTATGGGCACAATGTCTTCCAGCTCGTCTCTCTGTTTCAGTGCGGTTTGTACAAAGTGCGCTCATTAACAAAGAAACTCTGCGATGCGATCTGAGAGTAAATGCAGGGTTAGGGGACCGGAACGGTTAACGCTTCGCTCGCTGGGGGACGGACAGAACCCGGCTGGCTGGATCAGCTTTAAATCAACAAATTTCTCAAAAACCGGTGGGCTGCTGGAGGGTTGTTGCTTAGCAACGCAAAAGTTCAGGCTGCTGGACAGCAGGGGAGAACATTTACGAAAACAGTCTGTGCATCTGTTGGGATTTTTATTTATTATTTTGTACTCAAAAGCCCTTTGGTGTTTGTTTGATAAATACTGCGTTTAACTTCAAAGGAGGTAAAGTTTTTGCAATATCCTGGAAAAAAAAAAAAAAAAGTTAGAAAAAGGCTTGTTCTGAAGGGTATTCTCGAAGAACTCATTCACAGTCGAGTCAAACAACCTGTTGAGCGGTTACATAACGGCGCACACAAACGCCTATTGAGGAGTCTCTCCCACTCGTCTCCTCTGAGGCTTTCGAGGCCCGAATCGAAGCACCCGATCTCTCATTCTGCATGACTGGCGCTTTCTCCGGCGTGCCGCGCACAAAGCCTGGAGTAAAAAGCCTCAACAATGCCCCGACGACTCCTGTCATGCATATGCCACTTTACTTTGCTCGGGGGTCCGCTCAGGGTGGGCTTAAGATCAAAACCAACACACAAAAATAAATTTTTTATAATTTTTTTTTTTATGTCTAATTAACTACTTTGAAGTTTTCAAAAACACTATATTAAGAATTTATTTAATTACATCTGGAAACGAAAAGTCAACTTTTGATCTCCCCTATATCAGATACTAAAAAACATACTTTTTTTTTAAATTATTATTATTATTCCAAATTCATTATATGCACCAAAACAAAGAAAATATGCTACTTACTTTCTAAAAATGTTAGCCATTGACGTCTAAATGACTGAAATTCCTTCATTGTCTGTGGAATTCAAAACTAAAGATGTTTTTTAATAGAACATGCATCAAACCCTTCATCTTTTCTACTGTTTATCACTAATACCAACATTGGCTATACGCCATATGTCTACAGAAGATCTTTGTTTCGAGACAAAAGTAGTTCAGACCATTTAGAAAAAAAAAACATTGACTAAAAAAGAAACACATTTATGACAAAGCAGGAAGTTATTAAAATATTTTTTAAAGTTCCTACTATCCGAGTCTGACAAAAGTTTAATAATTAGAAATGGAAATAAAAAATATGCTGATGACTTTGTTGTCTAGAGTTAATAAACTTGTCAAATTAATAAGTCCGTATCGGTGCGTTGGAGCACGTGACCAAGAGTTTCCTCTGTGACGTAGAGCCGACCGGGTGCAACTCATCACGTACGCAGGATGGAGGCTTCCCGCCGCTGGCCCACACACTGCTGCTTAAACCTCAGCTCTCGCCTCTCTCAATATTAGCTCAGCCTTTCTGTGAGCTAAGCCGCCGCCGTGACGAGCAGCACGCCCGCGACTTTCACTTCCTCGTTCAAATTAAACGCACCATAAAGATAATTGACGAGCTTCCGGGACCCGGTGGGGAAACGCAGCACATAACTTGACCTTGACGTCTCTCTGAGCCGTCAAGGTTCAGAGAGTTTGAGGATGCGGACGCCTGAGTTATCACATTGCGTCACGTTAGCATCTCAGCTAACCGCTGCCTCTTCCTGGATGATTCAACATCACGCTTTTAGTTTACTGGAGACTGCAGGGCCCACTGCGCAAAGCTTTACAGACGCATTGTTGCATCAACATGGACTTTCTTATCACTGACAACACAGCATCACTGCCGAGGGGGTGTATGTTCGCCCTCTACGGGCATGTCTGCATTAATGCATAGAAACCTCGGTGAACCGGAGTCCGTGAATGCGACAAGTTACCTTGAGCATCTCCTCCGCTTGTGAGCACTGCGATGGCTTTCCCTGCTCCCGACAGGTTCTCAAAGAATATCTTCTTGCTGTCCGGCTGCGCCATTTTTTCGACTGGTTAATATATTTATCTCGGGTCAAAGTAGTTAAAAATCTCCTAACAATTCTGCACTGGTTGTACCGAGAAGTGATGGAGGGCAGCAGTCTTCGCAGCCCCCTCTGCCGATAGTATGCTCGTTTTGCTTCTCGTGTCTCTGTTCCGCGTCTCGCCGGCGAAGATGAGTTGATTGGCAGACCGACGGACCAATCACCTTCTTACTCTGTGGCCTCAGCTTGAAGATGAATCAATAGGAGGAGACGTAGCTGGCGTGTGGGCGGGCTGAGCAGTGGAAGGTGCGTGATTCGATGAGACTGTGGTGGCTGCGGTGTAAACCCAACTTTAAAATAAAACGAGGTTTAATCTGCTTTGAGTCACCAGCTCTGAAACTCTAAAGTCGTGAAAACTTCCCACACGTTTTTAGACCAATCTTTGGATACTATCCACTTTCTGCCAATTTTCTGTCAATTATATAACCTTTTTTTTTTTTTTTTTTACATTTTTTTCTTTTTTTGTTCTATTTGTTTTCTGTGCCACTCCTCTGACCCAGTGCCGTCCCAAGGTTTCACAGGCCCGTAAACATGAAGATTTTACGACCTCCCCACAACACTTGTTTACTACGGTTCAACAACTCCTCTTATGTAATCCATATGTGACTCTTCCTGCATTGTGCATGCAGGAACATGCATAGTTTAAAACAAAAATATATATATATTTGCATTTATTTTTTGTGTAAATCTGCTGATTTACAACAAGCCCAACATTTGGGCTTGTTGAATTTCTTGTTAGCAAAAAAGGTGAATCAGCCCATCATGTACCAGCACATATGAATTTATAAATATAATAAACACATGGAACCTTGAAGCAGATGGACTACAGCAGCAGAAGACCAGATCTGAACATAAAACTGAGACTGCAGTTTGCACAGGCATAACAAAATTGGACAATGACAGCTTGCATAGTCACAATTTCAGTCAGAAATGGCTGATTTGGTTTTAACGGCAGTTGTGGGGCCATTATTGCTGATCATGTCCAACCCCTTTTGACCCCAGAGTGCCAATTGACAGCTTCCAGCATGTTACTGCACTGTACATGACAAAGCTCAAATAATCTAAAACCGGTTTCTTGAACAGAACTCCAATGTGGCCTAAAGTCACTGAGGTCTTTTTTTTTATTCCTGAACAGGAGATTCACATATGGGTATCTATTTGTCAAATCTAGCAGATGAGTGACGCTTTCATGACAGCGTAGACTCAAATTCCTCAGAAATGCTGCCATCAACTTTGTTGTTGAATCAATGTTGCAAAAAAACCCCCAACAAGACAGTTCTCAAGGGACGAGGGGGTGGAAAGCAGCGACAAAGTTGCCGGTGAGGACATTGTAGAAAACCTAGTCCACAAAAAGAAACAATGAAAAGTAGCACAGGTTCAAAAACTCTACAAGACCCGAAGCCTAGAAAATCACAAATGTAGACCACTTAAAAATAGTCCAAGACATTTTAAGTTATTGGAAGTGAAACAAATGAGAAAATGTGGTTGCACAACAGAATATATCAATTGAAAACAGATAGAAAGAAAGTGGTTGAGCGGTTCCAATGGGGTAATATGACTTAATATTGGCGATGTCGTTGCTATAGCATTCTACTCATGTGCTATTTGGGCATATGCGTTTGAATCCCCACTTAGCATTTCTCACTAAGTACTAAAACTCCTAGACCAGGAGAATTGGAGCTATTTTTTTGTAACTATCCACATATTGAACTGGTTTGTATTACTGCACAACATGGATCACATTTCAGATTTCAGTAACTCCTCCACAAACATGACTTATTCCCTATGAAATTCAAAGCAATTTTTCCAGACCTGCACCAAGTTGCAACGTTTAGTTATTAGTGGTTCTTTTATGCTTCCTTTAATAATCTAATTTGATTTGTGCTTGCTGCGGTGTGAGTCATGCACTTTGCTCTGTCACACTTACTGTAAAGCACTCCATACTGAATTTTCCAGGAAGTCCTCTCAGTTTAACATTAAAAATGTGCAATTAGCAGCCTCGGATTGTGGCTCGGTGTCTCCATCGTGAGGCTGTTAGTGCAAACTGCGCGTATTTTGTTCCTCTGCCACATGATGGAAAACTAATTATTGGACTGACTCAGAAAAACTCGTGAAATTTGCTTCCCTTTCAAATTCATAGGAAAGAACGTTGGTTAGCAGACAAACATGGGAGGCTGGGTCACTGCTGTAATCACCCACTAGAACAAGAGTCCAATGGCAGATCTGTGAGTGATTTTCGAGAAATCCATAACTTATTACACACACTTTCCATCTAAGACATTTTTCTTAGCTTACAGTACTGTGTCCTTTTCTACTTTGTTTCAATAAACTATTACATGTGTAATTATTTGCTGGACAGCTGAAAAGAAAAATAATGCACAATTAAAAAAGACAAAAACAACTTTTGTTTACCTTTCGTGGGAGAGTGAAAACACACCAACACAGTCTTGAGCAAGTGTTGAATTTACAGAATCTTAACATAGCCAAAAACATTAATTTATATTAAAAAATTACTTATTTGACATGTTATTACTTAAAAGGTACTAAACATTGCCTTTTTGGGGGATTTGTAGAAGCAGAGTCTGACAATAAAGAATCTTTTTTTTTTAACCAAAATGCCTTTTGTAAAGTCTTGCTCAGAATAGTGATGTTTTTACGCTTGTGAAGAAAAAAATATGCTCAAAAAAAAAAAAAAGCAGTTTTTGCAGTCGAGAGTTGACACAAGAAAAAAAAAAAAAAAAAACAAGATCCCCAAAGTTTGTTTCAATCAAAAACAGTGGTTAGAACAGCCTAATTTAACATTAAAGTGATGAGAGTTCTGGTACAAAAGTCTACATTAGTAAAAAATGCGTCTGACAGTAAAATGCAGCTGACATATCTACAAGTTAAGTAACACGCTCTCCCAGCACATATGACAAAGTGCCACAGTCATTTCCCCTGAAAGGCTGTGTGCCATTTCAGATATGGGCCACGACTGTTTGGGTGGGGGTGGAGGGAGGGATGAACGTTGCACGTCACTACAGATTCTGTGTTCCTGCATCAGTCTTCATCTGCGTCTATGAATCCTGCAAAGACAGCAATCTCTGCCGTCACGATCGATTCAGACGTTTTGGTGTCCGAGGGAAAATTCGGTTTGAAAATGTCTCACACGGCATGCGTTCCCCCCTGCCCCTTTTAACATATTTGCAGTATTCATATCCCTATGAAGTTTGTTTAGTTTTTGTCAAATGCTTTCTGTTGAGGGTTTGAATGGTTAGATCTAAAAAAAAAAAAAAAGGGCATAATTGTGAGGTGGAAGGAAATATTTAAATATGTTTTCTACCCCGACAACCGTTTTGCAAGAAAGAATTAGTTTGCATTTTTATTTAGCGCTGTGTACCTTTAAATTGAAGCAGACAGATCAGCGTTTCCATTGACCCCACAAATTGTGCAAATTTAATATAAACCTGCTTAATAAAAAAACAGCAATTGTGGAAAAAACAACATGTTTTTCAATAAAACTTTTTGTGTTTGGATGAGGAGGTTGTTTTGGGGTCTCGAAATGTGATCAACAACCGGATGTTACCACCGGCGGAAACGACGAAGAAGACGACCAGAATGGTAGAAGGGTGATGGCACGGCAATCTTTGTTTTTTTTTTTTTGTTTTGTTTTTGTTTTTTTGACCTATTGACCTATACGCAAAAGATATATTGCGTGAACTAACTTATTCACGTGCGATCGTGATTGCATTTCTTATTTAATGGAACAAAACAATGACAGAATTGTAAATATTCCTCTAATTTATTTTTGCTCAGTTGTGATGGAAACGCAAATTTGCACAAATGGGGGGATGCAGAATCTGCAAAAGGTGATGCTGACGCAGTGGCACTTAGATTTACCATTCCGCAGAACAATTTCCAGAATCCACAGAAGGTATTTTATGCGTGAAAAGTTTCTTAGTGTTTCCGAATAATGCAACGTGTTTAAATATTTGTGTTTACAGACAAACCTGGCTGCGTGAAGACATTTATTTAATAGCAGACTGATATCTGAGAGAATATTCACATGTTGACATTATTATAAAAAGATCCTTTTTGTACGTTTTTGTTTTTTTTTACCAGTTATCGAGGATGGGGGTGGAGGGGGTGCCGTGTTTCCTTTACATTAGCTTGTCTCCGCTCCCCTCAGGCATTTCCGGGGATCATATGCTCACACTCAACACGGCTGCTGAGAAGATGGCTTTGGTGGAATCTGCAGAGATGACGATGCTGGCAGCTGGAGATTTGACGCCTCTTCATCTGTCTGTTATCTGCACTCATCTGTCGTGTTTTTTTCCCCCAACTTGGTGTTGTTTTTTTTTTGTTTTTTTTTGCTTCGTACAACTCTAAGCCATCAAAAGATATCATCTGCCAAAGTACATCATTTAGATCTGGCTTCAACACATCCGGCTGACAGAAAAGATCCCATCCATGCTGCAAATCAGTGTGTATTAAATACCCGGCAAGTTTTAGTTTGTATTTTCGCTGCATTGACGTTCAGCGTTTTAGGACTGGAGCATCGCAGCCTACTGTAGCGAAGCATCCATTAAGACTTTTAAGTGGCAGGACGGGTTTCTGAGCATCCAATTAAACTAATGACGTTCTGGAGCCTAAAACATACAGTGGTCTGTCAGCTGTGGTCTTAAAGAGGCAGGAACTCTTTATTTTTCTATTATTTCCCTGTGATAGAAATAATAACAAATGGAAAAGGATGCTGAAATGCAATAATATATGTCGATATATTTGTAATGTTTGAGGTGATTTGCTGAATTTAAAGTATTGTGTTTTGTGTTTTTTTTTTCCAGGCACACATAGTGCTATTTTATAACATATTCAGGAAACTATGTTAACTTCAGTTGTTATGGGAATGCTTTTTATATCAAATATAACAAAAGCTGAGGCATCGATGCTTCAACTTTTGGATGAGGCATCGATGCAAAAAGTTGCATCGATGCCTCATGCCTGTAGCTTCATTTCCCGTTGTTGATGTTGACAAAAAGCAATAAATAAAAATAAATTTCAGTCTCAGTGTAAAAAAAAAAAAAAAGAAGTGACATTCAGATGGCTTGCCATAATCTTAGGAATTTAAACAAACATCTGATTAAACCGAAATCATTACGGTGGCGGCTAAATTTCTGCACACAGGACCAACAACAACAACAAAAAAAAGAAACGGAGTTAGGAAACAATAATTTTCTGAGCATCAGTGGCCCGGGCTGAGGCTGATTGTTACTATTAACTCCCCGTGGAGGTCACTCGCGACGCAGCCTCGCATCCCAGCAGCCATCTGTCCATTAAGGAAAGGCTCTCCCTGTCAGATTACATTTCCTGTTCTTGGTCATTTTTACACCTCACACCTCGCCCCCTTATTGCATCGCTCGTTGCTACTTTGGTGTCCCGGGGGAAATCAGCCGCCAGTTTGAGCGAGTTTTGGGCTCGTATTGATTGGATGTTTATTGGCTGCATGTTGTCATTCAGATTGGTTGTTTTTGTCCAGATTAGGGTTCGGCAGATATTGTGACCCAAAGGGACAGAGCGCAATCTTATATGCTGCCTCTCTCATGGGAGAAACTAGGGCAAGATATTGGAAAGCATTGTTTTCTTTTATACCCCCCACAGGGAAACAACTGCAAAATGTACAGGAGACACATTTCTCTTGTTTTACTGGCTTGTTGTTTTAGTTGTTTCTAGCTGTGCTGGGATAACACACAGTTTGTGGTTGAGTGGATTTTAAACCTGCACCAATACAAACTTCAATGTCCTTATTTTGTATTTTACACATGTACCATATAAGCTCAACATGTTATTTCAAAGGGTTACTTAACACAGAAGGATTTTTATGCCGATTTACGTCGGGAGTGGAGAAATATCGGGGACAGTTCCGATCTAAAATTGGAGCTATTCAACACGTTGGGTTGTCTTGGCACGAAAAGGAGTCCTTAAGGAGAAACAGCTACATGTCGAATGTGACTGGTAGCCAATCAGAACGAGAGGTGACGTAACCATGGAAGAGAATCCAGCCCACACAGAAGACAAAAGAAACTAGCTGTAGTTCTGGTGGAAACATATTTTTATTGTTGTTGTTTTTTTTCTCTGTTAAATATAGTCCAGAAACTATCACCGTTCATATTTTTATGAAATATGTTGTCTTGACCAAAGCTTTAAAATGTAACTTGTGTCTATATGTTTGGAAGCCCATTTCCACCATGAAAGGAGAAACTCTGATGAGCCCAACAGGAAGACACAGTTTCGACTTTTAATGAAATTTGAAAGTTATCGTTTTGAGATACGAGCTCATAAATTGTGACTTTCAGCGTCACAATTTTTAGGTACGAAGTCAAAAATATCAGCTCCAGTCATAATTCAGTATTATAAGATGTTATTATGAGATTCAATGTCATAATTATGAGATGTGAAGTCAGTTTGCGCCACAAACTTTTCCAAGAAGTTTGTGGACTTCTTAGAAAAACATTGAGACTTATCATGACTTTGAAAGTCGACAATATGTGTATCTCAATATTATGACTTTTATTCTCGTAATTATGACTTCCTGTCGGGGCTTTCTTTTTTTTTTTCTTTCGTGGCAGAAATGGGCTCCCATAAACGTTCAGATTCACGTGTTGATGTCATATATTTACGGACTGTTTTGTTCAGTTATTCCAGTCGACGGCAGCTTTTTCCTCTTTCCTTCGGTATCTTCGGTCATTGATGCGATTTACCACCAAAACGTCATTCTTAAGTTGAAACGTCGGCCTTTTAAACAACAGGAACACAGTAGGAATTGAGATACATTAAAGCACACGTGAATAAGTCAATGTTCCTTTTACTTTGGCGCCTAAGGGACTCGGTTCGGCTTTACGGAGACGCGCAAAGCGATTCGCGTGTTTGTGCTTCTCATCCTCCTCGTCGCAGGAGCTCATTTCCAGTTTATTTCCATTCTCCACATTAAGGAGGGATCAAGCGCCAGACGGACATTGTGAGCAAATGGTGTGTGAAAGGTGCAGAGTGGCGCGCAATATCCTCCAAGAGCAGAGGATTATTGCGCTTTCCCGTTCACGTCTGCTGACGGGACGCGTCGTTTGGGCTGACACGGGAGGGTTACTTAAAGTAAGCAGAGAAAAATCTGTGTGTTTTCGCATGCTGGGTAGAAAAAGAAAAGAAAAGAAAAAGCAGGACTTTATTAATAATAGGAGTAATAATAGGACTAATGGAGGTCAGACCTGGCGTCCAGATTTAGTGGGGGAGGAAAAGCTGGGCAAAAAAGTAACAAAAGAACACAAAGAGACAAAGAGACGGCTTATAGTGGCAGGTAATAGCGTAAAGGTTGTGAACTGATTTCTTTTCCCGCGCGCTGATTGCCACGTGGGAACAAATGAGCGAGCTGCCAATTTGCTGAACTGATTTCCGGGGGGGCGGGTTGGGTTGGGGAAGTGTGTGTGTGTGTGTGGGGGGGTGGGGTGGGGGGTGTGTTCCTCAGGTTGCTGATTAATGAAATGTGGGAGGACAAAAAGGCGACGGCAATCCCTCACTGCTTCTTTTTCTGATTGGGCTAATCAACCGATTCACAAGCCCACCACCAGCGCCTCCACCACATCCAGTCTGGGATTCTGAACACCAAGAAAAAAACTGTATTTCTCTCTCTCTTATTTATTTATTATCCTTAATTCACCCTCCCATCATCTCCTGTTGCACCATTACCTCCAGTTTTTTCACAGCCCCCTCATGTGTCATCTATCTGGCTCAATTTAATGGCAGCCTCATAATTATTTAGACGATTATGTGTCGCAAGCCATTTAGCATGCTCAATGACACATGTGGAGTTTATTTGCTGCCGCAGCTACACTTCCATAGGAGCGGAGGGGAGAGGCTAAAGATGGCCGATGTTGGGCCCCAACTTGGCCGCCGCCATAGCGCCGTCGGCGAAGCACGTCCGGGCCAAAATTGTTTGATAAATTGCATCTGTTTACGTAATATGCCATGCCACATCGAAGAGCTAATGCCGTACAAATAAGGCGCGCTTCCTGCCGCAGCACTGCGAGGAGACGTTCACTCCGACTAATGGCGTGTGTCTCGGCTGACCACTGAACCCACATAACAAATCGCGCCATTGAACAAGCTATTAGGACGGGATAATGGATACAACCAGTCCTCCTGGTTGTATTCTAAAACAAAACGGGAAGAATGCAAATGAAATCCGGTCCGTGCTGTGATTGAAGAAAAAATATTAAAAGAAACATTTAATTTAGACCTCGTGTGTATTTAAAAATGTACTTTCTATGTTCCGGGTAAATGTATTTCAGGAGGAGTGTGCATGAAGACAAAGGAAAGGCAATGCCTGGCATTCAGTGGCTGCAATGACGCCAGACGACCGCTAGAGGGAAGCACAGGCTCAGGTAAATGTGATCGGAGGCTCTGAGTCCCTCCAAACCCAGCAGTGTTTGTGGGTTTTAAAGCTACAAAGCAGCATGTCAGACAGCTGTCATGTTGCCTGTCAGCGTGTCTATTTACTCCTGAGAGGTTTTTCCTTTTACTTTCCATGAACATCAACATGAATCTGTGGCAGCTGCCACTATAAAGCACACGTTTAGGTTTTGTTCTGTTTCTAAAAGAAAGAAAACATTTGTGTTCAGCGTAACATCGACTGGAAGTCGGACCAGAATGCTTTTTTTTTTCTCTCTTTTTTTAATTTTATTTTTTGCATATTGTTTGGGTAGAAAACTATATTTTTAAAGTATGCTTTGCTAGATTACTCATGCTCCTTGAACTTTCACTCATGTTGTGAGTTTACAACAAGGTGCTTTATAAGGACTTAATATGACAAATCACAATTGTTGAGGAAGCATCCCACCTCCCAACCCCTCCCACAACCCCTCAAAAAAACCCCAAAAAAACCTGAAAAGTGTGGTGTACATGTAATATAGATAAGACCATGAACATTTATTTTGCAATTATTCAGAATGGGACAAGATTTTTTTTCCATCTTCCTACTCCCTTTTCACAAGTATGTGTCGTAAGAGAAAGTGTTTGTGAATTTGTTAAACTGAGTGTATAAACTGACTGACTGATTGAAAAGGCCAGAGAGCGCAACCAACAGCTCTGTAAAGACGCCCTCCCACCTGAGCAGCGGATATCTGCAGCTCCTCCAGAGTTATCCAAGTCTTCTTTGCTGCTTCTCTAACAAACTTAAGTAGGAAAAAAAAGAAAAAGAACTTTGCTGTTCTTTGACATTACAACTCAATGGCCTCAGTTCTGAAGGTTATCCGTTTAATCTGATAGATTATGGAAAAAGCTCCAGCAGAAATACTTTGTAAGGCATAATAATAATAATAATAATAATAATAATAGTAATAATAAAAATTCTAAGTGATAATTTAGTGGTGCTAAAATTCTTTGTGTTCTCCCTCGCCGCACAGCTTGCAGAGGAGACGTCGGGGCGCGGCGCGCTGCAGCTGGGTCTTGACGCGCACCGAGAGTCTGCCACCGCGCTCCAGGACCCCTCTGTCATCTCGAGCATCTGCCGTGACTCCGCGGCTGGAGAAGCTTCTGGAACAATCACGGTTCTCCTGCTCGTCGGCACCTGGCTCTCTCCCTGCCTGCTTGCGCCCGCAGCGTGTCAGACTCTTGGCAAAAACGCACGTTCAACCGCTTGAGTCCCGGCGAAGGGACGCTGTCCCCTTGCAGGGTCTCCCCGGGGGTCCTGTTTGCTAACATATTCAAGGTGAGATTTCTCCAATGACCCAAATAAGAAATCATTACAATTGAAGAAAGCTTTTTGTTTTATATTTTATTAACAAGCAAATCTGAAATGCGTTGCTTTTTCAACTCACTTCCTTTTTTTTTTTTTATTCATTTGACCTTTAGTTATAGGTTGTCTTACTGACACCAGGATTTCATTTATAAGACAGATCTGCTTTGGTAAAACAGAACCAATAAAACAAGTAATTAAGAAGTTTGATTCAATTAAATAACCTTAATAAAATATGAGCTAAAGCAAGACCACGACAAAACATTTAAAACTTGATATGTTTTGTTTCTACAGCAACATTTATGCCGTAATATATAATTGGACTTGACTCATTTTTTCCAAACATCTTTTCAAAGTAGGAATTACGGTAAAATATGGTATTTGTGTGTTTATCCTTCTAAGTCTACAAACTGCTTCCGGAAATTACCTTTTTACCCAACCCTAACACCGAATCAGTTATTTTAAAATGTAAAAACTGTGGCAAACGCTGCAAAAAAAAAAAAAAAAAGTTCGGATGAGGTTCTAAGTGTATCTTGCCGGATGATTAAAAATGATGTTTGTGAGACTGGAGATCACACATGCTTAACAATGGCAGGAAGCTGGTGAAAGATCACAGCCTACAAGACTTGTCAAACCCACCGAATGCAAGAAACTCCTGTGCACAAGGCTGACAGTTTAACTCAGAACAAAGCTGCTTCCTAACCGACAATAAAAGTTTAAGATTACATTAAGTTTACATCATGCCTTCCTTTTTAAAGGGCCAGTGTAGCGCGTTTTCCAGGCACATGGTGCCATTTCATGGCACAATCAAGCAACTATGTTACCTTCAGTTGCTATAACAATTTTATGTATATCAAATATGACTTAAAAGAAATGCTACTTCACAATTTAACACCTAAAAACTGGGCGTCTGTCTCTTTAAAAACTCTTCCTGAAGCTCCTCCTTCAGGAAGTCGTCACAACAGCTCTTTTACAGAGACTTTGACAGCGTTTTTACCGCCGTTGCATTGAGAAACAGCTCGTGTAACGAGCGCAGCAGATGTGCAGTTGTACCAGGTGTTTGCTAACTGCTGCTGGCTAGTCTGAAGGAGCTGAGTGGGACAAATACGGGGCAAAGGTGCTCTGTAATGCGGAAGCTTGGAAAACTACGGCTCTGAGGAGGAGCTCTGTCTCGAAGGCGGAGCTAGGTCCACCCATGCATTTTGCACAGCTGACTGGTTGCCATGGGAGATTTAAGGATTTCTCAAACATGCATGAAAGAATCGAGGCAGCACTCTCGGTATGTTTTTGGTGACCGGATAACATTATAACACGATGGAAAGCTCAGAAAAGTCAATTTTACACAATGCTACCCCTTTAAATTTATTTAACTTCCTAATTATCTTCTGTACACTAATACCTTGTGCCTGTGTTTTTATCTGTATCATTGTGTTCACTATAAGTTTCTGTTTACTTATTTTCTGCTGCATATTCAAATTCCCAACTTTTTTCTAAATACAAAAAAATATATATATATATTTTTAAATTAAAGAAACACAATGGGCTCCCTTTTATTTTTCACTGGCTGTTGGCAACTCACATTTTCCGACTGTCCCTACATAGTGCAGACTGACGCAAACTTTGTCTCAATGGGAACCGTGGGTAAAGTCAAGAATTAAAAAAAGAAATCTCTTGCAGTGTGTCATCAGCTTTTACGGAGCAAAGGGAGGTATCTTGGCGTCACTCGGTCTCCATAACAACCATTTATTTTGAGGCCCACATCTTCAGAAGCAGTGGTGCTCTACAGTTCAGGCAAATTGAGTTATTGAATATTTTGCTGATTTATACGCACGGGATATATAGGTGGAGGCTAAAGGTATGTAATGTAGGGAACAAGACAAATAGCCACTCTTAACAGTGTAAGAGCATAACGCAAGATTACAAACTAAGATTGAATGAAAGGGAATATCGGAGGAAAAGCCATTTTTACAGAAATATAGTATTACTCTAATGGCAGCGTCTTATTGTTGGAGCAGAGTAAAGTGAAAAAATATATATATTTGGAGTCTCGCTGAAATGAAAGGATGTGAGAGCTTTAAAAGGGAGACATTGCTTCTTTTTTTTGTTTTCTCGACACACCTGCAGGGCTCTAGTGGGGCAGTGCTTTGCTCTGAGGAGGTCATTTGAGTCCACGTGTTACAATATGTTGTCAAGTTAAAATAGACTGAAGTTGCAGATGTATTCAGACAGGTAGTGAGTAACAGGAGCAAACTGAGAAACAGTTTATTATTAGAAAAACAACACGTTCCTAATGAGGACATGTAGCTAATTGCTTGCCAGCTGTGACGCCGTATTGGTTACTTTGTTGGAGTTGTTCAAACTGGAAACTGTTGCTAACATTACATTGACGTAACCGCTGTGTATCCACACAAATTGGGTTTTTCTGACTATAAATAAGATCACAATTGTGTTTAATGCTTTATGTCTTCAGTCTTCTCCCCATTTTTGTTTCTAATGTTTTTTGGGGGGTTTTTTCAGCCTCCACATGTCAGTTTTTTGGGGGTTGTTTTTGCTGCTGAGACACAAACTTCCACCGAATTCCTCTTCTTTTTTTTTTTTTTTTTTTTTCCAGCCACAAACAGCTGGAGTCGCTCTGTATTTAGATCCAAACATTTTGTCGTTCGAACCAGCCGCGTTTCCGTCAACCGTAGAATGACGCAGGTCAAAATTACGGAAATAAATTCGCTTAGTGGAAACGCAGGACTTGTGGGTTTTTTTTTTCGACATTAGCAGAATATCGACAAAGATTTGCACACATTTGTAGCGGAAATGCTGCTCCTGGCCAGTCTGTCATTATAAAAATTCAATTAAACACATTAATGTCTGCATGAGTGGCCTGGCCAAATGTCATAAAATTTTAAAAAATCGTCAGAGGGATGTAAATATTACATTGTGACAGTATAAATTCAACTCTAAATCTAGAAAATGGAAATTACTCGCGATGGAAACATGAAAAAGGAAGAACTGTTGCAAAGGAACGGAAACAGCTCCGAGGGTGGAAAAAAAGACTCAGATTCCAACAAATATGTTTATTCTTTGGATTTAAGTCTTGACTGTGACACACCCATCAAAGTGAAGTCACACTGTCAATGAAACACACTCGCCTCCAACTCAGCAGCCCACGAATTCACTAAACTCGGTATACTTTTTAGTTTCTTCAGCGGTTCCCCCTTGTCTTGCGCCTTTCATTTTCGCGAAGTATCTGCGGCTCCACACTGTGGGACTGCATCTCTTCCTCGTCGCTATTAATGATTAAATGATGATTGAAAGTTGCTTCACCTGACTGCTTATGGTTATGTATTTAGTCTGTTGATTGAAGCCTCTCAATCAGCAGCCAGGTCTGTAATCAAAACCCTGATTATAACCTGCAAAAACTACTCCCGTCTCCCCACTCAGTTTCAGCCAGCCTGAAACTCGTCTCTCCATTTATTTCAATTAATTCCTTAATGATGTTCAAGTCAAGCTATATTTCCACTTTCTTTTACTCTTAACTAAATCGGTGCTTAAGTGAGGGAGAGGGCAATCTTCTCTGGCATCTTGTTTTCTCTCAGATTGATTGTGGAGCCAGGAGTCACAAAAACCTGTTCGACGCAGCAGACGAACTGAGGCGGCGCGAGAGAAAAATCCTCTTTACGTTTCCCTCAGTTATGACGTTTCCACGGGAGACGTGAAATCAGAAGTAAGGAGCAAAACGAGGATTTAAGTTGTTAAAAATGAAAAACATGATGAACAGAAAAGCTGCTTCTTGCCAAGCCCAAGGAAACAGAACTGGCAGCCACGTTAATGCCAAATGAATATCCTTATCAGTGTAGCGTCTGTGTCATTAAAGGGGAGGTAGATGAAAATTAAATTACTTTGGTTTTTTTTGTTGTTGTTGTTTTGTTTTAATAAATCAAGATTTCTGCCTGAGAACTTTTTGTGACTTTCAGGATGATGCTGAAACTCCTCCGTCCGCTTTGTTTTCGAATCCTGGCGATAAATTAAAAGAAAAAAAATGACACCCATTTATACTTGAAAGCAGATGACGTCTTTATTAGCAGGGTTTTATAGAATGTGATACTGAAAAAAGGGGGAAAAAAACAAAAAACTAGTGGGACTCGAATAAAAATTTTAATAAAATTAATTGCAGCGTTCATAATTCATTAATTGCGATTAATCACGCAATAACTCAAGATAATCAACATTTTCAACTCAAAACCCCTTTTTGTTGATAAATTAATTGTTAAATATATACGTATGAGCTCAACAAGGAAGATATTTATTGTTTTCAATCTCTTACATAGGTTTTTGAGCCATAAAATTGGTGAAAAGTATTATTATACCATTCAGCTTTCAAGTGTTAAAGGAACCTTTGATGATTCGTGGAACTTATTCTAAAAAATACTTTTGAACTGTGGACTCTGGACGCTCACATTGGTGTTAGGGAAGTCTATCGCTGCAACATGTTTAGCATTGACATGCTATGTTAGACTTGGCCAACTCCTTTTTGCCCAACTTGAAAACAACAGACGTCTTTTCCAATCTCCCTTCACATCGTTTTTTTCAAATTCAAAATGAATCCCCAGTGGGCCAAAAGAGACGGCTTTGCTGTATATGATTTTTTTGTTTGTGGTTTGCGTCACATTCACAGGCGTATCAGCAATGCAAAAAGATTCCAATTGGACAAATTGGACCTGTTGGAACCTTTGCATCGGTCCAATCTGTTTCAACAGGAACCTTTGTATGGATAAAAAAGAATGTGATTAATTGCATTAAAAATTTTGATGAAGATACTTGGGACATTTTATGCAACATGATGTTGCATAAAATCGTCTGAATAGATGAACAATGCACTATTACGGAATTGAAAATTTTAACTAAGGTCTTGTGGAGAGTAACAGCCTCAAAAGCATAAGAAGCCATGACTGCATCACCTGGGCTTCATAAAGTTGACTAAAAGAATGGTTACCTTATCTTTTGACTGAAGTAAGTAGTAGTTTGGTGTCCTGGTGCTTGTTTTCTCCAGTAACAATCAAGTAAATAAAGAATTCTTCAGAAAATATATCTGCAGTGTGCAATAAAATAGTTGGTCTACGGCGCAATCAGTTTTTGCATATAAATCAGACTTCATTTTAATGAAGTAATGGTGGAGTTTTTTTTTTTTTAATCATGGTGATGACATGATTGCATGCATAATTATATTGATTATTAATGTGCAGACACTGAAAGTCAGAGGACGCAACATTACCTGTTCTTCAGTTTAACATAAACTTGTGGTTGGAGTATCTTTGGTTACCGTGAGGCGTCTTTGCAGTCATATTGCTAAGTAGGATGCTGAGGCTACTGGCCGCTTTTTCTCTCTGGTTTTCTTCTCATAATGTTCTTCTTTGTCCATCACTTGGTCATTATTTCTTCCATTGACTTTGTTCTCTCACTGGGTTTTTTTTATTCCTCCATAGAAATGATCCCTGAGCCAGAGCATAGTGTCATGACGGACGCAACTCGCTTAACCCACATGCAGAACACGGACAGGAGAGGAAGAATCAGGTAAATAAAATTTTATTTTATGACTGAATAGTTGATGGGGTTAGAATGATCTACTGGATCTGGATCATCTGTGAGCTGAGGGCTGGTGGGGGGAAAGATGAGAGGTAAGTGGATGGTGAGAATAGGCGGAAAGGGAACTGGAACGGGCTTACTGGATGAGACGAAGAGAATCCTCCAGGGAGGGAAAGGTTGGGATGCTGGAGCCTGGGTCTTTGTGCTAGAGGAGGGTGCAGCTCGGGTTTCGAGGGCCGAAGGGATCGGGAGAGACTGATCTCACGTTGGAGGGCGGGCTGGAAGTCAGACCGTCAGTGGAGCCAGAAACGGACCTTCTCCAGATGCTATGCTGGAAAATCCACACCAGAGGATCCTAGGTTTGGATCGGAGGTCAACGGGCAAACTCTATGAGAGGAAACCTGCGAGGTCAGAGAAGACAACAAAAAACTTGAATCAGCTGGGAACGAGAATAATTCTCAGATAAATAGGCTCAGAGTACCAAAATCGGTAAACACTCGGGCGCTGAGAACCGGCCCCCCGCTCCTCTTATCCAGGCGTTGATTAGGCCAATAACGCACCGGTGCGCGGGGAACCACCCTCCTCAAGAAGATTCCTCATGGCTCCCCCTGGTGGACAAAACAGCTCCCTCCAAGTCCAAAAATTCCAGCATCCAACACATAGTTGTGTTTATTTCCTGGTTGGAGTCGATAACTCAGCTACTGCTGACTAAACGTCACACACTACCTTGTTTTTCCTGCTCGGGCGGTCCATTTCTTGGACCCGCAGTGCTCCGCCCATTTAGTTCCACCTCTCTCTTGGGGAAAAAGTTGCTGACCGAACTGTCTCTGCCATTAATGTTGCCTGTTTTAAAAGTCGGAAATAAATGACAGCTAATTCTAACGGTACTGTGCCAAAACTGGGATTGAAATTGATTGGGTCGGCGGTGGCTCTTTACCTGTTTACGTACCAAACTGGATTCTACACATTCATTTGTAATATGATAATAATACACTGAAATATGCAAGAATGAAAAGCACTGTTGAAATCTGCTGTTGGACTCAAATCAATTATTGTGTCTTTTAGAAATTTTTAAGCCTGTGTTGCAGAATACTTGTCTGCCTGCTACAGACAAGCGTTCAGTTTTTTTTTTAAAGACGTGTTTTGGTTGTTTTAACAAGGCTGCATCTGCTTATTCTGATTATACGACACTGGAATACTCCCTAGGATTGCAAAGTCACCGAAGAGCAAATATTTGGAGGTTTTCTAGACACCCTTGCTGGTCTTTCCGGGGTTGAAATTCCCATCTGGGCTCTGAAACCGCGCACAGACCATTTCTGATTTGCGATTCGCTTCCTTAAATAGGCTTAAAGTGAGATACTGATTGCCTGACAGAGGGAAATGAGTCTACAGCCGGTGTTAGTGGTTTTTTTTTTCAAATGTGAATTGACAGGGCGGAGGTGGGTGGTTAGGTTCAATCCACTATTGCTGATGAGCAGGTTGATTTCTATTAACCCGCAGCCTGCAGATCAAACACGCCGTTCCGTGCCGCTGCCGCCTCTGAGAGGGAGAGAGGAAGCCGAGAACCGGGCCGCCAAACTTTTATGACAGAAAGTCTGCTTAATGGGCTGGAAGATTCTACCCATTTAGCCCTGAAATAAAAGGAATCTGGTCGGCGTTCGGGAAAAAATGGCCGTTTCCAGTTAAAGTCCCCGAGTGTATTGGAAATTAGGGAATTACAAGCACAGTGATCAATCTTTGAGGAGTGTGTCCTCTTGCATAAAACGCTCCAGTGTTTCTCGAGATGTGAGGAAGTAGAGCGAGGCGACACCCCAACCCACCCACCCACTCCTCCCCCACATCGGACGCATCGCCACCGCCTCTACTCGCATGACTTGTGGGAAAAACTTAAAAGCTTGCACAGACTTTTTTCTTTTTAACAAACTGACACTGTTATATTGAAATTGTGAATCTTGCACCGAAAAAACAAACAAACAAGGAAACAACAGAAGAACTTGAATTTGTACTGTTTTTTTGATGTCCATAAAATCTTGGGACGACACAAAACGCATACACACGTCATCCTTTCAGAACCAGCAATCGAACTCTGATGTGGACCAAAAAGGCAAACTGCTGTCCACCTACCGAGGTTTCACATGACCGCCACGCAGAAGCAGGAAGTGAAATGTAGCATTCTGGGTAAGTGCATCCAAAACAAATGTGTGGGTTTGGCGCCAGTAGGAGAAATGACTTGATGTCTTTTACCATACGTGAAAGAGAAATACTACAACTGCTAGAATCTGACACTACTACATTGTTGTTTACAGTTCGCGACAAAAGGAAGTTAAGCTCAGCGACTTATTCTGAGGTTTTTGTGCCGTTTCCTTCAGTTGTCCTTGGTTCAGCGCCACCTCAGGCGAGGAGGGGAAGTTCAAGTTCAAGTGTTTTGGTTCGTTGGACACATTGCATTATGAAAGAGAGCCGCACCAACTGAAAATTTAACAAACGCTGAAATTTGTTATCAGACTATTAGGCGTCAAAACGCCCTACAAATCAAATACCACTGCAGAATGTGCTACAACAACTGCTCTTTAGTTTAGTGTTTTAATAGCGTCGCATCCAAACCGATATTCTGATCACGCTGTCTGACAATACGCTCTGCTTCTTTAAAACCCATGCATGCTGCTTTTCTAAACAATTGTTGACTTTTTTTTTTTTTTTTTTAGACATTTCCGCTTACTTGGATTACTTTAGAAATGTTGGCTCTAACCACTGTCCACTCATGTGTGCAACTCGATGCTTTTCACCTTTTCGAAGGCCTTGAGGGTAAAATAATGGTCAGTTCTTTACAGCCCCCCACCCCCCAAGTAACTTAGGTCAGGGTAAAATACGACGTGCCCTCCCCCCCTTCCTGTCTTTGTGTTTGTAGTAAATCCTCCGTCCCGTCCTCTGATGGATGACACCCTCGTAAATGGTTAATAAATTAATGTTTTCATGGTTTTTTGGTAAGAAAGGAACAGTGGATTAATGCTGTGAAATAGCCCCCGTGATAAAAATAGGCTTTGTGATGAAAGGTGTAAGCAAGAAAATCTTTTTTTATATATATAAATTGTCTGTATGGGGTGAAGAAGAGAGGTGAGGAAGACACAGGGGGAATAATAGCCAGAGAGCGGAAAGATGTCGGTGATAGTTATAGGATAAGAGAAAAGACTGTGTGTGGGTGTGTGCATACATGTGTGTGTGTGTGTTTCAGAAAGGGAAAGCGTGCGTGTGTGTGTGTGCTGCAGCCTGCACAGGGAGCTGCCTGTGTGCTGATCACTCATGATGGCACCTTAGAGGCCATCCTGTAAGGAAGAAAAATGAAAACTATTAAAGGCTCACTGGGCTATGTTGGCTTTGGTGTGTCAGCAATTATTAGCCAGGGACAGCAGTCTTTAGGTCCTCATATATGGAGGAGTGGGAGGGAAGGCCACTACACTGTGCTGCTTCAGACTGAGGAACTTTCCTCATAGTGTGGAAACGGCAGTGCTGAGAGTTTCCTTTTTACCTGCAGTTTGTGGTTGGTCACATGTTGGGAGCGGTGGGTGATCTGCTTCCCTCAGTGCGCTTCTCCGTCTTTAGCTCGGCATCCGAAGGTGCTGCGGTGTTTTCCCGCTCCGAGATCAGATGTCAGTCAAACTGTGGAGTTGGGAAATGAGACCTACTTTCCTTGTATGTCTCTTCATTCAGCTTGTTCTCCCTGTTGCACGTTGTGCTGCCGGTTATAGGATTCCAGCCCAAACGTCGGCTCTGCTTAAAGGTTTTTGTAAAATATTTATTTAGCACTAGCCTGGTCATTTCCGTACTTTGAAATTCCACTCAAAAAAAAAAAAAAATTCTCGCTTCCACCGCAGCCTGGCTCTTTTCTCTTCTCTTTTTGCAGTGGAGGACCTTTCGCAGGGGCAACTTCTGGTAAGCTTTCTCGGCGTCAAACTGGCGCATTGCATACATTTACGGCCAAACGTTATCGATTGGGTAAAATGTAAAACCACATCAGAACCAAATCGTTCCTCAACACCTTTGAGACCCTCTGTGCAAAGCATACAGCGTAGGACAAATGGCTGGTTTTTACCAGGCTTATTTAACACCAAACCAACAGACAGGCGAGTGAGTCTAAATGTTCTAAGCTGCAAACATAGAAAATCCACCAACTATTGATTTCATTCATGAGGACATGTCAGCCTTCTGGACATTAGGTCTGATTTTTAGAAACCTGTGAGTTTTCCAGACTGCTCCTCATTTGAAGTGTCAGTAAATTAAAACTGTGTGTGAGGATCAGGACACAACGGCTGGCGGTTGCTTCAGTAATTCCTCCTCTTGTTAAAGGGTGAAGCCGTTTCATGAATCACACATCTTTGCAGTTATTGGTGAACTTTGGTTACTATGCTAAGCTCACTCGGTTTAGTGTGCTCGCATTTTTTTCTGGGGTGTTTTTCAGATTTTTTTTGCACTCTGTGTCTTTTTCACGGGTTTTCATGTTGGTCAGTGGTTCTTGGTGCAGCGCCACCTCGAGGCCAGGAGGTAAGAAAGTCACTCAAAGGGTTTTTTTTTTTTTTTTTTGGTGACATGCGAAATGTACCAGCTGAAAATGTAACAGATTTTGCCATTTTGGTCCCAAATCGAAACGAGTCCACCGGGCCGTCGGGTGTGTTTTTGGAAAACAACCGAAGTCAAGGATGCCACACCCAGATTTTTGTAGAGCAAAAAAAAAAAAAAAAAAAATGACTAGCACATGTGGACACCCAGCTTCTTCATAATGTAAGCCTGCAATGCTGAGGCAGGACACCTAAAAGCAAACAGAAAAATACTTATATTGAGTTTTAGCGCTATGCATGTGGAAGCCACACTAAACATCTGACAGAGCGTGTCAAACGGATGCCTAACCATGTTAACATTCCAAAAAACCTCAAAGTGGAGAACTTAACATGAGAAGTAAAAAAATCACAAGTCGGTCAAAGCATTCTCTTATTTATGCAGATATAAATTGAAAAACACAAAGCAAGTTGTAGCATTCAGCAACAAATACAGTTTCTCAATTTTTTTTTCATTATTGTTTTGGGATCTATAATGATTGGTGTCAAACAGCACGCCTCTGCTTACTGGTTACTTGAAGGACACGATCCCCGTTAATGCTTGCTTTCCTGATATTGGTCACATAACACATTATGGAACTTCCACCTGGTGGCGAATTTGGTGTCCTTGCGTTCGCAGCCCCTGCTGGAAGACCGATCCTCGGCGGACCAACCTTCATTACTCATTACTGCGTTTTGAGGACGTGGGGGACCACCTGTGACACTTACAAATGACTTGCTTTTACAGTTTGCCTACGGCGGAGCTGTTTCTGGGCCTGACCAGATGGCCTGTGATCGACTCTCACGCGGCGCAGCGTGACGATCGCCCAAGGGCCCTGTTTACTTTTCATATGAATTACAAGGGCAGGGAAACGCAGCATTACACTGTCTGTATCCAGGAACATACAGAACGGGTGGATGTGTGTGGTAAACATGCCCGCTTCAGATCCTTTATGTTCCTCCAAACCAAGAGCGTTAAGCAGTTTCACTCAAGAAACAATGGATCTAAACCAAAAGAACACATCTTAAATAAATCCACCAAATCCTCCTTTATGTGTTCTCTGAATGGAGAACAAAGGTGGACAACGAACAAGAATAGCAAGGTAATCCACGCTGTAGAGGGAGGGTGATGCAAGAGGTCACCGAATGTAAACGCTCCCGTTATTCAGGTAGTGGTAATCCTCCGGCTGCGGCAGCTGAGCATGCATCAATCACAGCCTTGTGTGTCGAGAGGTGAGCCAACAAGCATTAACCTTGAACCAAGAAGTCATTGTCTGGGTGTTCTGCCCCCGCCGCTACGCAAGAAAACAAACATCCTGGTTATTTGCAGAATGTAAGTCGGCGCTCGGACGTGCCGCGTTAAGACCTGCGCTGGGAAGCAGGCTTTGAAGGGAGATTTTAAATTCAGACGAGGAAGAGGGACGGCCACATTGGAACCGGAGATACAGCTTAGGAAATCAGAGTAAGAAATGTGACTGGAAATCACTTAGAAAGGCAAACTGGGCAGAATGTAATTATTATTATTATTATTATTATTTGTACGTCGGTTTAAAAAAATACACAATATACGAAGATTGTAGTCACTTCACTGGATTATTTAACACTATTCACATAGGAACCAAACAAAAGATTTTTTGCTTCTCTATGGTTCTAATTCGGAAGATGACGTGCTATATTTAGAACTTTATTCAACATTCACAAAAGTATATTGCCACATTATGATTACAATGAAATGTCCTTAAATGCCAAGGAAAAGGCATGTAGGCAACAAACCTACTAGGTCTGCTAGGCTTGTTGCCTGGCAACTACGCATTTTTCCGATGCGACTTTTGCTTCCCGTGCGACAAAAGACAAACTGCCTGGAAGGAACCCGCCTTGATTTGGTGATCATGACAGACTCGGCGATGTATGGATGCTGTTCCGACCGTTTTGTCCTGCAGATTACGTTTTCCCAGAGAAAGAACTTTTGCCTTCCGGCGGCCTCGGGAAAGACTAAAGTGACTTTATAGCTTAGATCTAATCGCGCTTCCTCAGCAAGCAGCATCAGATAGGCTCTCACACCTTATCAGCGTCGGCAGGCAGAGAAATCAGTTCAAGCATCTGCAGCCAGGAGGGAGGAAAAGAGGGCAACTCATGACGGAAGGAGCCAGCCTTTGCCAATTAGAGGAAGGCTTAAAAAATAAAAAAAATATTCCTCGGGGGGGTTGTTTTGATCGCGAAAAGAGATGGAAGAAGAAATCCGAAAACACGAAAAGACTCCTGCGTTTCAAGAACAGATGCGAATGATAAGTCGGTGAAGCACTGTTTTGATTTCTTTGATTGCCAAAGTGCTCAGGCATATAAATAGTAAATGTATTAACTTTTACCCAAATGCCTTTGCTGTTGATATTTTTATATCGGCAGGAAATTTCTCAAAGAAAACTCCGAAAAGCGTGATGCTGATTTGTATTCAGCCCACTGACTTCACGTCACTGCAATTACAGCAGCAAGTCTTCAGGTTTACGTCTCCAC
Source organism: Poeciliopsis retropinna (assembly GCA_010277075.1). NCBI lineage: Eukaryota > Metazoa > Chordata > Actinopteri > Cyprinodontiformes > Poeciliidae > Poeciliopsis > Poeciliopsis retropinna. The sequence goes on along the minus strand of VMRM01000011.1, from coordinate 17,437,225 downwards.
CAGCTTCAGAGCTGAGTCTACAGACGAGGGTTGTTAGTTATTGTTCTCTGCAAGAAATGTCTCAAGCCCAGGTTAGATGGAGACCGTCGACAAAGAATCCTTTTCAAGTCTTGGCACAGATTCCCGTTTGTGTCTAGACTTTGAGTGGGCCATCCTAACACAAGAATATGATGTTTAGGCCTCTCACAATAACCAATAAATGAGTTAATTGCATGATAAATTAAAACAAACGCAGTCATTTCCATTGGCATGACAAAAAGTCTTCAGTTTGATGTTTTTGTCTCAACTTGCACTTTTTTGACGGACAATTTTATTTACAAATTTATTTTATTTGTTGTTTTCTTTATTTATTTTGAATATATGAAATGTCTTCCAGTGAACAAATCTTCATTGTAATCTAAAGTTTACTGATCTGTGCTCCATTATCATTTTTCCATAATATTATATCGCTTAAAAATGGCCTCAAAACAACAATATTATCGTTTATCGCAATAACTTCTGGAACATTTTATCGTCCTGCAAAATTTGTTGTCGTGAAAGGCCTAATGATGTTATCACATTGTAGCCTGTACGTTCTGGTTAAAATATCGGAGCGTCTAGTCTTTTGCAGCTAACAACATGCCTCCACATTTTTTAGTTTTTATTCAAAGACATTTAACACATTTCTGGTTATTTCTTAAAGCTGAAGATGCATAGTTGGAAGCATAAAAATTAGAATTTGTACACGCATTTCTTTTGTATACAGTACAATTACCTTCTAAGATGCTACGACCCTTAACAATAGAAAATCAACAAAGCCACAGAAAACTGTTGGCGCTGATATAGCAAACACTCAAAATGAGCTGCAGGATGAGTTTGAGCTGTTAAAAACCAAACCGACTGTAACGATGATGACCGTTAAATCAATGCAGAGTGCTGAAAGAGAAAGGCTTACGTAAATCCCGTGTTTACAAGACAGAAAAATAAAGTCAAAGTGACGATCTGCACTTTCATGAGGAGGTTAATAAACCTTAGCCATGAGCGTCAAAGCTCGACTTCTGGGGAATAACGGAAACACTGAAGGTATTTTTTTGTCTGAAACATTCCCCATCAGAGGGCTAAGATCATATAGCCCGTGATTAAGAGTCAGGTTTGTGTTTGCCGATGTGGCCTGCCTCTGTTGCTTCGGCGTTTGGGTTATTAAAGTTCAAAACTCTCCATATTGACGCGACAGAGAGACGGCGGAGATTGTTGCTCCAGGAGTCGGGGATGTCTAATAAAGGCGGGTGCTAACGACTCGCTACTTTGAAATGCAAAACGGGGACGGTGGTACAAATTAGCCCGGTGCATGTAATTAAAGGCCCCAACGAATTCCAATAATCAAATAGGCCATCGTCTGAGAAAACTATTACAGGAGGATTATTACTGTAGCAGGTTTCACTAATCACTCACTGACAGGCCTGGCTCTCTGGCAGCCTCACACACTGGTGTGTTCTGATGTTTACAGTGCAGTGGGAAAACGATTTGCCACCTTACAGATTCCTTCCGTCTTTGTAATTTTGTTTTTAAATGACGATTTCACTTAAGTAAACGCAATTTTGCTCAACGTGAAAAGTATTTGCCTCCTGCTCATCCAATAGTTGGTTGAAATGTTGACCGTCTCTTCTTTGCAGAATTGTTCTAACACAACCACATTGAGCGTTTAAAAGTCACGCCGCCGCATTTCCATTGGACCAGGCCGTTCCAAAAGCTTCGTTTGAAGTTATTTTGGGCCCTTACTATGTTTTAGTAGAGAGCAGAATTCATTGTTCATTCAATTAGTGTTTTTAAAGTTGCAATTTTTGTAGCTCTGCAGCATGTATATAGATTCCGTCAACACGTATTACTGGATAGGACAGCCCCTGGTAGCTGTAATTGCTAGCGAGGTTCACATGTGGCTGACATTACTATGACCTGAGTCACGACCACGGAAACGGACTGAGCCGAAGCGTGACGAGCGGGAATCTGTCACAGAAAAGTTCATAGTGCCCTTATTTCTTATCTGATTTCAATAAAATGTTGCTTAAATTAAAACTGGATTAAAATCGTTGATGTTTTGATATGCAAAGCATGTATTCTCCTTGAGTGACTCATAAACAGTTTAGCTTCTGTCAAGATGCAAGAGAGGCCTAAGCAAATTTCTCTCTTATATTGTATTAGCATCCTTTACAAAATGTCTTCTGTTTGATGACTATATGAGCATCGCAACGCTCTACAAACTAACAAAATCATTGCTCCACTTTTTACACGTCAGTATTGTCAAAGTCAAGCTAGCGTAACTGACGTACTTCCATCTTCCTCGCTATTAAAAAAATAAAAAGTACTGTAATGCTGTCAAATTTTCAAGCTAAAACCCAGAACAACTTATTTCTCTGCCCATGTATCTTGGTATTTGTAGTCCTTAAAGCACAAAAGCAAATTCAGAGCCTGGACCACTGTACCACTTAGTGCTGAATTCGTAATGCAATCTGCCAAAACTTTGTTGTATTTTTCTTTTTTTCTGATTGCAACCTATGTTTCCTTGCCTCCCTTGAACCTCGACATGATTTCTATGAATATATTTTTTAAAAAAGCATTCAGTGCATAAGAATGGCGCGCGTACGACACGATAGTCACGCAATCGAATAGTAACATGTCGACTCTAGAAGCAGCCCAGGCGAAATGCATCTGCAAAGGAGCAAATAGTTTTTCCACAAAACCGCGTGTGCAGATCTGAACTCATCGCACTTATGTATAATGCCACGCCCCGCACATAGGACTATATGTATGTAGACAGAATAGTCCACACACGGAAAGCAGAGACAGTCAGTCAGACCTATTGATGTCAACCTTTAGCTCTCAGTTATCATCTGCACACAGACAGGCTTCATATTGAATCAGAAGGGGAGGGCGGAATAAAACTGGAAGGCTTTCACTTTCAATCTCATCCAGAGTCCAACTTGCTTTGCCTCCACACTGCGAGACGCAGAGGGCCGCCGGACGCCGCCGACGTGCTCAGAAAACATGCAGGCGCGTGCGCGAGGAGACAAACAAACAAACAACAACACATGATAAAAAAAGGAGCTGGGAGGCCGGTTTTCGCACAGCCTCGATGTGCCCCATAATCACACGTTGTAACGAGGAAAGTGATAGAAAAGCTGATCGTGCGATACCCACTGGTGCTTGCTGTTTTGCAGCGGTGAGGTATTTACCACGATATGTTAGCTGTCAGCCCCCCGAGCAGAACCAGAAGACCCCGCCGGAATTAATCAGTGACATTAAAATCCAGGCCGAAATGTGTCACGCTTTGATGCGAGCCAATGTGTTTATTGATTAATAAACAGTCAGAGGATTCCATTTCCCAGATATACTGGCTCTGCCGGCCCGATACCAGTTTTTTTTTTCTCTCTCTCTTCTCGCCCCCCGCCCCCCGGGACAAATGTGTTTCAGCTGAGCTGATCCAATCCCTTCTCCATTGTTTTTATGTACTTCTGTTTAGCGCTCCCCAGGCTCCAATGACTACCTGTCTGTTTAGAAGCCCATAAACATAAATCAGACTTGTTAGAGACTGCTTTTTTTCTTTTTTTCCTCCAAGTTCTTCCATAGAGAGAGCGCCTCTAACCGATGAATCAAACACCACAGAGGCTTTTTCTTTCTTTCTCCGTCTCCGAAATGAATTTTGGCCCCCGCCACTGTTCAGAACATTATTGCCATCATTAAAAAAAAAAAAAAAAGCCTGATGAAAACCTCCTGTCGAATGGCGTGGCGCCATTGTTTTATGTCTATACAAGCGTATTGAAATTATTGGATCAGATAAGAACCAGAGCGTTTTTGTTTTACAGCAGTTTATGTGTCGACATTCTGCTGAATCTGGTGTCTGGGGCGGGTTGTGGGGGGCGATGATGCGGCAGTGAAGCAGGCCTTTTGATTCTTAGATCAGAATAAAAGACAGCAAAACTTAAATATATTCATTCATACTGTTCAACCACCGGCAGGTTTTTCTCCCTGATCATAAGTGGGGGGAAAAAATTCCAACAAAATAATGCTTCCACCACCGTGCTTCGCCGTGGGGGACGGTGTGTTCCAGGTTATGTGCAGTTTTACAGGGTCGAGTCAAACATTCATCCTGTTCCAGACTCACGCCTGGAAAATGTAAGGTTTATTTCTATAACACGTTTTCAGCATCAAGGCAATTCAGAGGGAAATACATTCAAAACAACAAACCAAAGGAAAGAGCAAAAGAAGAAAAAGTGAAAAAATAATTACATATTAGTTCCCCCATGTTTAAGAATAAGTGGTTCGTAATTTATAAACTATTTGGGGATTAAGGATGGCCCAATTTTATGAATGAACTTGTAAATAAAATTGTTCAGTGAAAGTATCAGTAAACAAATGTGAAAATATGTGTGGGGGTTATGATTGTTGTGTCAGACATACGATTGCCTAAAACAGAGGCAGTAACTGAACCTTATTGTCTCTTATATTATCATTACAGTACCGCAAAATATCGTTTTAAAACTTGAAGTCCATATCGCCGACACTGTATTCGTGTGCTGGTCCGTCACGTAAATACAATAAAGTTTGCGGTTGTAACATGGCGAAATGCGAAAAGCGCCGTGAAGGATGAGTACGTCTGCGTGGCTCTGTGGATGACCGCTGCGCTTTTGGTTCCTCCGAGGCTTTTTACCTCTGCCTCCATCTGTCTGGTTTCGTATTTAGCCTCGGCTGCGTTTTGTTCGTCGTCACAGCCCTCGCTTTCCTCACCCGCTGGCTTCAGCTCGGAGGTTTGACCTCTGGAGTCCACCAGTAAAGAGTCCGTGTCTCCTCCAGCGCTCCCCATTTGTTCCCTCACTGCACTTCAGTGGGAAAGATAATTACACTTCAAATGAAGCTCCTTCCTTTTGTATCAGCTAATGTTTAAAGCCACCTGCCTCCGTCGCTCTTCTTCCCCCCCTCCCCGATTGTACAACAGGGAGGGGAGGGTCAGTGAATCCAGACTGGCCTCTTATTTACAAGATTCATGTTTACCTAATGCAAAATCAATAGCTCAGCACCGGGGAAAAGTTAGGCCTCCACCAGCAGTTATTGGGAGCTACTTAACGACACATCTGCTGCTCTTTAGTGGGACATAAAGGAGAGGAACTGTCGCCGGGCAACCGCAGCAATGCAGCAGAAACAGACGCAAGGGTTCCCTCAATTCACCCCAAAAGTCTAGTTATAATAATAATAATGATCAAAAGATGTATTTTGTTTTGTTTTCTTACATTGCCCCTCATTGTTCTTTAATTCAATCCATCCAGTCCTTTTCAATCCAAATAAAAATACAATAAATTCCTTTGCTCGTGTTCTTCCAGTTGCTGGTGAGTGAACTTTAGCAAGTCTTGTTTGTTTGTTTGTTTGTTTCTTTTACAGTGTTTTGTTGATCCGCTCCAGCTGACTGCACTGCGCAACTTCACAAAACAGACCAGAGCATCACAGAACCTCCACTGTACTTAACAACAGGAACAAGGTGCCTTTCCCCTCGTTCGTCCTTTTGTTTGATGCCAGACCCACGTTGACGACTCGTGACGGCAAGAAATCCAACAGTAGGACACCGATACAGAGGTCCAAAATGAAAACCGACACTGGTGTATCTTTTCTTCTTTGCATCCTGAAACCTTTGTTGTGGTAAACTATTTGGAAGGTTGGTTTGGAAAATGGTGCATGCTGAAAAATACACTTGTTAAGAAATGCTTCATGTTGCTGTCTTCAGTCAGAGTGGCATTCGTCTGATTAAACATAAGCTGAATCCTAGACTGTTGACAGCTTTCGGCAAAGAGTGAAACCGAAAAATTGTGATTTTTTAAAAAAATTAAATTTCTTCATCACTTCAAAAAGGCCCTTGACATAGCAAGATATCACCCAACAGACCCGAAGAGAGAACTCCGCCATTATTTCCTGCTTCCTTGCACTCCCAGCGGATCGGCACTTGGAAACCTGCCCCACCGGCGGTTACCATTTGACCCTCAAAATTCGCTTTTACCCACCGGTAAGCACTATCCGTCTCAACCCCCGACAAAGACCTTACCATCTGTCAGCGTCGCTCCCTGCAAAGTGGCTGCGATTAATTGAAAAACAATCTTTCAGTGGTGGTGGGGGCAACGAGACGGGTCAAGGCGATATTCAATGAGGCCTCGCCAGGTCAGCTCCTCGTTGCCGAAGCCGTCTCCTCCTGACATCAGCCGCGGCGATGTCGGAACACATCGTGCTTGTTTGGCTCGCCCCGTCTTCCCTTTGTTTGGCAGCGGACGTTATCAGTCGGACAGATCCAGGAGACTCTATTTGTCTCCGTCCATGTCAGTGTAACACGCCGCTAATCAATGCTGCGGGGGATTACTCCTTGATCCCGGAGGACAGGAGGCTTCTTGTGTGACTACACCAGGCAAGACCGCCCACAAGAACTATTTAGAATGATGGACACCCTGGTGCGAGAGGTGAGAATAAAAGATGCATTGGAGATAGATTGAATGTGAGCGCCCGGCGTGACACGATACCTCTTCCTCGCCGTGGCCTGGAGAGTTATTTTTTAATCCTGAATGAGTTTCAAGCACCTCATTCTCCAGGTTTCGACCGTCCTGCGTCTCAAATAGATCCCTCCTCCTAGGAATGGCTTTTTTTTTTTTATTCACCCGCTCTCCTCTGCCGCCTCAGCAGATCGAATCAACCCCGCTCACACACTTTCAAGGTTGACCAAGCAGCTTCTGGCCCTCGGTAACCAGGCGGAGTGACATTGTCTGCATGCAGGCCCGCGCCGTGTGCAGCCACTCAGTTCATTTTTGCTGACAGCTAGGTGCGAGCACCAAAGCGACTAAGTATCTTCAGCACTGCCAAGCTGGAGTTGGTCTTCTTTATGCCCGTCTGCCGACTCGAGCGATGCGTCTCTGCCGCCAGTGACAAAAATAAGGGAAAGTCTAAAAGATGTAAGACACACGACCGGCTCCGGGAAGTCGCAGATTTCACGTGTTCACTGTACTTTTAACTTTTCTGTGCTGATATTCCACCGCAAGGTCTTTAAAAGTAAAAGTGCAGGACATGAATTATTTCTTCACTTCTTCAAGGAGAGCTGGAGGTGGGCGGATCGAGCCGAAATATCAATAATATTGACGCCAAGCCGGTTATCAGTATCGGATTGATATTAGTGTGGTGAGATCGATACTTTTCGTTTTAAATTCCCTCTTGAAATGTAGCTTATTTTTGTATTGTAGTTTGCTCTCAAATGATAATGTTTTTGCACTTTATTTAGAAAAAATGTACATAAATTTCTTCTGTTTTTCTATTGGCAGTTTTGATTGTTTTTTTTTTGTTTGTTTGTTTGTTTTTTTCAAGGATTCAGTTCGTAAGCTCCAGATATATTTATATATCTACAATCTTATCAGATTGTAGATATATAAATCTATCTACATATATATCTACAATTTTATCAGATTGTAGATATATAAATACATATTTTAAGACAGTGCAGTAAATTTAAGAGCAACAAAAATCAGACTTTCTGATCAGTGTGGCGTGGTCCAAAAGTATTCATACCCCTGGCAGATTTCAAATTTAAATGATGTATTTTTTTAACTTCCAGTTCCTTGTGTCTGGATTTTATAATCAGCAATTTTAAGAGGCATCTCGTTGCTTTTCCATTGATTATTGATCAGCTCCTTATTCGCCGCAGTATTCGTCCCGCCGTTGTTCATCGCCGCTCCGATTCCTTTTGATTCTCGCAGCTTTTCGGCGAAACGCCTGCCTAACCTGAACGCCACGTTCTCTTCTTGTCTTTCCCATTTCAAAAAGTGCCTGAAAGGAATCGGCTGCTGTTCATCCAAACTCTCGCTTAACATAAAATTTTTTTTTTTTAAATGAAGGAAATTGAAAAACTTTAGTCAGAATTATTTCATATAACATAATTTGGGGTTGAAATAACTACGGCAAAGAGGATTTGGTTATAAATAATTATTTCTCTGGCCTCTAAACAAACAGTTGGATTTTTTTTCAGATTTTCAGCAACAGATTCTGAAACTTCAGTGAAAGATGAATTCATATTACTATTACAATTAATATTTACTATGTCTTTACCAATGGTGACATCCTCAGTTTGAGCTTTAAAGACGACAGTGAATCAATATGTCTTCTGCTTTTCTTGCTTTTTGTTCTTTTTTTTTTTTTTTTTTGTAAATTATTTCTTAAATGTGAAATATTTGCATCATTTTCAACACAAACAAGCTTTAGCTGTTGGAATTTTTTTAAAATTATTATTATCGTTAACGATCTTTTATAATTTACAGGTTTTAAATGCCCCGTGTTATAAAGTATTTTATGCACTTTCACAAACACCTCCGCGGTCTCCTGGTTCCACAGCCAGCATGGCGAGCTTTAGATGTAATCACAGCTGTTCCAGAATACACAGTTAAGCAACATTATGTTGCAAGGCTAGATGTGCAGTTAAATATTATCTATAATATAAAATTTAATGGTGTTTTAAATGAGTTTTCTTTTTTCTTTTTTCCCCCCCCCCCCTAAATCGTTGTAATTTTACCCCAGCAGATGGAGAGAACGCGCTCTGCCAGAACTGGTTGAATTCAGACACCTTAATGACTTTTACTTCGTCGTGTTGCAAACTCTGCACCCATTACTGACTGGAGTTTTATATTTAGCTCTTTAAATAGCTAAATATATATATATATATATATATATATAAAATCCCATAACTCTGATCTGCAGGAAAGTTGGCATTTAAAGTCCCTGCAAGAAGTTGTCACGCACTCATTATGTGCAGTAATGTTATATTAAACTGGAGACTTTTATTAACTTTTCTTATTTACATTCTTTTTCTTCTTAGACTGATAATGTAACCTTTTACGGATTTTAGAAAGAAATGGTGCAAAAGTTCTACTGCATCTACACCGTGTTCCAAGTTATTATGCAAGTGATATTGTCTCTGATTTTCCCAAATGTTCGATGCAAATGATGGTCAGTATAATATTCAAGTCATGAACTATTACAGTATGAGTCAAATTTACTAACATGTACTAAAATCAAAAGCTGTTTCAATCAAAAACATCTTAACAGACCGAGTCACATGTTAACATAGGACCTTCTTTGACATCACCTGCACAATTCTTGCATCTTTTGAACTTGAGTTTGTGGAAAGTTTCTGCTTGAATTTCTTTGCAGGATGTCAGAAAACCTTCCCAGAGCTGCTGTTTTGATATGAACTGCATCCCACCCTCAGACCTTCTGCTTCAGGAAACTCCAAGGGTCAGAGGTCAGAGGGGGATGGTGACCACACCTTGAGTTTCTCCCCTATCATTCCCATAGCAGCCAGTGACACAGTGGTATTCCTTGCAGCATTCATTGTCATGCATGAAGATGATTTTGCTACTTTGAACCATGAAAGAAAGTGATCAGTCAGAAAGTCCAGATATTTTGCTGAGGTCATTGTCACACCTTCAGGACTCTGAAGGGGCCCACCAGCTTTCTCTCTCTCTTCCCATGATTTGGGCCCAAAGCATGACTCCACCACCTCCTTGCTGACGTCACAGCCGTGTTGGGACATGGTGGCCGTCCACCAAAAAAGATGCATTGGAGATAGACCCATCCAGGGTTGCACAGCAGTCATCAGTGAACAAGTCTGTTTGAAAAGGAATTCAGGTGGGCCCACTGCGAGGTCATTGTGTTTCTGCTTGTGGGCTCTGGTTAGGGGCCCAATAGTCGGTTCATGCACCGCAAGCCTCTGGAGGATCCTCCACCTCGAGGCTCCAGAGGCACCAGCAGCTTCAAATAACTGTTTGCTGCTTTGTAAGGGCATTTTAACAGCTGCTCTCTTAATCCCATGAATCTGCCTAACAGAAACCTTCATTTATTGGTGCTGCATTATTTTATTTCATGTGCTTGACGGTGTTCATTCATCTCCACTGGAATCTTTAAACCTAAATAAACGGACGGAGAAACTAAAACTGGAACCAAACTTAAAACGTAATTAAAAGAATAAAAAAACAGTTCTGTTTAACCCTGACCTGGAAACTAATAAAAAAAGACAGCTATTTGTGCTCACATGTACTCTCTTTTCCAGAAGTACCACCAAGGGGAATGCTTTTAATGACATCTTTAACTTTCCCCGCGTCGCCTGTCATGAAAGGGTTTGTCTGCTGCTATGTAATTAACATTAAAAATGATTCATCTGATACTTCTCAGACTCTCGACAACCTGTGGTTATGCCGGGTTCTGTTCGGGAGAAAAAAAAAAGGGACGGCAGAGAGGCTCAATTACTTCAGATTGAACAAAACCACTGTCTGCGGCGCCCGACGCGCGGCCTAATGCCGCGTGATTTGATTATTCTGCACAAGCAAACACATGCAAATTACACTCCCGTTTTGAAGCTCGCCGTTTCTATGCATGTTGATTAAATGTAAGAACATGTCAGAGACACCTTGTCAGGTGTTAGAGTGTTTAAAAATAGAGTAAAAGTTTGAAATCATTCACCGACGCAGAAAGTAGGTTCAGAATACCTGCTGGGTTTCTCTTAAATGAAAGCAGCTCGGGGTTAACCTTGGAGGCCGTTTTACAGAGTGAAGGAGGGGGATAAAACATGGGCCGACCTGGTTGTTCACTCTGCCATCCAGGCCTTTGTTTTTCTCACAGTATGGATGGCCATCTGTCAGCCTCACCCACAGAGAGGCAATGATTTTTGCTCGCCTGAGTGAACACCCAGGAAAGCAATATTTCACATGTTAGCGCAGGAGAAAAAAAAAAAAAAAAAAAAGAAAGAGGCCCGTCTCGGGGGATTTTGCTTACCGGAGTGATGTGGTGGTGTACATCAAGAGTGATAGTGCTGCCTCAGAGATGGAACAGCTGCGGTGAGCCTGCTTTAACCAGCAGAACCAAATATCTTGGGGGGGGGAACCCCAAAAAACCTAAATTTACTATTTTGCTTTCTTTGTGTGCACCCTGGACTTACTACTGACTTGTGTTCTTTAAAATACATTTAGAAATTCACACATTTATGATGTGAATTAAAATAGAGAAAGCCAGGTAAAATGCCTGAAAGGAAGTAGTATGGAGACGTATTAAACTGGAACATGACGCAGGGGTTTAAGAGCGCTCTCACTTCGACGGACAATTACAGCTTGTCACAAAATTTAATTAAAACGACAAAAATCCTGGTCAGATTTAATTTGTGCTTTGTTTTCCTGGCACATATGGAGGACAGCGATGACTATAGAAATAAATGGCTTGTGAAGTCATTATTGTGCCAAATATTTCATCAATAAAATAAAAAAAACAGGAACGTTCCCAACGTATTTGATGATGAAGTGACACAGATTAATATTTGTTCATCATTTTTAATTAAACATTATTGCTATCATTTCGTTTTATTGCTTTGTTACTGTATATTTTTTCCCTTGTATTTTTGTATCTATTTTTCACATTCTATTTAGTTATTTACTCTGTCTAGTTTTTATACTTTGTAATTATTTACCAAGTTTTTATTTGCCGTCGCTTTTTTTAAAATCATACATTGATATATTTTCTTTTCAACTATTTTCTCTGTCCATTTCCTTCCCTCTTGTTTTATTCTTTGTCTATTAATTTACAGATTTCTTTTTTTAGATTATTATTATTTTCCTCAATCGGAGAGAAGCTGACCGCCCACTAATTTAAGCCCCTCCCCCAAAGAAATGGCAAATCAGCCGTCTTTCTTAATGTGTAGCCTATTGATCCAGATTGAGACAGTCTAAAGCCTTATTAAAACTTTGCAGGGTTTTGCGTTATTTAGCTAATTACATTGCCAATTACATGCCTTCCATCAATGACATTTTTGTCCACTATTCTAAATGTCTTGAACACTAAAATTTAGGTTTTTTACTATCTGTAAGTATTACAAGGTGAACAGCATATCCTATAATATGCCTCTTGTTTTATGTGAGAGAAAATCAGAGTAAGAGGATCAAAATCAGAAATGTGCTTTTTCTATCGATTGAGGAAAGTAGAACTAAACTCTAAAACATTGTAATAATGCAAACGACACGTTCAGGAGCTTCATGGGAAAAACCTTCGTTATTAAGCCAAATAATTTGGAGGGGAAATCTATCACAAAATTTATGTTTGACAAAAGAGAAACCACAAACGTGGGGCGTTGAGGTTTCCGATCTCTCGCCCGACTGCTTCTGGAGACCAGATCAACGCAGAATCAGGACAAACGTTCTCGTTCGGCCACGAGCTTCCCTCGCCGTGGTTTTCATTTGTCAGATCTCGACTTGTTCTCAAGGTCGCAGTCTACGGCGGGGCTATAACTCAACTATCGCGTAATTAAAAGGGCCAAGGGATCATTTGAACGGAGTAATGAAGTAGAGAAAATGCCGACGTCAGACCTTATTAGTGCCAAGCAGGACACTTTAAGAAGCGATGAGCCGTCGGCCGAGAGGATCCGACTAAACGAGCGCCTAATTAGCATCAAAAGGAAACTTAAGAGGAAATTGGTGAATAATTATTGTAATATCTCCAGAAATAAATATTGTCACCCATTCAGTCATGCAATCGACCAGTCTGACGTGACTTCCAGAGGATTTATTCATGTTGGTAATGGAAAGCACTAATACACTTTCAGATGAGCTACAATTAAGGGAGGATTTTGTAAATGTATGATAATGACACATAATACATATTTATACAAACAAAAACACAGCTCAGACAAAGTTGGGAGTTGACAGAAGCACTAAGTTGTAGTTGTTGAACCTTGTCAAATTGCCTCCATTCCTTCCACGGGTGTGTAATTTTGCTCCTCATAAACATTTCCCCCCGTCCCCATATGAAGCTGTGGATTTGGACTCCTTATCTAATTTATGCGTCTTGTGAAAGTACGAGTCTGAATTTATTGGCGCTGGGCTAATAGTATTCATTAACCTTTTGCGACAGCGAAATGTTTGATTGGAATGTGGCATTTCCTCCTTCAAAGCCGTACGCCGTTTCCCTTTGCAATTCAGACACTTCAAATGAGTCATTAAACGCCATTTTAGTTCAAACGTCCAGTGTGCGCACGGCAGTGGCTGCGCCTCGTCTCGATTAGCGTTTCGTGCACGCTCACGCGGAGACGGACGTCGCAGTGGCGTTTCGGAGAGGCCGCCGCATAAAGCAGGAATTCAGCTTTAGACGACAAGACATCTTAGCCTCACTGAGCTGCGTTGGGATATTGTTAGGAACAATGCATTCAGAGACATAATTGTGTCTTATATCATTAGGCCGATCTCCAGCTAATTATAGATGGTAATTAAGGATCTGTAATGATGAGACTAAGTGTAAGTTCTGGTCATAAGATTTCAAAAACAAGAAGGAGCCGCCGTTTCCCATCTTTTGTTCACGGATCAAACGCTGCGGTGACGCAAATGTAAACGGCTCATTTCTTGTAATTTGCGTCCGAAATATTTTTTCACGTCTGCAAAAATAATTATCGTGCAAGAAACAACAGTAGGCGCCGTAAAAGGGTTTAAGCGTACGTACAAAGTTTGCCTGTCTGGAACAGTTCACAATCATTTCTCACCTACAATACTTAGGATAATACAGAAATGTCAGCAGTACAGTGGTAGAGCGTCTCTCCACATACAGTGAACAAGTGTGTGCTTCAAATAAGACGAAACTTCCTAGAAATAGGGGCTTGCCTTAAGTCAATAATTCCTTAATATTGATTAGTAAATGATTTCACTTATTACATTGGAAAAATTTTTTGAGTGAAATAATCTGCCAATGGAATCTCCTATTTCTTGCTGAAAAAGTTGCTTGCAGCTAGTTTGGTCTTTGTCTCATGTGCACTAAGATATTTGCACCAGAAGCTAGACCCAAATTACTTGGTAAGATTTTTTTTTTTTTTTTTTTTTTTGCAGCGTAACTGGAACTTTATGTTCATTAACTTCGTTGCATGAAGTGTTAGCTTAGTGCAACTCCTTTTTTTTTTTTTTTTTGAAACATCCTAAACAGCAAATCTGAGTTTTGAAACGCAGACGTTGCTCAACGTGACTGCTGTAGAGGTTGCGGTTTTTAAAGCGCATGACACATATTGTTCTGAAAGTCATAAGCTCATCACGGGCTGCTCTGCTATCCACCGTCAATCTGTGGCTTAGACTGCTGACCGATGAGATGAGGAAGTGTTTAATTCAAGGGCGTTTTGGTCACACAGTGTCCCGAGCAGCCGACTGGCTCTAAAGTTATCCAAAATATCTTCCCCCTGTGAAATGATTTTTTTCTCTCTCTCTCTCTTTTTAGACAGCTGACTGGCCCTGTTTTCTCACGTCGCTCGACAGATTTCACCTGATAATGCGCTTAGACACACTCGCTGATCACATCCACCTGACCTTGCTGCACCAGCTAAACTCGGGAGGAGACCGCGTTTCCACTTATCTGTTCTGTTGACTGAAAGAGGACAGATTCTGCAGCTCCCACGCATATCCCAAACTTCGAAGCTTTTAGATTTTTTTTTTTTTTTTTTCAGCTCCGAAGGCGTGGCGCGCCGGCCCTCCAAATGCAACAATTGGATTTGCAGCACGGCAAACCTTTAGATCTTTTATTTGGCACGGCGCGGTTACATTTTTTTTGTTGTTTGGGTGGCGCTAATTGCATTTGTCATTGACAGCTGACTAAATCATGCAGTTTCGTAGCATAATGAGGAACTGATTAGAGATTCTGAAATTCACCCACAACTAATTCGCTGTTATTTTAGCTGAAAAATGAAGGTAATTTTACTTAATGCCACTGGTTAAGGTAATTACTCCATAATTGCCTTATCAAAGTGTCAAAGAAGAGTTGAGGCAAAAAAAAAAAAAAAAAATTTAAAAAAATGCCACCACTCATCTGGCCCATTTTGTTACTGTGCGTTTACGTTTTATTCACTAAATGCGCCACTACTTTTGCAGATCACACAAGCAAAACTCTTTGTGCAGCCGCTGTTTTTGTGGCATGTTCATATCCACCGGCTGCACACGCAAACACAAAACCTCCCTCATATGGACAAAACAATTAACATGAAAGGATGACTGCAATCAGGGAGAAAGTTCTCATTTGAATGCGTTTTACACAGCTTAGGTCAAGATGTATCAATTATTGCCTCACTGAAACAGTATCTCTAAATAGAAACAATGATTGCTGATCATTTTAGCTAGAAGAAGATCCACATTGACCATGTCGGTAGTAAAAAATGTTTCCTACTCTTTGGGGCTTGTAGTCCATATATTGGAACATATAAATTTTACAATTATATTAGCTGGACCAGAAACCAGAAAGAGATTGTTAAATGTAATAAAAACAAAGCAATTTCTGTTCAGGAATAAATTAGAAGAACCCACATAGTCCAAACAGCTACAGTTGCACACAGCGGCATCACAATAGCTGCACATGGTAATAATATTCCGTCATGTTCAATGAATAGGAATATTAGTGAGAAGTTAATTCATTGCAGTAACTCTATAGACTAATTACACACAGATTGATGCTTTCAGGCGTTTATTTCTGTTAATCACGATGGGGATTTTCCAAAAACATTTAAAATTAGAATATTCCATCAGTGATGAAAAATAAATACATCAACATGCAGTTAATGAAAAGTATATTGATACCTGATAAAAGGTATTAACATACATTTCCCACACAAAGTTTACGTTTTCAGGCTAGGTATTTATTTTCCGATTTTTAAGTGATCGTCTGAAAACAGCGGTGGTTGATTGGCTGATTTTGTCAAAGTCAAGCTAGCATAACTAGCCTACCTGCTATTTTTATTTATTAAAACTGTTTCCTGACCTTTTGATCTAGCTAGTCATTACTAGATAACATAGTGTTGATAATTAGCAACAAAGCACTGTGTCCCTTTTTCCTTTATACATCACTCGGACTTTTAAGATTTATCGCATTATATTGACAACTTGATAGCTAAAACCAAAGGTAGCCATTGTCAGCGAACAGTTTTTTTGGGATCTTGTGCGCATGACATCACATTGCTAGGTGTCTAGAAGTTTATAGTCTATTAGAACCATATTTGTGGGGTTTATATGTTTATTTTTTTGTACGGTGTAAGACCTGTAAATCACAGCGGGTGGCATCATATGTTTAAAAACACATCTTTAGGCAACCTTAGAAATCCAGGATCGACATAAGTAGAAACTTATAGTGCGACGTTTCTTCTACAAAACAGCAAAACCTTTCTGAAAATCTATCTACTTATCTCTTTGATCCAAGAAGGTAATTACAAAACATTTGAGTGAATATTTACATTTTTCCATCTCTATTTTCTCTAAAACTTTCTTTTTTGTTATGTTTTTTTAATTTTTAATGCATGGCCCATCTAAGAAAACAATCGGTGTCCACTGTGATTTTCTCTAGCCTACTTTCACACAAGCAAAGCCCGTCTGTCATAACGCGCTACATTGAATAATGGCTTCTGTTCTTATGGAACAATATTAAATTTATTTTTTGTCTCTCTCCATGTGACACGGACAGAAGAGATGTGCATTTACACCACAACACTCAATCAGCAATGCAGATTACCTCTGTTTCTCTCTGCTATAAATAAGCAAAATTTCAGCAAATGGAGTAATTTACACCCGCCCCGCCAGAGCCATTGACAGGACTCTTTCCCTATGGCAAATGTCTGGCATTTAGCAAATCAATGACATGAGTTATGAAGAGGATCTGGGTCTCCATTCTTCTCCATAACAAAAGAGGAAGTGCATTAAAAACTAGCATTGATGGGTTGTTGGGAGTTGGAGTCGATGCTTTCTCAGAGTTTCAAGTTAAACGGCTGTTGGGGTGAAAATTGTTTTCTCTAGTAATCCGTCTTGTCAAGAAAGGTCTTTTTCATATTGATTAATTAAAAACCGAAAGGGTAGGAGGAGGAGGAGTAGAGGGGGAGGGTTAGAAATCCAGCTGTTAAAAAATCTCGGGGCACTTATCCCGCCCAGTCGTGAGTTAATGACAGCAGCTTTTCGCCTTGACTAAGTGTTATTGCTGCAGTCTATAATTTTATCTTGAAAATGGGCAAGGGAGTGGATCTTCCTTATAGTAATTGAGTATCGATTTGAAAATAAACAGCAGCGAGACTCCCACCCAACGGACGGAGCCGCGTTTCGGATGGAATCGAACAATAAATGGGCCCTGGTTGGGAGGAAAAGTTATGGATCAGGATGAAACAGTCAAGCGCGCCTTTCCCCCTGCAATCTCTCTTCCAATATATATTGGATTTTAGATAACCCATTTATGAGCCCTGTCATCTAAAACCTATAGTTTTGAGCAGGGTGATGATAAGTCAAAGCAGGGACTTTGCACACTCTTGCATCCCCTGAAGTTTTTGGCGGGTTTTTTTTTCCTGGATAATTCATGTATCATCCGAAAACATGTACAAAACAGCGAGGAAACGGATGACCATGACTAAAACGTAATGAGATTCGGAGGCAATGTTAAGCAAATGTTTGATGTTCAAATGTAACGTACGCGCTCATAAATGCAAAGTACCATCTACCCAGCTGTGGGCAAATACCTTTATCTGAGCGTTGGGGTGAGCGGTAATGGCTCAATGGCTCTGTAAATCGACATAATACGAGGAGGCGAACACTTAAGTCAGACCTCCCGTTAACCTCCGCGTAATCACCGCTGAACCGTGCTCACATGTCCAACGGTCCGCCTCCCGAGATCTCGCGCCGCGCTAACGACGTACAAATGCGCGATCTGTTTTCATTAGCCGCCACTTCACTTTTGATCCAGTGGAAGCCGGCGGAGCCACATAGGAGGAGGAAGAGCAGGGAGTCAATGTTGGGGAGTGAAAGCTGTGCACGGCCAAATGACCTTTAGGTTCCTATCAGGCAGCAGAGCAGATTAACAGAGAGACGCCGGGGCTCGGCGTGCCAGCCGGGTAATGTCAAAATGTGGTGGGCGCAGCGCTTTTGTATTGTCATTCACACCTACTTAATGATTCCTGATTATCATTCACATGGTAATGGTCCATTTGTTATCGCTGTGACCTGCGTCAGGAGCATTAAGAACCTTTATCTATATTTATCTTGTCAATTATTGATTGCCTTTTCCTTCAGCACGTCATTATTAATTTGGCATGCTGTGTCAAGCTCACTGTTAATCATATTTAAACAGATATGGGGAGATAGAAATCAATTTTCCATTATCCTTGAGGGTTTTTTTTTTTCCCCTCTCACCCAATATTCACCCAGTACTGTGGTGGGGGACTCCAGAGATCGGCTATGCATCACTGAGCAGAACCACAGCCATACAGAGTAAATAATCATCTAATGCGTGTTTAATGGAAGCACTGCCTTGAGTTTTTTCTCAATACAGGACCTTGAGAATGTATTTGCCCCCTTAAAGATTTATTCAGTTTTTATTTTATTTCAAAGAAATTCTATTGTCAGGCGGTGTGAGTAAATACACTCTTCAGCAGAGATGGGGGGTTTGAGACCGGTCTTGGGCTCTACCAGTTTTTTAGTCTTGCTCTCTGGAGGTCTGGTCTTGGCCTTGGAAGATGCAGTCTTGATCTTAGTCTTGGACTTGGCTGAGGAGGATGTGGTCTTGGTGTTAGTCTTGGTCTTAGAGGACCCGGTCTTGGTCTTAGTCTTGGTCTTGGAAGACGCAGTCTTGGTCTGAGTCTTGATCTCGGCTGTCGAAGATGCGGTCTTGGTCTTAGTCGTGGAGGATGAGGTCATATTCTTGGTCTCGGAGGTTGCTGTCTTTTTTCAATCAAAAAACTGGCATATTTCCATTAAGCATGTTTATTTGCATAATTTCAATTTTAAGGTCAGTTCAATAAGTCAAATACTTCACATTATTGGAAGATTCTAAACCAAAGCTCTTTTCAAGTGTTTCACATGGCAACTATTCTGACTTGCTCGGACCCAAAAATTCTCACTTTATGAACATTCCTTGTCATACAATATATACGAAATCTTTCCCATATATCCAGCATCAACAGTCTTTGTAAGACAATTTCCAAAGTGGTCTTATATCTTATCCTGATGCATGGAAACAAAACTTATTTGGTTAAGCTCCTTTTCTCTGAACAAAAGCAGGACACAAAGACAGAAGGCCTGAGGAGCGATTGCCCATTGGAAGGTAATGGTGCGAGGCACAGCAGGCTAGGACTACCGAAGGAAGGGCACTTCACTCGGATAATGGGGTTGACAGATTCTTCCATGGTGAGATTCATGTACAGACAAGGCTCCTTTGATGCAGTGACATTGGCGAGCCCATAAAAGCAGCTGAATAAAACACAGAGGTGTTACTCAGAGGTAATAGGATCCCTGGCTTTTGGGGGGGCGCAGATTTAGCATAGCCTGACACGGCAGACACAGGAACACTAATTGGACAAACTTACCTGGGTTCAATAAATGGACACGCAGGGATACATCAGAGGCGGTAAGAGTTCAGCCTGGGAGTCAGTGACACTGAATGTTTCCCACACGTTAACAGCAATAAGCTAAGAATATTTGCATGGTCTCATACGAATATAATGAGTTTTACAAAAGTTGACAATAAAGGGACAAAGATGCAGACACCCAGGAAACAAGAAAATGCTAATCTTGGTAAATAAAAAAAGAAAATTAAAAATAATAATTTTGTATATATTTTGGAATTGATGTTAGCTTTGAGAAAACACAATACAAAATCATAAGGGATTGTTAGGAAATATGCTAAAACCAAATATACTAAAAGCACAGAACAAATATAGAATAATACAGAATTTTTCAAAATTCTGTATTTTCCCAGATCTCAGAATGTTGATTTTTATTTTTTCGTAAAATAAAAAAACTGTTTCAGTACAAGAGTTTAATGAAATCAAACAAGTATTTTGTTCAACAGACGAAAGACATTATTTAAGTTTACTGAAACGTTTGGTTACAAACTGGTGTTCAGTTTGTAACACCAGTAAAATATGTATTTGCTATTTTGCAAATTAAAAAATATGTGTAATTAAGTGGTGTTATTTTATGATAAGAATATTGAACACAATATTCTTTCTTCAGGTTTTGGCAGTTGCTACTGGCAACCGTCACATCTGCACAAATAGCTGGTCAGCAGTGTTTCTACGCCAGGCTTCATCCAGAGTCTCCATGGTAACCATCTGCTGTACTGGCTAATAGATTTGCTGTGTGTTTAATTGCAGCTTATAGGAACCCAGAACTGCTTTAAACTGACAACAACAGGGTAGCCTAGTGTTTTTTTCCCCTTCAGGTCACCTTTATGTTGTTCTTAGCTACCTGACATTCAAGTACATTGTGTTTGATGCGTCCTCACTTGGCTAGCTCAGTCCCTTCACAGACAACTTAGTCATTTATTATATTTCATACGTCATCGAAGGTCTTCAACATCAAATGCTAACATCTTGAACACATGCATTTTGGCACATGGAGGCAAAACAAATCTTTCCTGAAGCCACAGAGGTTATTGCACAGAGGCATGTTGCAGGTTATGTAGTTCCAGCTCTAATTACTGGTTGGTTATGATTAGTAACGGTTAATAATGTTAGACGCAACAACCTATGAATGCTGCGGGTTTTGAAGCATACATTATATTCCGTCATATGCAAGCGTTTTTCTTTCTTTTGGAAATATATTTACACTTTATGTTAAATAGGCAGCTTATTTGTACAAAACACTTCATTTTTCCAGCATCGTGACATGAACTAAAATCACAGACATTTTAATAATGTTGCAGCTTGTTGACTAAATTAATGTGTTACATAAAAATGCAATGACCTTGCATAAAGTTGCAAGGATTTGCTGGGCCTATTTTTTTAATACTTTCCTCTTTTCTTTTTTGTTATTTTTTCCACTGCCTGCGACCCCGTCACACGCCACACGTTTGACTGACGGCGGATGTAAAAAAAAAAAAAAATATTGAGAAGAGCAGCTTAAAGGTCAAAGTCTTAAATCCTTTCTTTGTGATTTAAATCTGATATTAGTTCCAAGGCTCAGACCTACTTTATCTTCCGCCGGCATTCCTCCAGCCAGCGAGCTCGATCCCTCTTCTGTTAATCGCAACAGAAACGATGAAGAAATTCGAGTTTGTCAGCGGAGGACGGATCGAAGACTTCAGAACCCAGATACGTAAAGTTTCTCACAGCGCACTTTGCTGAAAGGTTTGTCCTATGGTCGGTGAAGGAAGCACATCCAATGTTGCTGCTTTTTCGGGGTAAACGATTCAGATATGATTTATTTCACACACTGACAAACCGAAGTTTGATTCCCCCTGTCTGCAGAAGGTGTTTACCGGTACTGTCAGGGAAGACCCGCTTTAAACAGACTAATCTTTGGCTCGCTGACAGCTCCGTCCGCTCACAAAATGAACACAGATTCCCTCGGACCGGCCTCTCCTCAGGCTCGGATCAATGTGGTTCTGATAAGGCAGAACACCTTCCTGAAACCGCAGGGCCCGATGTCGGCCTCTGGCATACCATCACTTGGTCTTAATTACCTGGCTCAAACTGAAGCCTCTGGTGCATGCTTAAATAATGGTGTGTGTGTGTGTGTGTGTGTGTGTGTGCCTGAGGTAAGACTGATTACATGACACACTTGAGCCCTTTTCTGATTTAATCCGACAGCAAGTGTTATGTATAAAAATCAGCAGCTCGTTACGGTACGGAGCAAATTAGAATCCTTCAGAGCGTTGATTGTTAAATATGTTTAAACATGTAGGCTAATCAGGTGATCCCACACACCGCTGATGTGTTTTTACCCGACCGCGGACGCAAACGCAGCAGATGGGTTTTCGTTACAAGTGTAGGGAAACCTTTGTCGATGTAATTTGTGGCAAACACCCCCCCCCCCCACAATTTCGCAACTGTGGCGTTTTCTTTAAATGTGAAATACAATTAAAATCACACATGGATAAGTTTGTTCATCCAATAATTCATTAAACAAAACAAACAAAAAGTGGCGGTAACCAGGGCCGGCTCAAGCCTTTTCGGGGCCCCAAGCAGATTTTCATTTGTCCACCATGTCAGCACAAATTCAGGTTCTGTGACAATGATTGAAAATATTCAACCTCACTGTTAGGACTCACTAATAGTTTGCTAAATCAATACTGATGTAAATACCCAAATCAACTAAATGTAAAAAAAAAAAAAAAAAAAACTGGCGTAGTGCATTTAGACGAGTTATATTGAACATTTTCTTGCACTTGGTGGCAAAATTTACCCATCTGGATCAACATGTGGCTGTATGGCTACCAACAGCCATGTAGCTACACGCTGCCGAAATACCGACTGCTCACTATTAACTGCCAAAAGAAACCAATTGTTTTGGCTTTCAGGGTATTGAGCCGTTTAATCGACATTAAGCCACGAATAATTGATTATTTTAAAAGTGCATCAGGTCTCATCCCACTTTTCATAACATTCCCCGTCAATCAGGCCGTCTGACTCGTAGGTAATTGTCTTGACGCAGCGAGGCCTTAGGAGAGACCGCCTTGGCAGTTTTATCATTTAGCTTTCGTTAACATCTGTTCCGTTTATTAAATACGGAGCTGTGTGTTTAAGTAAGGGCCCACTCCATCTACCCGGGCTTCGTCATGTATGGTCCTCCTCAGCAGACACCCAATTCATTTGTTATCTCTGCAGCATGCTGCAGGCGTCTGGCTGGCTCGGCAGAGTGGGAAATAAATGACACAGATGGGAATGTGCGCGCTTTCCTGGCAGCCCACGGGCCTTCACATAAATAGCTTTTAACATGGGGATCAATAATGTTAACTTGTGATTAAATAGATAATTACATTCAAAATTAGCTTCCCCAGGGGCTAACATGTGTTCATGGATTAGCAAGAGGAGGGCCGCTGAGCTGTCTTAGCCTCTACGAAAAGGCAATAGACATTTGAAGTTGGTCTTGTTTTGCTTTTCTACCTTTAAGTCATTCTTAACGTGGCATGTGTTCAGAGATCTCGTGAAAACATAAACTGAGCAGCGGACGTTTACCGTCATATTACGTTATGCTATTTCTCTCCCTGTTGGATTTTATCGAGCCATCCGATTTGGTTCCATCGAGGGATGGAGGGAAGAGTGACCATTTTCTCATCTTGGTTACCTTTCGGACAAGCTTTGTTCCAAACCTATCTAGAGCTGAAGCTCCGAAATTTTAAGTCGTTGGTTGTTGTCGTTTCAGAGGAAACATATTAAATAACTGACTCTGTCATCATAAAGAAACAAACCTGGTCTGTTCAAACGATTGTCTTCCCTCGGGTTGGAATCTTGGAGTGGACGTTTGACGACAACGGCTCACCTGTGGGTTTGACCTCACATCACAGTGTTTTTCAGTCAAGTTCATTAATACCTTGAGCTATTATTACATCTAAGATAAAAATTTATATAACTGGACCTCAATAAACAAGAAGGAAAAATAGCTTACAGTAAAATACAATGTTTTTTAGGCATAATAATTTTTTCTTTACTGGTGGAAAACAATAAGTGAAAGTGCAGATATACATTGAAATACTCAGGAAAAAATGCGATAAAAGAATTGCAAACAAACTTGCGGCACAACGTAAAGACAGAGAGACGGATGTAGACTTACCAGCAGAGCTTTAACGGCGTCGCTCACAGTGAAACATTCCTGGATATGACTGAAACATTGTGCCTTGTCAGCGCTTTCTCATCAAGGTCTTCACCAATCACATTTTTTACAGAGCTGACGTGAACACGCAGCAGCTTCCGTCGACCATACAACTGCGCAAATTAGAATTAAGGACAGAAATGCACTTAGTGGAAACATGCCAATTTGGAAATACAAATCTCATGGTTTTTGATAAAAGGTTTTTTCACTGGGATTAGGTGTTTTATTTTGACTGCACTGATGTTGGTGTATTTTGCAAAGCTGCAGTGGAAACACTTTCTTCTCATCACGCGAGTCACATGGTCAGAAACCGGATGTTACTACTGGTGGAAAAGACAAAGAGGACGACAGGAATTAGTAGGAGGATGATTTATTACATAAACAAACTTATTCACATGTCATTTTAATTGCATTTCTTCATGGAAACACCGCAGTTGCAAAACTGACACGTTTTGTGTTCGCTTGTAACAACTGAGAGAGAAGGTGTTGAATCTGGCATTTAGGGGTTAAATCTGGCTTTGCGGCTGAAGAAGAAAGATTGAGAAGGCAAAAGTGTTGGTTTGTGGTGCTAAAGAAATTCTGGTTGGTCTCATGTGCTTTTAAAGCTCAATTATTATCGACCTGTGACCATGAGCAAGAGCAAAGAAATCCCCAAAAAACATCAAAGGTCTCCATCCATCACAGCCAGGGATGTAACTGTGATTTATGCAAGACTAAAAAGGGGATAGAAATACTTATAATTACACTTAGCGGGTGGCAAAATTATAATCATTCAATAAATTATAATACCTTGAATATTGGAAGAGCGCAAAGAAAAGAAAAACGTTCCTGCTAAGTTTTCAGGCATTTAGCAAGAATTAAAAAAATGGACTATTTCGAACTGACATGGAACAAGAAAAGTTTGGTCTGATTTGATGTTGGTAAGAAAAAAAAAATTCTCTTTTTATCCTGTTCTTAGAATAAAAAGTTCTCGATGGACAACCGTCGAAAATTACAAGGAAACGCCAACAAATGCAGAATTGACACAATGTTTAGTATAAACAATGTGTCATTTTTTTTCTGCTTTTCTCTTAAAGCAGAAAAAGAAAATCCCAAAATTTTCTTGAAAATCTTCACATAGAGTGAATAAACTGTAACAGGGCCACACTTCCCACTTTACTCACTCTGTGCCAAAGGCGATGAGTTTTAAAAACTCATCACGTCACTCTGAGTATTTTTTTTGTTTGTTTATTTTAAAGCATTTTACTCTTTCTTGTACTAACGTACCCCGTGTTAAACACATCGCTTTTCTTTCGAAAACTGAAACCAAATTTGTTTTACAAGGCTAATCCATTTCTGATGGCTGTTCTTATTCTATAATAACATAATAGGACCCAGAGTCCCTTTTTTCCCCTGTCTGTGTGTGTGTGTGTGTGTGTGTGTGTTTGTGTGAACTGAGAGAATGAGAGAGAGCTTTTTACCCCACAGCATTTGCCAAATTCATTTGAGTTCTCTCGCGAATTAATTTTTTAAATCCTTAATTGGTCTTTTTTTTTTTTCTCCTTTGTAATCCATGCTCATAAAGATGCGAACAGAGATGGAAAAAAAAGAAAAGAAAAATTCTTGCTCTGCCGAATTTCTATAACTCTGTTTGTTCTAAGAAAGAAGAAATGCAGCTCAGGTCGAGCCTGATGTCTGATTCAGAGAAAAAAACGTTTGCTCAGTTTAATTAGCAAAGCTCTCGTCGGAATGATAAGGCGTCGTTGTGGACTCATCAATAAAAAAAAATAACACGCGCTTCTCTGCGCGTCTTTCCCACATTTCATGGAGGAAATCTACTCATACTTTGATAAGTATGAAAGTTTTCTTCTCAGACGACCAAAATAGCAAAAATCACGTGTTGCCGGTACAGCAGAGGCATGTGTGGCAATGATGGGAAGTTTTTTTTTTTTCCTTCTCAGAAGAGAGTCTGATAAGTGGCAGATAGAGGCTTTACACTTGGCCGGAGCATATCGGTAATAGCTCCAGGAGCAGCGTGTGCATTAACTCCAGTAGAGGAGATGGAGGAGCGAGGATGGGGTGGTGGGAGGGGGGGGGGGAAGAGAAGGCAACATCTCACAATGCGGTCTGAGGAGGGCCGCGCTCCTCTCCGGAAGAGAGCGGGTCTTCGAAGTGGAGTATCTACCTCGGAGCAGACGTTGAAGTCGCACAGGCCGGCGACGCAGTCGCACACCTCGCCCATCTGGTTCCTGCGGGCAGCTTGGAGGAAGCCGAGAGGGCGGAGACGATGCCCCCCCCCCCCGCCATTTGGTCGCTCAAGTTTCGTTCCGAAAGGTGGGCAGACAGACGGAGCAGAACTCCTGCTGGCCCGTCGGGGAGTTTGGGTTCGACTTGGTTGAGGTTGTAGAACAGCTCACGGAAAGATACAATCTTGTTAAACATTGTGGACTTCTCAGTTGATTTTTGGCATTTGTGTCCAAAACATTGACCTTTTCTCACCTTTTTTGAAAGGAAAAGAGTAAAAGAGACAGGAGGTGTACATACTTATGTCAAAAGAGACTGAATTTAATTAAAACAAGTTGAAAACAAATTCAACATTTTTGATAATGAAGTGTTTACTATCTCTTTACATTAGTTTGTCACACTTATAGGGAAGAGCCAGTATAACAATCATTTATAAAGTATATAAATGATTGTGTCTTGATTTATCTGCTTTAACACAATGATTTAAAATAAGAGTGAGCTGAGCCCTTTTATTTTAAAAATAAAATCATTTATTTTATCATGTAACATGATGGCAAGAATGTCATCACAACCATTGTTGATCTTTATGGTTGTGATCAGACTCCATGATTTATTGTTTTGATATCCAGGCTGAAGCAAAAACTAAAACTAACTGAAGTATTTTATTTTTGTGCAAAACGTTATTTGTGCACAGTTCTGATCTCTACGGATTCAATTATTAAACTGAGCTTTGAATTTGGGTGTTTTCGCACCAGACAGCCCAGTCGACTCGGTTTGATCGGGAACCAAAGTGGCATCATTCGTTCCATTTCCAGCTGCTGTGGTTCACTTTCACTCTGCACTGCATCAAACCATCCAATCACTTTGAAAAACAGGTTCGCCCCACTCCTCGCCTGTGGTGGCGCTGTACCACTGAAGGAATCAACACAAAAACCTATGAAGAAGACACAGAGCGCACCTTCCTTTATGACATGTGAACAAAAATTTTGATCTTAGTGGTCGTCGTGTTTCTCCTTTGTCTCAAACCGTTTCTCCCGCTGCCACTAGACATGTAGGTTTGTTTTGGTTGTATTTACCCAGAATCCCCTGCGGAAGAGTCCGCTCTTGCTTTTGTACAACACTGAAGTTCACTTCAGTTGAACTGAGATCTAGGTTTTTAGGCTTTTTTTATTTTTATTTATTTTTTTATTTTTTTATGTCCACATTCACACCTTCACCAAACGAGTCAGACTTTCTGGGCAAACGAACTGAAGTTCGACTAAAGCTGACAAAGTCAGGTTGACGTGAATGCACCCAGGCATGTTAAAAACGTATGGGTGCATTCACCCATACTTTTAAACTAAAAGATCGCTTTAAAGATGCTCATGTAACCATAGCTACCAACTCATCTTTCAGGCAGTCAGGAGATGACCTGTGAAAGGGATTCTTATATTGTACACCAGCACGTATTTCTGCCTCCTCGTACCTATTCCTGCACCTAGAGGTAAAAAAATATATTAAATTTGACCATAATCTGTCGTTTTCTGTGCTTTTAAAAAAACTGAACACAACATTTGTTGTGTAATTGACCTTTTTTTTTTTTTAGAGCGGTAATTATGTGCTGTGAGTGGCAAACGCAGTCAGGGATGTGAAACATCAGGATGGCAGGCACTGATGAATTATTACCGATGAATTATGAAAGGACGCAATTATATAACCAGTAAGGTGGCAGACTATAATAATGGCCAATTGACAAATCAGTTTGTGGGAGGGGTTCCAGCGTCCCGCAGTGCAGGTTTTCATATTTTTAACAGACAACATGGAGTATGGAAGACTGTGGCAGGAATCAGTCCCTCAGCAATCCTGCAAGGACAACTGGATTTAGATAAACTCCTTCTGATATTCTATCTGGGACCTTCTCTGGCATATCTACTAACATCTTGAAGACCAAAGGACCATATGTGGGTTCAGATTCTAGTCCTAATGTGGTGGGACTATTTTAAGATTAGGGCTTTGGTACAGAGGTGAGGTCTGAGACCTAAACTAATTAGGTTAAGTTAGGCATGTAATGGTTAGATGTAAGGGTCAGGGTTAGCCCATAGAAATGAATAAAAAAATGAATGGAAGTCAATGCAAAGTCCTTGTGAAGATGGAAAGACATTCAGTGTGTGTCTTTGCATTTGTTTCAGTGTAAAGATAATTTTTCCAACAAATACGACGTCGTGTAGACTCACTGTTCCTAACTGAGGCACATGAAGACATGACGTAAGAGCACTTCACTCTCTATGAAACATTCACTAGGTCCTGGTTAAAAATGGGATTTAGTCCAACACCTGTATGAGTCTGTTGTA
The DNA here is from genome assembly GCA_010277075.1 of Poeciliopsis retropinna. Classification (NCBI taxonomy): domain Eukaryota; kingdom Metazoa; phylum Chordata; class Actinopteri; order Cyprinodontiformes; family Poeciliidae; genus Poeciliopsis; species Poeciliopsis retropinna. The sequence goes on along the minus strand of VMRM01000011.1, from coordinate 17,409,063 downwards.
CCACACTTTCAGCCTTGACGTAAAGCCAAACTCGTGATGTCATTTAACGTTTGCTCGTCTCAGCTGCGATACAAGAAAGCATCGATGACGTGAATCCAGGTTTTTTTTTTTGTTTTGTTTTTTTGCCTTCATCCAAACCGTTTTCATATTTCAAAATAGTGCTTCAGCTTCAGTTTGAGTTTGTTTTTAAGGATAAATAGGCATACATTTGTTGATCAAAAATTGTTTTGTTTTTTTTTTCTACCCTTCCTCCTCTTCTAAACTCCAAACACTACAGTCAGCACTTCATCTTGGGGCCTTAAGCGTAGCGTCCAGAAGTGCAGCCATTTGCACTTTTTATAAGCTTTATCCCCACCTTAGTTATAAGATCTGCTACCAAATTTGTCCCTCATTCACTCTCCCTAAGCTTAAGCCGTCAGCCGAGTAATACGGCTTCGAGAGGCACATCTCTGAGCAACTTATTTATTTATATGCGCGTCTGCCTGCAGTTGAGGCCGCCATGCTGCCGGGGCGCAGCTCGGCGCGAGGAATTCTGCTTCGGCTCACGCTGTTTAAGTCCCTGCAGATTAGCTGTAAAGCACCCTGTTTGATGCCGGCCAAGGTCATTAGGACACGCAATAATCACCGGAAAGTTTCCCAGGCTAAAAGAAAACAAATATTCAGGAAAATAGATGGAAGAGTTCCTAAGTGGGTTGAAAGTCTGAGTGAAAACAACTCTTCTCTGTCGCTCGAGACTCTGAAGAGTCTCATGCAGATCCGTCGTTTCTAACGTGCACCTTTTTGTTTTTCTTCTTTCAGATTTATTTTGAAGGAACACAATTTAAAGAGTTCAACAGGAACTGAAATAACACAACTGCCTCAGACACTTCCTCCGTGCTTTTTGATATTTCCGTAAGCGGAAAGGGATCCGGAGTTTGTGACACCGCGTAGCGTTCCGTTCCTGCTATATGCAAACAGCTCCGTGCAAGAGATACCTGCAGAGCCGGAGCTCTTTCATTGCTAGGCCTGACGCTGGATGATTGTGTCTTTGTGTGTGTGTGTGTCTCAGTTCCAGGTTTTTCCTTCCACTTCCACAGAAAGGCGGCGAGGTGATATCTGGGTGACTGCAGGCTGCGAGGTAGAGCACCAGGCTCCACCAGAGCGCCCGCAGTCAGCGAAGAGAGGGTGATATGGGTGGGGAGGGGTGAGGCCTGTCACGACGTGTCAGCCGGCATCACGTCACGTCGGGGCTCCGAGCGAGCCGAAGGTCTCCGACCAGATCAGGTCATGTAATGGATGTGATGAAAAGCAGCAAGTTCAGTCTGATGCGTCCTGCGCACAAAGACACAATGAGGGCTCGGACATCAGCGCGGTCACTTTGGAGATGATTTGAAACGAGCCAACAAAAGGCGGTCCGGACACTCCGAAGAGCTTCACCGTACGGCGATCAACACGGATTTGTTTTAAAGGGCAGTGGTACATAAGATTGACTTTTTTGAGCTTTAAATGATGCAATAATAGAATTCCCTCATCAAAATATACCTGGAGTGTTGCCTTGATGCTTTCAGGCATGCTTAAGAAATCCTCTAATCTCCATGGCAACCATTTAGGTGTGCAAAACGCCTGGTTGGTCCTAGCCCCGCCTCCGAGGCGCAGCTCCTCCTCCAACCTGCAGTTCCCACATTTCTGCCTCACAGAACACCCCTTCCCCACTCAGCCCCTTCAGACTAGCCAGTAGCAATTAGCATTCACCTGGTGGAACTGAGCATCTGCTAAGCTTATTATAAAAGCTACATTTCAGTGCAATCCTGGTTAAAATTTTGTTAAAGGCTCAATAGAGGAGCCATGTTGTGATGACTTCCTGAAGGCAAAGTTCAGAAAGAACAGGAGTTTCTTAAAGAGACAGAGTCCCAATTTTAACACGATGAATTAGGAAGTCAAATGTCACTCTGAAACATTGCCATCTTCAATAAAACAAAACACAAGACTTTAGCAAAGTATTAATTAGAAGGTTCGGTGGCGGCGGAGTGATTGTTTCAGCCATTGAAACATGAAAGTGTTTAAAGGTCAAATATGACAGAAGTCTATATGTACCACATTTGAAGTTAACATATGTTCTTCCTCCCTTTCTATTGCTCTTAGTTTCCTTCCCGTCTTGTTTCCAACCTCCATATCTTCCATCCATTAGTCTTCTCATCTTCCTTTCTTCCTCTTGTTCTTCACTTCCTTCATCTTGGGGCCGAAAGCAAGATCAAGGCCCCAACTTGCTTTCACATCTGTCACACATTCCTCCTTCCTCTTTGTTCCTACATGATTACTTTTGCACTTCTTTCCTTCCTTCGTTGGTCCTAGCTTTCTTCTCTACATCCTTCTGTCTTTGCACCCCATTTGTTTCCTACCGCCCCTCCTTTCTTGTATCCTTTCTTTCTTTGGTCCTCCTTCATTTCCTCTTTCAGTTGAGTTTCTTATTTTTGCAGATTGCATATTTGGGGATGTAGAAATAGTTGCATAAACTTATCATGTAGGCACATTGCTTTTAAATCAAAGATTGAAATTAATTACTGCTAAAACCTTGCTGGTTTTTTTCTTGTTTTTTTTTGTCCTGGTACGTTTTTATACTTTAATACAGGAAGACAGAGCAGCCAGGAGAGGAGCCATTACGCAACCACTTTCAGATAAAAGTGACCTTTAATGCTTATCCGCCTGTAAACGTTCCCTTTCATTTAATACGTAACGGCACAATTAAAATGTTTACTCGTCAACCGTTTCACCATTCCGCTGCCTTTTTTGTTTCCCATTTGTCTTCCGCACAAAAGCCACTAATTAAAGATCCCCTGATATAGCAATCATCAAAACAGGCCGGCCTATAAAACAGAAAGCGGCACAAATGAATGATGATAGGTCCTTTTTAGGATCTTGCTCTCAAATGACATGAATCAATCAGCATACAAAGCAGGCTCGCGGGCCCCGCAACAATGGCGCCGATTGAGGCGAGCTGTGATTGTGAGTCGCTGAACAGCGTGAATCTGAGAGAGCGGCGGCGCTCGGGGCCCCGGGGGGAAGCTGATCAGGCTTTCTTCGGAGAGGAGCGCTCCGTCGCCTGGGTCCCTAAAAAATAAAAAAATCAGCCGTGTCACTGATGATGCTGGAAGTGGCTCTCAGTGGGATAACTTTCAAGTGATTGAGGAGGAAAATGAGATTTTTGTTTATTCATAAGCCAGGTGCAGATAACGGGGCCATTAATGACTGGGGGTTGATTACGAGTCACTTCTGCCGAGCACAGTGTGATGCGCCGCCATTTAATCAAGATTAAAAAGTTAATGGGTGCAGTTTCACGTTTGTTATGAGAGTCAAAATTTAGGTGATTGTTCAGCGGTGCCCTTTTTTGGGGGGGAAAATTCATATTCATTGATTTTTTTTTTTTTTTTTTTTTTGCCTACGTGCTTTTCATTTATTTGTATCTTATTTTAATTTTTTTTTACTTTTTGCAATGTAATATCATTTCCCGTTTGAGACATTATTGATCGAGGGAGATTGGTTTTGTTCAGGCAACACAGAACAGGAGTGTAATGCCAAAACAACCAACCTAAAGAAGAGCAATGAAGACGTTTTGAATGTTTTTTCATTTAACACCATATTGCCCAAATGTTGCTTGTTTTGACCACTTGCCTTCCCCCCCCCCCCACTGAGATCTTTTGACTACAAATGAGGATCCAGAAGCGCTTACAAGCACTTTTTAATCCTGACATACAAGAATTAAAAATGTCTTTGAAATCACAAAACTAAACACAGAAATTCATCAGCTTCTTTCCTAGAAACACAGTGGACTCCCAGTGTTTGTTGTAGCCGGGGACCACAACTGCTTGGAAATGGCCGAAATCAACAAATACTCAGATCCCTTTTTAAAATTCTCATATTTGCCTACTTTAATACTTCAGTCACCAAATATACATTATTACACTCAATGGAAACTGTCTTGGCACCACCGCAAACGCCAACATCCAAAGTCTTCCTCGTGTTTGGGTGTAGCCAGTCCAGTCTGTGCAAAGGGAAAAAATCAATGGCACTTCAGGTTGACTTTAGCATGATAAATTAGTGAGACGTTTATTTAACTGCTTCTTGCTAATGTGGTTCTAATTTCATTACCTGAAACTGACTGAAGTACCAAGCTTTGGGTTTTTACTCATTTCCGTCACCCTGTGAGTGCAATTCAATCGCGTAGTGAAGATAAGGAGCATACCTCTGGTTTTCCTCCACCGCTTGGTTCAGACGACGCGGAGGCCTGTTTCCGGGATCGGTCGGTGTCGTAAACGAGTCCGTCAGGCGCGCGCTCCATCAGGACCCGCATGTAATCATTCTCCGCCAATATGCCGTAATGAAGTATGAAGGGTAATTGTTCAACAAGTGGCCTCGGTGGGGGTCGATGGAGGGGGGAATCTGCTCATGATTGTACCTGACGTGCGTCAAGGCGGCGCAGCGTCAGCTCGCGCTGAGACACACGCGCTCGCAGATTAACCGCCCCGTTCTTCTTCCCCCTTCCCCGGCGGCGCCCCCCTCCCGTTAATGCAAATTTCAAAGCCCAAGTGACATCTCCAGCGGCGTAATGAGAAATTTAGCAGGAATATGAGGCTGATTATCAACTGCGAATTTGCCGTAATGCCAGTAATCAGAGGAGATGGCGGAGAGAGGGGAAGTGAAGGGAAGCCAACAGCGAGCCGGAGCACTAATTAAACTGTTCCTCCAATTTGTTTGCTGCCATCCCTCTGACATGATAATGCTGTGATGACCCAGGCGATTCATTTCACAGAGGTTTCGGTCAAATAAAATTCAATTTGTCGTCGAGGCCAGATGACGAACGAATAAACAGAAGCGTGTTTTGTGTTTCTTTTTGCTTTTAAAGAAACTCGACGTCGGCTTTTTTAGTGACAGCTTCGTCGTCGCCGAAATAACAATTCCCCTCGTGATATTCTTGTCTGCTCAGGTGTCAAAGGGTTAATCACAAAATTAACTTATCATCTTCCTGGATGAAGTAATTAAGTAGCACAGGACAAACTCTTCATATAATTGAAGGTGAATAATGAGGCACGGGAGGGAGAAAGATCACATTTTGATAATTAGGAAACAGGCCAGCTAATAAAGCCAGCAGGAGAAATGTTGTTATGTCACTTATGGCATAATTCTATCGCTGTGATATAAGAGCAGCCTCTGTAATGAGAAGCAAATTCTGTTTTTTTTTTGTTTTTTTTTACTTCCTTGCTCATAATAAACTACCTCCACGTTACTAAACCAGGCCAGAGGAGATTAATTAACAATGTGGAAATGGAACGGACAATGCATTAGCCGTACAATAGCGGTTGTGCATTCGCATGCAGTCTTTTGTGCTGCAGACGAGGTGTCCAAAGGTCAAATGCCACCATATTCTTCTAGTCGCGACAGAAAGTTATTTTTGTATTTAAAATGAGAGCTGACACAGCTAGTTGTGGGAAAATGGAAGCCCAGGATGTCACAAAAAAAAAAAATCAGCTGAATTTGTTTTTGTTATGTTCTTCAACTCTTGAGATGCTAATAATAATAATAATAATAATAATAATAATAATAATAATGTTAGGATCTTAGGGGTTTTTTGTGTTTTGATTTCATTCTGTGTTCCTTAGTCTCTTCCTTTGATAGGATCAATCTAGTTTCTGCTTTACTTTAGTTCAGTCCTTGTTAGTGTTTCTAGTTGTTTATTTCTTTATTAGTCTAGTTTAGTTAGATTTCTTAGATCTAGTTATTCTTTAGTCTTGAATTAATTTCCTAGGCCCTTGTGTACTGTCTCTCCATCTCGCTCCCTTCATACCTCCAACCCGTTTCTAATCAGGCATCTGTTCATTCTTCAGTAATCAACCTCCCCATTTTGTATACAACTCATTCTCAGTTCCTCCTTGCTGGTTCCTCCTGTTAAATCTTGCTAAATCCCATTACTGCCAATGGTTCCTGCAATTGTTTTTTTTCTTCTTCTTCTTCTTCTTCTTTTGCTGTGCAGTGGGGTCCTTCTTTAAAACCACACGTGTTGTGCCACCTTCGTTCAAACTGTAACACAAGTGCCAAATTTGACATGAAAGTCCAGTTTCAGCCCAATCAAATGAAAGGGTTAAATCAAGCCTGTGCGACACAAAGTAGCTAAGTTAAAGCCAGTTATTTTAAATCAACATTAAAAGAGTCCAAATGAATTCCACACACATTTGCTTTGATCACCAACTGGTTGCAGAACTCCCTCCAAAACTCTTATGAATTGAGGTGTGAAATGATGGGAAGCCATAGAGGCCAAAAACTTCACAGGCCACCATCCCTCAAAGTTCTTTGTTGTTTATTTTATTTTATTTTTTTGCAAGGCTGAATCACCACTGAAAAGTTTAACAAGAAATTAACAACAGGACTCTAAAAAAAACACACTCTAAGGTCTTGTCAAGATTGCTAGCCATAGCCACCTAAACTAAGTAGTTCACAGCACAAAAAGACGGCTAAGGTGACCGCTTTCAGTCACGAATAACAGTCTTACCAGGGTGTAGGAACGGTTAATCACGTTACACTTCTTCTACAGGAGATAATGTAACCGTCTTACAGTAGACCATGCAAATGAAGCCCGGTCCAAAGTCAGTATGAGACCTTCGAAGATCAGCGCAGACATATAAATGTCCGCTCAACGGGAATTCAATTTCCACCGCCGCCGTCAGTACTAATGTTAGTTTAATGTGCAGGACTGGAGCACCAGAGGTATTATTAGGAGCATAATGCATCCCGAAAAGACAGCATCTGTCTCCTCTGCATTTTCTGCGTGGCGAGCTCGTGAATACAGCAAATCAATGCGGAGAATAGCAATCATGAGAAACTGCTGGAGCGTCGGTGAAAAGTGCGACACGCCAAGCGGCACTCTGTTTAACGGGACATCCACGGTCTGCTTAGGCTTTGCTCAATTTATCGACCGCTGCAAGAAATCAACAGCAGCAAGCAGCTTAGCTGCCCTCTCTTCACATAATAGACTCCATTCATAGCGGCCTTTTATACGGCACGCGGTGACAAATGGACGTAATGTCTGCCAGGCTGCCTCTGAATTTATTTGACTTTTCTTTTTTTTTTTTTGTCTTCTTCCTTTTACCCCCCCGCCCTCCCATTCTCCTTTCACTTGTGATCCTCTCAGCTGTATCCCGACGCACTGAAGTATCCAGAGTAAATTTACTGTTTCTGCTGCTGTTTGTAACCTTCAACCTGCCAAGAACAATCAGTGTATGCTCACCACAACATTCGCTGCCTCTCTGGAAAAGCTTGATAACAATACAATGTGGGGGGGAGAGGGCTTTAAAAAGCTATTCTGAAATTACAGAGTAATGTTTGTACTAAAATGATAATGCAGAAACTTGGTGATACATTTTTTTTCCTCATCCATGTTTATTTTTATTTAGTTCTCAGATGGTAAAATTGAAACTGCAGCGCAAAGTAACTTTATTCTCTCTCTAGCTGTATTTCCATCACAAATGCGTGCAAATCTTTGTCAATATTCTGCCAATGTTGAAAATCACAATTTTGAAATCGCGGTGTTTCCTTTAAATACGACATGAAATGAAGGAGCTTGAATAAATAAGCGTGAATTAGCTTGTTCACACAATTCTTCTTTCGTCTTTTCCTTTCGCCTTTTTCCCTTTAGGGGTCGCCACAGCGAGTCATCCGTCTCCACGTCACCCTATATTCCACATCGTCTTCTCTCACACCAACTCCCTTCATGCCCTCTTTCAATCCATCCATAAATCTCCTCTGTGGTCTTCCTCTGGATCTCTTGCCTTACAGCTTCCGCCCTCAGCATCCTTCTACATGTCCAAACCATCTCAGTCTGACTTCTCTGACTTTATCTTCAATACGTCTGACATCAGCTGTTCCTCTGATGTATTCATTTCTGATTTTTGTCACTCCCAAAGAGAACCTCAACATATTTCGTCCCTGCTTCCTCCAGCTCTGCCTCCTGCCTCTTCGTCATTGCCACTGTCTCTAAACCAAACAGCAATGCTGGTCTCACCACCGTTTTGTATACCTTTCCTTTCATTCTTGATCATAGGCCTTTATCACACCTGAAACTTTCCTCCTCCTATCACTTCCTGTCATCGTCTTTTTCGTCATTTTCACCTGAAGAAAAACCGGCCTTTGATCACGTGCCTCGTGTGATGTGACAAATGCTTCGATACACGCAACACAAAAAGTTTTCATCAGAAAACTTGAGTTGTTTTCAAAATTGCCACGTTTCTATTAAGCAAATCTATTTTCATAATTTCAATCTGAGCAATTTTATGCCTACTGTGACGTAATCGAAACGCATGCACGTTTCTTGCGTTCCTGAGGCTCCAGCAAAATACAATCGCAGACCACTTCTTGTTTGTGCCATTTTCTAATCGGACTTGTCATACTTCTACACCGAAAAGTGCCGCATTAATAACAAAAGTGTTTGTACTCGGGAGTAGATAAATATTTCAGTCCGAGAAGCCTCGTTGCTTTGATTTGTCATCGCGCTCCTAATGATGGGATGCTCCCTTTTGGAGAATAATTCAGCAGTTGTGGATCCGCAGCAGCAGATGATCTATACAGTTCTGGAAAGGGGGTTATTCATCGCCTTCATAATTAAATTTGGTATCTTGGCAGAGGGGCTGTCACGGTTTGATGAATCAAGTTCAACCGGCCTGAGCTGGAGAGGACAGAGGAAGCAGGCACGTCCATCTTTGGTAGACACAAACTCGTACTTTGATTTTTGACGAAAGAGGCCAGGAAAGAAGTTTTAAGAAAAGCAATTATTTCTTATGCTTGTACCTATTTCACGACTAAATACATTTACAAAAAAGGTCAAAGGTAAATTTTTATTTTGAAGGAACGTTGTTGATTTTAGCTGATGGCTTCTTAGACGCCATTTAAACCCAGATTGTTGTTTTAGACAGATCATTTGTTTCCCTACTAGCACAGTTAACTTTGTTTAAAGGCTAAACAATGACTTTAGATTAGATTCATGAAAAGATGGAAAACGCCTTACGTTTTTTGTAGGTGTAAACCATTAAAAGCCATTTACTGATGTACTGTACACATTGGTTGTTTATCACATATACATTATAAACCATTATCCATCAAAGGAGAGTAATACTACATCACTTAAATGCCCAGTAAGCTTGTTCCTTTCAGGAAAGAGTCAGAATGACAGACATTTATTTACACTTATTGATCAAATGCTGCTTTTCGGACAAAAGCAACACAAAGACGAGCATGATTGGTCTCTGTTTATGTCGTCAAGGAGCCGCGTAAACACAATAGTCCAGGAAATGAATATGAATGGGAGAGACCGGAGGATGAAAGTAATTAAACATGGCGCTCTTTAAGGTGTTTGGCCTTGGCTGGTTGCCACGTTGGCGCCCCTGCATTGCTTAGCGCTGTGAGTTGCCATGTCAACCATGTGGGTTGGGATAGGATGAGCATATAGGACAGCAGACAGTCAATATCAGTGTTGAGCACAAAATGAACAAGGTATTTAATCCGCTCTCTGCAACAATACTTTCCTCCCCTCTGCTTCAGCCGGGATGCTGTGTAATTTACCGTCCGCTGCCAGCCTCCAGGCAAAACCAGCGCCAGGTTTATTAAACCCAGCTCTATATCTGTGTGTGTTGTTTGTGTGTGTTTCACTGTACGTGACGGAAACACAACATGCGATCTGAAAGTGTCTGATTTACGCCATAGAGAACTTTTCTGAGACTTGGAGAAGTGACAGCTCTTGAGGCGCCTCGCCTTGACAATCGTCGCCTCTCTTCCCTGACAAATGCGATTAAACGCGACCGTTATTGTAGAGAGTTGGGATTAGCGAGGTTTTTTTGACAAACTCTCGTCGGAAATGGGACACATTCAGTCCCGGAGCCACGTCCGGGAATGTTTATGTTAATCGACAGCGGTGGCGCGGTGCTGCGCCACTATACGGGACCGGAGCGCCTTTTCATCTCCAGCTGATTGCTGCCGTCAGCTTCTCAGGCAGAAAAGAGATACAGTCAACTGTAGATTTTTTTTTTCTTTTTCATTTTTTAAAAATGTTTCTGTTCATGATTCATCATAACAGTTGCAACAGTTTAATAACCTGTCACCTGGATTGTGGATGTTTGTAAGGCGACTGAATATCCTTCAGGTTTTCGCTATGAACTATGGATATGTTCGACATCTAACACATCTCATTTTTTTGTTGTTGTTGTTCTTAAGGACAAGTCTTATGCATTTTCCAGACCAATAGTGTGATTTTATAGCACAATCAAGTGACTATGTGACCTTCAAATGTTCTAAAAATTCTCAATTTGTCAAGTATGACTTAAGAGAAATATGACTTTGTAATTTAACGCTTTGAAATTGGGTCTCTGTCTCTTTAAGAAACTTCTGTTCTTTCTGAAACTCCGCCTTCAAGATGTCATTCCAACATCGCCCCTCTATTAACCCTTTTCACCAGCATTTCACTGAGAAGTAGCTCATATAATGAGCTCAGCGGATGCTCAGTTCCACTAGATGCTTGCTAATTGCTGCTGGCTAGTCTGAAGGAGCTGGGAGGAAGACTCGTTGGGAAGGGGTGTTCTGTGAAACTGCAGCTCTGAGGAGGAGCTTCGTCTTTGGAGGCGGAGCTGGGTCCCCCCTGGCGTTTTGCACAGCCTAACGGTTGCCACGGGAGATTAAAGGATTTCTGAAACATGCATGAAATAATCAAGGCAACACTCCAGGAATGTTTTTGACGAGGGAATAACATTATGACATGATGTAAAGCTAAAAAAAAATATTTTACATAACAATGCCCCTTTAATCTTTACAGCTGTCCAAGGTCAGATTTTAGCTGCCCTTATATCTTAGTAATTAATAATTAAAGAAACAGTTATTCTCACTACATAACTAGTAATTGATGTTACTGTATCAGTAATGTAACGTTTACAGAGCATAGATACTAAAAAAAAAACAAAAAAAAAAACATCAAAAGTACAACCTGTGCACTATAAATCACAGAGCCTCTCTGCAGTGTAAACCGACTTTGAACTTTCTGTGATCCGCTGTGGAGGTGGTGGACTGTGGTGGGGGAAAAAAAAAAAAAAAACTTTTGACATTCTGCTAAAAAAGGGCAACTCTGCAGATCTGACATGTTGGGACCAGACAGTCCTGATCTGTACAGGACCAGAAATCGCACAACGTTGGTTTGTTGATCCAAGGATCCTCAAGAAATACCAGAGAAGTGTGTTTATCAAACAATCATATGGGGTTGTGTCTGACACAAAGTCAATATTTGATACCCTTCCTTCCTTTTCAGCTTTTAAAAACTTTTTTATTATTATTATTTACTGTTCTTGGGGACTGACTCTCTCTCAGCCTTGTGCAGCTGTAGTTGTGTCGAACATTGACACTGAAAACAAATAGGGCCGAGTTGAGGACTGATCAGAATGTCAGCCTGCTTTATCAGATTTTAACCAAGTTTGGTTTCTCTCTTTAAATAGTGGCATTTAAAATATTAATCGATTCTACAACAATCCACTTTGGAGTTAGCTGTGTTTTTATTTCATTTGATTTATTATTATTATTATTTTTTTTTTTAATGCTGTTCCTTAGCGACCCACTTTTAAATCGTGGCTCCAGTCCTTTTGTTACTAATGATATCCAGGCATATGAAGATCAACCTTCCACTGGCTCACTGGACTGGCATGTTTTCCTGTCTTTCCCATTTTTTCTTTTTAGAAATAAAGCAACATATTTATACCCCAGATAAAAACTCAAGATGAACTCACCCTAAATTAGCTTTTCAAAGAAAACATAAAAGTTACAGAAACAAGCTTTTTTGTTTGTTTTGTTTTTGGTCCTGGAGTGAACTTTGTTAAAAAAAAATGTTCAATTTATTTTCCCTCCTCTGGATCAATTTCCTCAAATTAGAGGCTGAATTTTCAAAATTTATATGAAGAATTAAAGCATTTGAACTACACTGCACATGAGGCAGTGTAGTTATTAGTATATTGGTATCCCTCAATATACCAATATTTATATATTGGTATATAAATATGGAAATAAATCCAGATAATATTGTTGCAATTTTTTTTTTTTTTTTACCATAGTCTTTCACTAGCAACAAAATAATTCATGTTAGGTCTGTTAATGTTTATATTTATCACATCTGCCTCTATCTGTCCACTTTCAGTCTAATCCAGTATTATTGTCTGACGCCTGTACAGTGAGCCTGACGTCCACCGGCTGAGTGCAGAGTGTCAGCGCAGGAGGTTTTGCGTTCCTGTTTGTGTCGCTCTGTGGTTTCATCCATTTCCCCTCCTCACCCGGCTGCTGGCCTGCGAGCGGCTCGCCTCGTATGGTTAATTATCTCTCGTCGGATTCCTGATCGCATTCCCCCCGGGTCCGACGGCCAAATGTTCTGTCAGAGGCAGCATATTGAACTTCCTCCCGGCCCATCAGGGGCGTCCAAACCGCCTGGCTAATAACAATTCATGCAGCTGCCAATCTGGCCGGCCTGGCTCATCAATATTCCTGTCCGCAGCCTACCATCAATTAAGAGACATTAGGGCACATAACAAACATCACTTTTCTGGGTTTGATGTCTTAAACAGCAAGAACAGATAAGCCATTTCAGCGGCGAGATGCTGGGCCGGCTCTCAGCAAGGTTACACTCGCGAGGCAAAGGGAGAAAATCGACGTGTTAAATGTGGAGGACGCACATGTGCCTAATGTTTAGTTGGCACACAAGGAGCCAAGCGGTTTACCCGAAAAAAAAAAAAAAAAACTTGGCTCAAAATATCGTCAATGAAACCTCCTTAAAGCAGCAGTTTGTAACTTTTACAAAAATATATTTTTTCCATATTTGTTAAAACTGCCATCATGTTGCGACCTCTGTGAAAAAAAAAAAGAATCAAGCTACATCTTCTACCAGAGTTGCCATGGCAATCTGAAGAAATGCACCGCTCCTGGCCAAAAACAACCAATCAGAGTCAAGGAAGAGGAAGGTCTTAGCGCTGTCAATCATCCTTTTGCACAAGTTGCTAATTGCGGAGAAACAACTTGCCATTCCAGAAAAACAGTTTTTCCACCATCAATGATGAACATGCTAATTAGCCTTAGCATTCGTGTCAGGCTATGTTGTGGTAAACCAACCTTTCTCTCAGCCACGCTCAGCTGTAGCGTGGCTGAGAGAAAGTGGGAGGATGTGAAAGGTGCATATATGAGGCTGATTGACAGCGCTAAGACCCTCCACCTGCCACTGATTGGTTGTTTCTCACTGAGCGGTGTATTTCTGCAGTTTGTAATGGGAACACTGGGATAAGACAGAGGAACTTTTATTTTATTTTCACAGAGTATCTGTCTTATATTACACTTTAACGACATAAAGATAATTTTAACAAATATGTAAAAAATGTTTTTTTTTTAATGGAAGTTGCATCCTGCAGCTTTAAGTTGACATTTAGCTTCACAATTTTGATAGACACCGCTTACATTGGCTACACTGTAAAAACAAAAACAACTAAAAATATAGTTATCTTTTAAGGACTGTGGAAGATAACTGGTAAAATACCAAATTATCAAACTATACTAAAGCAAAAGCAGTAGAGGAGCAGGTCGGAATTGAGAAGTTTTTTTATTTTTTTTCCTTTGTTTTGTCTTTTTACCCACACTTATCTGAGTCATTGAAGAACAGGCCTTTGCTGAAAAGAAGTTGTATTGATGGATCAGATTTGTTGGCTCAGTCTTCCGTACCAATCAGGTCTTCTGGTTCCGGTCTGCTCCGTAACACCAGAACCAGAACCAAACATGGAGAAGCAGCACTGAGCTTCTGTGCACCACACATCTGGAACAAACTTCCATAAAACTGCAAAACAGCCGAAAAACTGTGAGTCCCTGCATACCCACCAGTTTAGAGCTGCCTTTTATGTGTAATAACTGCAACTTCGATCAAGATATTTGTGTATCTTTGGATGATTTTGACAAAGAGTAATGTTTATTGATTGTATCACAGCTGTTTTCTGTTTTCTCTGTTACTTTGCACTGCCTTGTTTCTGCACAAGACAAGCTAACTTGACTTGATAAACTGAATGCCACGCACATTTCGTCGGGATCCCGTTGGTTTATGATTGGTCCTAGCTAACTCACTCACCGATGACGTTCAGCTCCACGGCTCATTATTTCTCTAGTCAGTTACAGACATTTTCTTGCAACTGGAGATCCTGCCATCGGCCCTCTCGCCCACGGCTGCGAGGACAAGCCCATGTCCTACTGTTGTTGCAGCGGGGGTTCTTGGGACTAACAAGAGTGGGACTAAAGCTAAAGTGGGACTAACAAGAGATTCACAGTGGGCCGGGCTCCTCCTTTGATGTCTGCTGCAGTAGGAGGACTTCCCAGGAGTTTTCCCACTCGAGTGTACTATGGCGAAGAACAAAATGTTATGGTCAGGGAGAACTTCTTGTTCTTGTTCTTCCCGCCTCGAGGAAAAGAACAATTTGCTCTGTTCTCGCAGAGTATGTGCTGACCTTAAATAAGCTGCTCCTACATGAGGTTAGCTGCTTCTTGATTGCCCATCACCGAAACCTCTGTGTACAGGTCAGGTCAAAACTCTTCATACCCCTCGTAATTTACATTTAAGTTTTTGGGGGGGTTTTTTCAACCAAAAAATGTGTTTGTCATTGGAAACGAGGCAGGAATCTCTCAAAAGACATTAAAACAATGTACAATAGTAAATAATAATAATAATAATAATAATAATAATAAATATAAAAAGTTGTTATTGGTTTCTTTATATTTTAACGAAAAAAATAAAGGCTAAAAGTATTCATCCAGTTCATAGTTATCACTGGAAAACTCTTTATTAGCATAATAGCATTACGGTAATCAAACCCTTGACCAACCTCGTCCCTCTGACGTTTAGATGTAGCACCAGGTTGAAGCGCTAGGCTAACGCTAGCGTGCTTATTCTCCTTTTCGATATGATATTGATACGGCTGTATCAACGTCGTCTAAAGATGTATCTCATTCGGTAGCCACAGTCCAGAGTAGATTTGCTCCTTCTGACGTTGTTGCGTTGCAGATGAACTGTTATCCTAACATTAGCGTGCTTGTTCTCCTTTTCGACGTGATGTCGATAAAACACCCAGTCACATTTCATTGTGCTTCTTAAATGTAACTAAACTGCCAAAAATAAAAGTTATTCTGCTTCATAAACTTAAAGGTTTTCTTAGCCTTTTGTAAAATGTAGTTATGCCAATAAATAAGGACACCGAACCCCTAACATCTGTTAGAGAGCATAAGACAAAGAATCAGTTCTTTAACATGTCCTACATTTAACCATACACTCCCTTAGAGAACCGAGTCTGTTTTTATTTAACTAAGCCATTATGTTTTTAAAATGAGAAAATAATGGCAATAATTTAAACTGAGGGCTGCACAGTGGCGCAGTTGGTAGCACTGTTGCCTTGCAGCAAGAAGGTTCTGGGTTCGATTCCCAGCCCGGGTCTTTCTGCACAGAGTTTGCATGTTCTCCCTGTGCATGCGTGGGTTCTCTCCGGGTTCTCCAGCTTCCTCCCACAGTCCAAAAACATGACTGTCAGGTTAATTGGTCTTTCCAAATTCTCCCTAGGTGTGAGTGTGTGTGTGCATGGTTGTTTGTCCTGTTTGTTTCTGTGTTGCCCTGCAACAGTATCCCGCCTCTCGCCCAGAACGTAGCTGGAGATAGGCACCAGCAACACCCGACCCCATTAGGGAGAAGGGTGAAAGACAATGGATGGCTGGATGGATTTAAACTGACTCTACAGAAGCGTATGAAATCTAGGAAACTTTTATTCTTTTATTTATTTATTTAACTCATTTCAGTTCAAGAATTAGTAAAACCTAATCTAATACTGATCTCACACTTAGTCTTTTTTCTCTTGTTTATAAAAGACGTGTTGCCCCAACTTGTGTTTCTGCAGGTTCAGCCTCAAACTGCTGCTGATGCGGGTAAACCTCAGATAATAAAAGCTATGATGTTCTGACAAAATGGTACCGATATCTCTAATTTCTTTCAGAAGTTGTTTGACTCATTATATAGAGCTTGAGTCTTTATGAAACTTATACAACATTTGTTATCTTTTCAAATTTAGCAGTTTGTTGCCATGCTAACGTGAGCATGCATTTTCGTTTTATATGACTTGTTGATGATTGAACCTGTTACATATTTATGTCCAGTTAAGATCAAATCAACCCTGGACAGAACTTGCAGAAAACGTTGGGATTCTCATGCCAGTGATTTAAAAAGATGCCTTGCAATATAATTTAAAATAAAATATATATGATATTAGTTAATATTCTTTTGTCTCAAATATACTTCTTCTTCCTTGCTTCCTGACTTGGTGTTGGAATTTCAGGGTCATAATTTTAAGTAAGAGGGTTAAATCGTTGGTGAATCTTAGTGGGCTTTTCACATGTCCCCAGATCTTTGACTTCTTTGACTTACATATATCAGTGCTCTGCAACTCGCAAACACATTTGTTTGAAATTCACAACGCAAGCTCGGAGAACGGCTATCCAGCGAGGCACGTTGAGAATGAAAGGCCGTGGTAATCATGCCGAGCAGCAGGGGCCACCGCTTCGTTAAGAAGAACGACAGGACAGGAGGGGCCCCGCTGGAACCCGCGACCCCACGGCGCAGGCCGGGGCTATTATCCGCAATTACCCTGATTACTGAGCCCTTCATCTGAATGACTAAGGTGAAATGAACTTATTCCTAGAGTCTCTATTGAACAGACGTTCTTCTTTCAGTCTGAGAACAATCTGAATGCAGTCGATTCTGGTAAAGACCCAGCACACCGATGATATGCTTTGCTGCTCTTTGTTCTACTAAAGCTATTTCGCTAAAATAGAGCAAAAAGAAAAAAAACAACCTCTGTGCGTTTTAATATAAGCAATTATATTGTCCCAGTTATGCCATCTCTGAAAGTCAAATTCCCAAATACGTAGTTATTGCTAATTCTCTTGCGTCCTCAGACTAATATTCCTGCTCGGGAGCTCCACATCCAGTGATCAATCATATCACCTCTCTGAACCCGCCGCGCAATTTATTAAGTGCTGAACAAATGGGCCGGAGCAAGCGAGCGTCTGTTCCCAGGGCCAGGGAATGTAAATCTGAGCAGAGTAACAAATTAGTTGGACATTGCTCCCCTTTTTCCCTGCTTGCATACTTTAAAAAAAAGCTGATTCTGATGCAAAAACCCCCCCAAAAAAACATACTAAAAACCCAACAATAACAAAGCAGAAAGGAAACTTTGAAAGAGGAATTTTTAGCTGATGACCAACAGGAGTTGTTGTTTAAACCAATTGTTAATAAAATGTATAAATGCCCGTTGTAGGGTTAATTGAGTTTGGTATTTTAAATTTCAAAAGTAAACAAATACATCATTTATTTATTTGATTTGTTACACACACTGATGATTTTTGTCATTTTTAAATTTATCGATTGTCATACAACTAAAAACAAACAGCATACCTGTTTGTTTGTTCTACTTAAGACCTGCTGTATCCAAGCAAACCTACAGGAAGTTGAGTGGAAGGAAAAACTGCAGTACAAAAAAAAAAAAAAAAGAAGTGCACAGACAAGTTCATTGGACGTGTGTGATCCTCAGCTTTTTGAAGACAATGAGTTTCAAGTTTTCAATAGCCATTAAAATGATCAAAAAGAAACTCTTAAAAACATAACTCGGTATGTCATGAATGTAGATGAGATGAGTTTCACTTTTTGACTTGAATTGATGATATACACTGACTTTGATGATATTCCAGCCGCTAAATGTTTGCGTTACACGGATGGTACAAACACACAGCTGCAGGAAAAAGCAGGGAAAGAGATGAAACAGTTGTATTACCGTCGTCCCAACACAACGGGATGGGGAGCTGCTCCTGTCTTCTCAGTGCAAACATCTATCTAGAATGTTCAGAGACAATTTTGGCAAAAATAAAATAGATTAAAAACATCGTATAATGGACGCCTCACACGCCAAGTTTAATGTATTGGTCCCAAGTACGTTACCTTTATGAAGAAGATCCATCTGTACTTAAGCAGGACTTAAGGAGTCCCTCTGACTCATGAGGGAGAGACAGAGAGCTGTGGGGAGGAGGTCAGGGTGAGAGTGGAGGTGAAGGTGGGGGCTCGGGGTGGGAGGTGGATTGCTGATTGCTCATGTCCATGAAGCCCACTGGAAATCACATTTTATACATATATATATATGATTCATTAATGGAAAGTTAAAGGTCCCATTTGCGCACAATCTAGAAGAAATCCTTGTGAACCCCTTTTTCTACATCGATTGCTGTAACAATGTTACACTTTGTCTCATTTTTATGAACTAATTTGTATGAAATTAGTTCATAACTAATTTCAGTCTTATTCTCCAAATCTTGTTCTTGCAAATCTTGATCAGTTCCTATCTGACAAACTTTGGATTTTTTTTTTCTTCATGTATGCCTTCATAACATTTGTTCAGAAGCGTATATACACAAATTATTGATGATTAAAAAAAAACACTTAAGTGTCTGTTTTGTATGTTCATGTATCAATTCTTTAGAAAAAGGAAACACAAAAAAGATGCCATAATTTTATGATGTTGAAGAAAAGGTGCAATAATAGTGCATTAAAAACTGGATTTTAGATATAGAAAGGACACCTGCTGCTGCTGGAAGATTTAAGGTGAATTTAAATTCTCCACAAGCTGGCTGAATTGTATGCTATTTGATTCAAGACTAATATCAAAAGGCCGAATTAAAACACCACAAAAATATGCTGAGGGACACTGCAATTTTAATCAACTAAGTCTAAAATATTTATTTATTTTTGCAAATTCTATGTCTGAGTGTGGCTGAAGAGAGAACAACTAAAACCTGAAAAAATACAATAAAATTAAATATTGGTCCCATATACTTGAACTGACTGGTGGGTGAGCTCCTCTATGTATTTAGTGCAAATTGCTTTGTGAATTCAGTGCAGAAATAAAGCAAAAAGTAAGAACAATACAGCTAAAGAAAAAAACCCCATCCATTTCCTGCATATTCAGTGGCTATTAATCATTTTTAAAATATTCACTGCAGCAATATGTAATAAAAAAAGATATAATTTTCAAATGTAATGTAAGAATTAGTGTCATATGTCTAGACACCTTACAACAAATAACACCTTTTCGGGAAGCCGCCTGTGGCGTCATTCAGATATAACTACTGCAGTTTAATTGTAGACAAGCGCACGGTTCATCTATTTTTTCCTCCACCTGTGCATCCTGGGTGAGAATGGCCTCTTTTAACCCGGACATCACAGCGACGCACACAGTCCGACCCGTTCATGAACTTCCCGGTATCTTTGGCAAACAGACATGAGCCCAAAGAGTTGCGAATATATTTGAAATTCCTCCCCGGCAAGATTCCATCGATTCAACACGAGAATTATTTATCTATTTCTTTTTCGGTTTCAGACTTTCACCTTTTTATCTGGTCATTAAAAATGCATACAGTGTTGTTTCGTGATTAGTTTAACACACAGTGCCTTTGACCTTCTGTCGCTTAATTATCATAAACCTATGTAGAGGAAAGCGCATCATTGGCTCCTCTTTTGTGCCACTGTAATTGCATTCTTAATGTTATGTGGTGAGGAATACTGATACGGATGAGAGAGCCGGTTTAGCCGGGGTTAGGGTGGGAGCAAGGACAGTCTAACTTAAAACAAAGTCTGAATATATATAACATTTAGAAGTCGAGGTAAATGTCGCATTTTGTCAAATAAGACAGGAAATTAACCTCAAGCAGACTGAAAATGTGGTAAACCAAGTCTGGAAAACAAGAAGAAACATTCATGCTCATGGCTACGTGCTAGCATGTAGCTAACACATGGCCACCAACATGGCTACATGTTAGATAAAATCCAGCAGGAGTGAGTGTGGGAGTGACACAATTATGTTACAACATTAAATTTACGCTAAAATGCTAATTAATGGTAATATGTTAGCACGGCGGGTAAGGGGAGTTAAATACGGTTGTTTCCCACCCAAAACGGGAGACTTGACATGTTTGTGATACTGTTTAGTTTTGTCTTACCTTCCGGTATTTATTCTTTCTTTCTCTACTTTCTTGTGTCTTTGTGCCTTATGTCTACCTTTCCTTCATCTATCTATCTATCTATCTATCTATCTATCTATCTATCTATCTATCTATCTATCTATCTATCTAAGTTATGCATTTCTTTGTCCCAAATGTCTTGGATTCGTTAAGAGACAGTCATGTCTTCTTTCCGCTCCCATTTTCCCGGGAACTGGAGAGTGTTGCTCGCGGCGATCATCTGTAAATCCCATGTGACCTTCTCAAGGTTACAACTCTAAAGATAGCAAGATCATGGTGTGGTAGTCAAAACAGAGATAAGAGATACACATTTAATAATCAAGTATTGATTTCTGTTTTTTGTTATCTCATTTCCATGATGGACTTCCCAGAAGAGCAAAAACCCGGAATAATGCTGGAAAGTATTTGTAGAGCTGGATTCAATAAATTCTTAAATTCAAAATACTAAGAATACATATTTAGTTGGTATTTAATGGTTTGCTTATGCAACAAATCAATGGGATATTTACATGGGAATTGCATATTGATCGGAGAGGATATTAAATTAAAGTTTGAAGTTGGGTTTGCTAAAGGTCTTCGGGAGTTACTAATAAATAACTTATTGACATTTATGATAACAAAGATCAATTTCATAATGACTGAGAAACTCTCAACCTTTTCTTTCTTTACACTAACTGGTATTCCTGGTGATTTGGAAATGAACCAGTTGACAGATGAAACGTTCTTGGCCTTTATAGGGCCATTGAATCAAAGACTTCAAACTATAAAACTAAACCCAACAACTGCAGATTACTAAGCCACATTTTACAGCAGGGATCAGAAACACCTTATTTAACTGCTGTTTTTTTTTAAGGTCATTTCAAAATGTCCTGTTGGAATTTACCACCAAACACCTTCTTTATCCAGTGGCATTTGTCATTGGTTTTAATTTATTATTAATGCTGATTAATAATTCAATGTGAACACACCGTTTTATGTTAAACTGGACTCATCTGTTGATTTATCGCGTGGACAAACTTATTCACGTGAGTTTAATTGCGTTCCTTGTCTAATGGAAACTCCGAAATTGAGTTTTTTTTCTTTTCAACAAAGTTTTGCTTACAGTCGTAATGGAAACACACCTCGTTTTTGACCGTTCTTGTGGATGATTTTCAATAAACTCACAATTATTCACTAGCGTAAAAAAACCCAAACAAACACGCAGGCCTGTGGATTTTGCGAGAATTTCCACGATCGCAAAAAAAAAAAAAAAAAAACTGGAGGGACCAACTAACGTGATTTGGCAGTGAGCGGATAGATTTAAAAAAAAATAAACAGCAGTGATTTGATTGATAAATTAATATTTAATCTCGCAACAGATTAAAAAGCTGTGGCACATGAGAGATTTATTCATGTCAGCTGGGAGGTATGAAACGTGAACTGCTGCAAACCTGTAATATGTTAAGTGTATTTTAGCTGCGTGGAGTTCAGGGAGCGGAAAAACGGAGGAACGCCGCTTTCAGGGATTTGGCTCAGATCATCAGGCAGACATAGAAGACCAGAGAAAGCCTCCCTCTAGGTGGGCTTTATGTGGGAACAAGACTTTGTCTAATTACACCCCTCGCAAGGACAGGGTCTAATTACACCCCTCGCTCCCGTTCCTGCTGAGATCTCGTCTCTGTCCCCGAATGGCGGACTTCAGGATGGGTGACCTGTCCGAGCAACACCAGTACAAGCACACACACACTCACACGGTGCGTATGAGCTGTAATAAGCTAAAGGATGCAGCGATGTGTAAAATGAATCAAACTTTAGCCCATATTCCCTCATGTTTGGTAAATTTAAATAAATGTGTGATGTAAGTAAATTAAAACATAAAATTAGACAAATAATAACAAGAGATACTACTTCTTCTTCTTGCAGTGAACAAAAAAAAAAAGATGATAATTTCAAGGCTGAAAAACATTTCTTTTTAGTTTTTTAGCTTTTCTGGCCACACCGTATCCAGGGAACGAAGCAAGTCTAAATATAGTACCAAAAATAAACAACTGGCTTAATTAACTCTGACTGCTGAAACCCTATAAATGAACCAAATAAAGATAATGAATATATTTGTTTTGTTGATTTAATCCCACCATTACTTACAGCGAAGGAGACCACAGTTTGTTTAACATTTCTCTTTTCGTGTCGTTTTGTTTGCTTTATGTATGTATGTTAATGGACAATACCGTTGAATGCATTCCCGCCATGAAGATAATGATTAAAAGAATATCCAACATCCTCCTATCACTTCCTGTCCTCTTCTTTGTCTTTTTTACCACCAGCAACAGCATCTGGTTGTTCACACAATTCGTGTGATGCCAAAAAAAAAAAAAAGAAGTGTTTCCATTGCAGTTTTGTGAATTACATTTATTTTGACGTCTGAAAAACCAGTGGCAAAAGTTTTTAGGGGAAACTTAAGTTTCTTTGAAATCGGTACGTTTCCATTAAGAAACTTTATTTTTGTGATTCCAATTTCCACAATGTTAAGGTCAGTGGAAACACAGCTTACAACAACCACTCTATTATTTCAACTTAAGAGTTTCCGCAAACATTATATCATTGTAGACAACATTATTTTGGAAAATAATTTTCCAAATGTCCGCTAATATGTGTTATAGGAGCGGGCATGTTAGCCATATAGGCTCAGGTTATGAGGCCTTTGTGCTAAAACGGTTTTAAAACAGTTCGCTTGAAATTAGACCCAAACAGAGCTTTATGTTGAAGTGATTCATCCTGACATGCATATCATGTCAATATTTGAACCAACTTCTATCAGCGCCATCAGCTGATACAAGAAAGAAGGAATGTGCCAATCCTGGGAATGAGTCCTCGTGTTTACCCCTTTGCTGAGATTGATTTACCTCTGTGTCCCGGGTCTGTCGTTATCGTTGGCCTCTCAGACAGGCCCGTTACGACAGCTCAGGGAACGTGGGGCGGAGGTGGCAGGAAGCGCATGATGGAGAAGTGCTTCTTATCACCAATTGAGAGATCAATCATTGTTACATTGAGGGAAGGAAGGGAAGAAGCACTGAGGCGAAGAGAGTTAATTTTGCTTCCTTTTTCTCTGAAGAGAAACAGGCAAGCTCACCAAAAAACATCTCAGGAGGAGTTTTCATTAGCTTATTGTTTCATAACTAATAACGTTGCTACAACACAAAATCTTACCAAAGAGATTTGGTCTGTTTTCTAGTGCAAATATCTTACTTTTTGTCTTATTTCTAGCGTACTAACACGTGACTTTTCAGCAAGATATGATAGGATTTTGATTGAAGCCAATTATTCATAAATATCCCAACAAACTTATTTCTCAATAGAGAGAAAATTTGATTAACGGCAGAGTAAATGAATGGATGAATGTACAATTTTAGGAATTGTCTAGTTTGGGAAGTCTGGGTATGTTTGAAAATGTTTCAAAGTACGTTTATTTAAAAAAAATTACTTTTATAAAAACCCTGTTTTGTTGGGACAATTGTATCTGACTCGCTATATAAAACTTGGCTAGGTATCATACTAAAACTCAGAATCAAAAAAATACATTTTGTTATTAAAACATTAAAACGTTTGATTTTGCATTGACACCTTCTCAAATTGGATTTTTTAGGCAAACAAACTAGAATTTGATTAAAGTGGACTAAACAAGGATGGTGTGAATGCACCCTTAGTTAGTGCACTCAAAGGGCACATTTATAAATTCTGCAAGGACCAAAGTAGATCCCTCAGGTTTTCTGCAGTAGGTTATTGAGTTCTGTCACATAAATCGTCAACTAGTTCAGAGCCAGTTTACTAAGATTTTAAGATCTACAAAATCAAATAGTTCACCATGTCTAGAGATATTGCTTCAGAGAACACGAACAGACTGGCGTTTGGCAACCGGAGTTGACGTCCATGAACTCGAAGTGAGTCAAGTTTCCAGGTAAAGTCAGTAACAAGTACAACTTTATACTTGAGCCTGAGTGTACAATATTCAACAAGAGTGGATGACAAAAAAAAGTATCATAAATTTTAAATCGACTTATATTTTGGACATGGAGGTCAGACCGGAGCTGTGCATCAGATTTAAAACGTGACATTAATGCACGTCACATTTACTTGTAATTTTTAATAACGCATTCAACACGAGCCACGCATTAAGTGGTCACACTAACAGTCTGGCATCCATTAGCCTCATATAAATCTCTAGCGTTTATCTCCTCATCAGAGGATCAGCTCTGCCCCGTCTGGAAAAGAAACGTCAGAATAACGTCTTCATTGCAGCTTCGCTGCTGTACCTTAGAAACCCCCCCCCCCCCCAAAAAAAAACCTCTTTTGTCTGAAACAACTGTGCTCTGAGGGCTTCTGGAGCTATTAACTAAGGTGCTGTTAGACATAAGTATCCTTATTCAGTCTAATGATCACTCAGAGCATGTGGATCTAGCAATTTCATTGATTCACTGTGGCATATGATTTATTACGCCATGAGCTCCAGGCTTCATTTCAGTTGTTTAAGGCTAAAGTGAAAGTGGTATTGATCCTGTAATTTCTACTCAATGGATGTGGCGCGGCTGATTGCTGTGTACTTTCCTCTGGAAAAAGAAGATAGAAAAAGATACGCTACAGACGGCGTGGTGCATTAAAATTCTACAATTGATAGTGTTTAAGTTTTTATGTGTTTTTTTTTTTTTATGTGAGCCAACATCTGCTGCACAAGAAACATCTGTTAGTTCATCCTGCCCACATTTTACCTGACGGTTGGTAATTAGCATTTTTATTTATTTATTTTTTTTTGCTTCAATGTTAAAAGTGCAAACTTATTTTAATTTTTCCGTTTCAGTTCGATGACTCACTCTCCACCTACATGATGCTGCAAACCATAAAAACCCACCACTTGAGTGGTTGCCACGGGAGACTAAAAGACTTCTCAAACATTCCAGGTATGTTTCTGATGAGGGAATAACGTCATAGCGTGATGTAATGCTCAAACAAGTTGACTTTACATAACAACATTCTTGTTCATAGCAGAAAGGAAAAAGAAAACTTCACATCAAGGGTGTTCACTTATTGCCCAACAACTTTTTTTCACTTTGCTGCGCGCTGCTCTGCCGCTCAGGCGGTCTCCTCATATTTCTGTGTTCTTAGAGTCGAAGCCAAATGTGAAAGGACAACACTCCCCTGGGGGGCGATTTGTTTAACTTTGAGAGGTTCTTTGATTTGTGTTAGATTTGCTCGGAGGAGTGCGGCGGTCCTTTCTCCCGAGTGGGTACAGCAGCAGCCACCAACACGCGCGCCGCCACAGAGAAGACGTCCCCACCAGGGACCAAACGACAGTCCTCATTTAGGCAGCCGCAGCCCGGCCAGCACCTCACCAACGCAGAAACAAGGACTCCATTAAATAATGTAGATTTTCTCTCTCTCTCTTTAAGACCCTCTCGGGAAGCACGGTGTTATTCTCCAACCAGCAGGGGATGAGTTCGATATATCTCATGAATCACATTAGAGCTGTTTTAATCCTCTATTGGGAGGCTCTCAGGAGAGCGAGGTTGCAAATGAAGAAGCACAAACTCAAGAAATACAGTCGATGATGGAGGGGGAAAAATACAAAACAAATGGAGGGGAGGGAAAGAAGGAAACATACTTAACCAGATAGTAGACGAGATTAATCTTTGGCATTAGCGCACTGCGCTGTTAGCTGTCAGTCCGTGCGGCCGGGTGTTGCCTTTTCCCTACAGGGTGCGTTATTCTAGGAAGTGTGGATGGGGGCCGTGTCCCACCATCACTTATCCATTCCTTCTAATCCAGCCTAAGTACTTAACCAATGCGGCGGAGATCACCGGGGTCTACAGAGGATCAAAGCTGCTTCAGCAAAAATAAGAGAAGTGTTGAGAGGGGAAAAGCTGATGTAACAAGAAGAGGCAGATTAGCATTAAGACCTGATAGATACAGGGTGGGGGGAAAAAATAAAGGCTTCATTAGTCTCTGCAGTTTTGTTTTTTTTCCTGTTAGTATAGGTCATGATGATTTTCTGTTAGAGAATTCATCTTTCCTGGCCGGAAAGAGTTTATTTAGTTCTTCGAAAAGCACGAGGTGATAAAGTTAGGAGAGCTCAAAGTAGGATAAGAACGAGCCTGGGAAATGTACTGATTTCAGTGGCCCAGTTTTCTGGTGTCCTTTCTGTCCTGAGGCGGCTTTCTTCTTTGACAGAGCTGTGAACAAGTATTTACCCCACCACCCCCAGTACCATCTACAATACCAGTTTTTGCTTTTTGCCACAGATAATCAAAAATTGATCAGGCCTGCTGTATGTAACTATTATAAAGAATGTTTTTTTGTTTTTTTTTACTCTTGTCATGACAGTAAGTTGAGATGGATAATCTGTGAAAAGATCAATCTTCTACACCTCCTTCCTGAGCTATTATTGTCATCTGAAGGAATACACCACTCCCGTTCAAAAACAACCAATCAGAGCAGCAGGAGGGGCTTAGCGCTATCAATGAAACTCATGTACTCAATACTCAATGTGATTAAAAAAAAACATCATTACAGGAAAACCATCATCGGCGGCCTAACTAACTAGCCTGAGCATGTAGCGCTAAGACCCACCTTCAAGCTCTTATTTCTACTAGGCTACTAGTTTTGCTTTCCAAAGCTTTTGGCCCACCTCAAAAGCTGTCTTTCTGTTTCAGTTTAATTCTCCAGATAAATCAGTTTTTTCTTTGTTCTGCTCTTACCTGTGCTTCCCCGCGTTCGGGTTTGCAGTTCATCACTCAGCGCAAGTTGCAACCTCACACCAACATTCATAATTTAGGTTCCTTCTCCTTCCCTCGCTCAGCCCGGGCCTGAGCTCCCACAAGTCATTTTTCAGACCATACAGGCAGCGTATTTTGACAAGTAAATTGCTCGGCTCATTGCTGATAGCTATTCACTTAAATAATAAATTTATAGTAATAGCTGCAGGAACAGAGCATCCCAATGGGTGGGAGGGATGAAAGAGTTGTTACTGAAAGAAGACATGTTGCTGAGATTTTTTTTTACTTTTTTTTTTTCTTTCCTCCAGCAATTACAGATCAGCGAATATACATAGAAAGGGTCTTAGAACCTAAAACATAAATGAGCATTCCTGAAAAGACAGCATGTGGAAAGAAAAAAAGCTTTCAGAACAAAAATTGTAATTTTGAATTTGAATTTTGAATGTGATTTGTAAATGTCTCATTAGCTCTGACTATATAACTGCAAACTGTTCAAAAGTACAATTTCGAACAAAGATACATTTGATTAATTGCACAGCAATCTCAGAAAAATAGCTTTTGGATAAATTGTTTTTGTGCTCGTATGAGGAGGTGGTTTTTCAGCTGTGTCAAAATTAAGTGTTTTTCGCAAAACTGCAATGGAAACACCATTATGACATCAGACGAGTCACATGACCAACAGGAGGGCATTACTACTGATGGAAGAGACTACAGGAATTGTTAGAGGAATGAACTTTTTCACGTGATTTAATATTGTTTCTTCTGTAAAGAAAGCAATACAATTGCAAAATTGTTTTTTTTTCGACATTAGCAGAATCTCACAAATGTTTTAATTTTTAATCAGTTATCAGTTGGTTGATTCTGTTACTCTGTGAACTCAAAATATGACATTTGATGCCTTCATGGGAAACATAGGAACATGTCTTGTTAGAAGTGAAATAATCTACCAATGAAACTCAAACTTTTTCAACAACATTAAGGAATTATTGACGTAAAACAAGATCCTATTTCTTGTTGAAAAGTTACTTGTAATATAGTTTTGGCTTATTTGCATTGTACTGAGATATTTCCTCTAGAAACCAGACCAAAAATATTTAATTATTGTTGTGTGAAGGTCATTGTCAGTAAAGGAAGGAGCTGAAATAAGCCTCATTAAATGTTTTTTTTTTTTTTTTGAATCTTCAGAAAACCTGAATGTGGCTTTTTCAGAACTGAGGATGCTCAGAATACTGCATCAAGCACAGCCATCCATAAATAAAATCTCTTTTTTATCAGCTTTATGAATGACCAAAGGTGTCCAGATCCCACCAATTTGTCCACCAGTCCACTTTGATGCCGCTCCATCTTCAAAGACTCTCCAGCAAAAAAAAAGAAAAAAGAAATAACAAGGACAGGAGCAGGGTGACAAAATTGCTTTATATTACCCAACATGAAACAAGAAGGTAGGGTTAGACATCATCCACATAATGTCATAATAAGCCCACTCTTACTTCCTGGGGCTTTTGGGTGTCTGGTGGTGATGATGATGATCATGTTGTTTGTTGTCCCTTCAAACTTGTTACAAAGTCACCGCAAATGTAAGAACGCGCCAATTTCTGGTTGGCTACTTTAATCTTCTGACGTTCTGATGGCGTGATAGATGTGTAAAGCTTTCAACGCTATGTGAGTTGTTCTGGCAAAGGGAATTGGGGCTGTTGCAGATTGGCATGTTCAAGGTGGTGATTTAGATTTGAAGCTAATGCACTCAGTAAATGTACTAGCATTGATTTAAGGATTGGCGTATCAAGGAATTTGAATACCTCTACCTTAAGCCTAATGTTTATATTAATTTTTATGTTTTTACCAAAGTTTTTCCAAACTTCAGATGTATAGTATAGAGATTTGTTTGAGACAGAGAGGTATTTCTCATGACCTGACAAAATTACCTTCCAGGGCTTGTACAATTTCTGCACCGGATACTGTTCAGAGAGATTAACTGTTTTCTTTTACAGTAAATCTCTTGTTCAATAAGGATCTAAGGTGCAAGTAAGTAAGTAAGTAAGTAAGTAAGTAAGTAAGTAAGGTGTAGATCCAGTAAAGAAGGAGGCCATGTCAGTATTCATTCATCTTCGAGGTCATTACTGTCTCGCCATGCAGTGGAGGACTTTTGAACAGACATTTACCAAATTATTTCTGTCCGGAGACTGTATTGCACAGTTTAATGTTTAGTCTTTATTTTTGATCAAATATTACTTATGCTATCAAGTAACTAGCTTAATATCTTTAAATACTGGTCACTGAAATTGTCCATTGGTTTGCAAGGGATTGAGATTGCCGCCTACCAGGAAAGGTTCTAGTGAGCCCCAGCTTTTACTTCTTGGTCCCGAAGGACCAAACCTGAGTCTTTATTCTAGTGAAGTGGGAGGGAGTCTTCGCCCTGAGCTGCATGGTCGGTGGAAACAAAAGGAAAGTCATTAAGCGTGATCGTTTTGTCCAGAGTAGCCTGATCATTTTCAGTCCTTCTATCCACCAACATTCCCCTTAACGAGGCAGGCCTAAGCTTGGGTCTGTGACATTGTCATGGGTTACTTTGTTAATGAGAGAAACACTGCCAGAAAGTTCAGGTGTCTCGGCTGATTAACGGCAAGATGCACCGGGGTTTTCTGAAACTTCTGATAGTTTTGACTGTTGGGATGATGAACCAAGAGTTACTCTGAGTGAAAGAAAACGGATACAAAATTACATCACATGTTACTTTGACTAACATATGTCATTGAATGAAAAATATCCCATTTTTACTTGCATTTATTTAGTTCACTTAAGACATTTTGCAGTATATTCAAGTTTTTTTTATTATTATTATCATTTAACAAGTAGTGTCCAAAGTGTTTACTTTCACAAGTGAAGCTTTACAGCAGAGTGTAAAACTCATTTTTATTTTGGGTCATATAAAGATTGGGAATTATTTCACAGGGCTGGTCGTGGGGGGAATGTACTTCCCATTTCCGCTGTTAAACAATTTATATAAAAAGAATAGCACAGTCTGCATTTCATGAGAACTGTATAAATAGAGTTTTTTTTCCCCCCACAGTTTCCAGATTTGACCCGTCGTAGCATTGAGTTTGGCATGTTCATTACAGCTTTTGCTGCAATGCTCCTCCTGATTAATATTATTATGATTATATATATATATATTCATAAAAAAGGGACAAAAGAGAAAAAAAACAACAGAAGGTGGGGCTAAAAGTTGAAATGGAAAGAGAGAGGCAGGTGTAGAGATGATGAAGGATAAAGAGAAAACAGGAAAACATCTGCTGCAGAAAGAGAGAAAAACACAGGAAACTATAGCAACAACATATTCATATATAACAACGTCACTGAAAAGCATTACAGTGCTAATTAATACATGACGCATTATATTCACACCTGCAGCTCAAGATGGCGTACCTGTAAACACCTGAATCCAAACACCTGTGTCTGTGTGTTTATGTTAGTGTTCAAGTCGATTTGGAATGGCTTTGGGGGGGGGGGGTAACATCCCCCGCACCCAAAAACAAAACAAACAAAAAAAAAAACAGGATACCTTTCCCTAGACATGGATCATAACACCAGTTCCTGCTACCTGCTCGTGCAGTAATCTATATTTACCTTCCTCTTCCTCCTGCGCGTGTCCCGGTGAAACGGCTTCAGGGCCTTCCGATAACAAAGCCGGAGAGTGTCTTCCTTCCTCCCGCGTTACCCGCGCCGCATTGTAGCCTCAGTCGGATCCCCAAAGGAACCGGCGGGTCGAAAGAGAGGTGAGGAGGGATCAAAGACGAGCGTAATGATGTCGAGGTTAAAAAGGAAGCGGGTCGCAGAACAGACGCACGCGTAAACACGCCGCATTTGACTGTTTGATGTCGGAAAAAGACCGAAAAGCCCGACAACTGCTATATGGAGATCATATGGGCGCGCGCAGCGCTCCGTCAATAACACGGAAACCTCAAAAAACACTTAAAACGGCTCCGCAGTCAAAAGACAAGCCGGGTAACATCGAGGGTGGAGATGATCAGGGAGGAATATTTCTGTCTTCCCGGGTTTCAAATGCGCGAGGAGCTCAAGGAGGGGGTGAAGCGGGGGCAGAAACAAACAGAGCACGTAGAACATGCTGGATGTTGACACTGTAACTAGAACAAGTAATTACTCACCAGTCTGTTTAACTAAATGTTCCAGCGCCGCCGCGGCTCTGCCTCCTTCCTTTAAATGTCTAACAAGGACAACAGTAGCCGGCTCGGCTTTGCACGTTGATTAAAGTGAAGTGAGAGCGCTGCTGTAATCCCTGGATCCTTTTTAGTCTCGCTGGGACTTAGGTGAGAATGATTTCCCTCTCTGGAGCCAGATTTGTGACTTGCCGGTGCTTTGTTTGGGATGAAATCTCAATGTTTACCCGGTCTATCCTCACAGCCGTGGCAAGCCAGCATTCAGTGTGTTGGAGCCCCAGAAAATCTCCACAGTTAGCTGCACTTACAGGAGCTGCAGTGTCATGGAAGAGTATTACAAATTTTAGGGTTTTTTTTTTTTGTTCGTTTCAGACAGTCAAACAAACGCTAAAATATCCAAAGTCAATTCAAAATGCAGTTTTCGAATTAGAGAAAAAAGGTCGTCCAAGCCAACTAGGTCATGAGTGAAGATGTAATTGTCTCCTAACTGCGCCTCCACTGCGCCTCCATTGCAAGAAGAAACTCCCATTAAGAACCCCACCATGGGGAAGAATTTTCACTCAAGAGGATTTTCAAGCATTAACATCCTCACTGCAAAAATACAAAATATTATTAAGTATTTCTTTCCTATCTCGTTTCAAGTACAAATTATCTTGGTACAGTTGAAATAACACAAACTAACTTTCAACTAATATTTCAGCAAGATATAAGGTATTGTTTTAAGTTAATAATTCCTTAACATTTATAAAAAAGTTCAATGTCAACTGGCAGATTATTAGGCCCGAGCAGCAAAGCGCTGCGAAGGCCTATTGTTTCTGTACTGTTTCTTCTTATTATTATTATTATTACGATTCTCCCTCCAAATGAATTGGCTTTTTGGGGGCTTTATCATATTCAAAAACTCACCAAACTTGGCAGAGGCCTTAAGTCTGTTTAAAATTTACGTATTTCATGGTCGTTGCAAAAATAGCAAAAAAAAATGGCTCAACGGCGCCACCTAGCAATTTTCAAAGGACCCTTTGCTATTCCATTACTTCATCGTAGAGACATGAAATTTGGTACACTTGTAGAGCTCCCCAAGACGCTGAAAATTTACAATTAATGTCATAGTGCAAGTATCACAGGAAGTCGGTTATTTTGGATTGAAGTTCCGATTTTGACCCCGTTTTTGCCGTTTACAGCCTTCGTATTTGATCGAACTCCTCCTAGGGATTTCGATTGATCTGCTTCAAACTCGGTCAGTCTGTTCATAAGGCATGTCCCATCTAAAGTTATCAAAACGGTGAGTTTTTGAGTATGCTGAAGGGGGGTCGCCAGGGATCAACGGTCACCTACTCGCCATAAAAAAAGAAACTGTTATATCTCCTACACAGAAACTCACAGAGGCACCAAAGTTACTGTGATTGATCATCATCGGGTGTCCTACAATACCCAATGGTCGAATGATGGCATCACTTAGGCCACACCCCCTGAGAACAGGAAGTGTCATATTTTACTGTGAACGGTCGCTATCTGACCCCTTTGACCTCATCAACATAAAACTCTGCCCAGAGACAGAAGACATGTTGGTGTGTTGAGGATTCCAACCCCGACCAGCTTCGATGGAGCAGGTGGGCGTGGCGGCGTAGCGAAGTGACCTGTAACGCCATTGCCATACGTTTGGCTCTCAATTCCTCAGTTTCAGGCTGAGCTGTTTCAAACTCACTAGGATGGATCCTCATCCAGTCCCCGACAGGAATCCATCAGAACATTTGGTGGGCGTGGCCTCATTTCTCTATAGCGCCCCCTAGAACACTTTAAACGATTAGCCCCAAGCAATGCTTTAACCTACAATTACGAAACTTGGTACACATGTGTATCTTGTCAGGACGTACAAAAAAGTCTCTTGGAGCCATGGTCTAAACCCCACAGGAAGTCAGCCATTTTGGATTGAAGTTCCGATTTTGACCCCATTCATATTTTACTCTGAACGGTCGCTATCTGACCCCTTTGACCTCATCAACATGAAACTGTGCCCAGAGACAGAAGACAAGTTGGTGTGTTCTGGATTCCAACACCGACCAGCTTCGACAGAGCAGGTGGGCGTGGGGGTGTGGCGAAGTGACCTGTAACGCCATTGATCAGTCCCAAGCCATGCTTTAACCTAGAATTACCAAACTTGGTGCACATGTGTATATTGTTGGGATGTACAAAAAAGCTTCATGGAGAGATGGTCTAAACCCAAGAGGAAGTCAGCTATTTTAGATCAAAGATGTCATTTTCTCTTCAACAAGTACAAATACAGAATACTGCTTTTATCCAGGCCTTGTTAACATAATAATTATTTAAATATACATTTTTATATGTTTTCGTTTTTTTCTAAAAATTGTTAGAGGACAAATACTGATTAATTTCAGTTCAAAATAACAAAGTACATCAACAGTCAGTTTACAAACTATTTCAGTAATTTGTCATTTGTGGAGTTATACTGACACCCAGTGGCTAATTTTGAATGGCGAGAGCTAAAGATCAAATAATTACACCAGTATGGTTGGCCACTGGGTGTCAGTATGACTCCACAAATGACAAAGTTTGAATGGCGAGAGCTAAAGATCAAATAATTACACCACTGGGTGTCAGTATGACTCCACAAACGCCTTCGAGAACGCACCGTCTCCGCTCCGTATTAAACATATCGAGCTTTCGAGCTGACGTAACTGCATGTGACGTTTACGTCGCTGGGTGTCGTCTTTTGAGGCCACAGACCAAAACAAACTTTATGCCGCTGTTTACGTTGCGTTACCGACCGCAGTGAAGTTGTTTACAAGTTGTACTAGCAGCTGTATGAGCCGCTCTCCTCTCATACAGCTAGCTTGGCCAGTGTCTCTTCGAGAACGCACTGAAACGTTTGGGCAACTCGACAAGAGGGAGCGAAAGATTCGGATCAGAAAAAAACTCCGGGGGACGGATAAAGAGACGAAGAAAAGCTTTTCAGAGTGGTTTAAAGACAGAAGGTAAGAAATGTCAGTATATCAACAAGAGAGTAAATATTCAGGTTAGTTTAAGCTAGCCTAAATGTTGTTGTCTCCGCTCCGTATTGAACATATCGAGCTGACGTAACTGCATGTGATGTTTACGTAGCTCTGTGCAGTGAACAAACTTTATGCCGCTGTTTACGTTGTGTTACCGACCGCAGTGAAGTTGTTTACAAGTTGTACTAGCAGCTGTATGAGCCGCTCTCCTCTCATACAGCTAGCTTGGCCAGCGTCCCTTCGAGAACGCACTGAGGCGTTTTTTTATTTTACCATAGCTGAATTGTATTAGTGCAACTCGACAAGAGGGAGCTAAAGAGCTAACTCCGGGGCACAAAACAGATAATGGATGAGAAAAAAAGAGACGAAGAAAAGCTTTTCAGAGTGGTTTAAAGACAGAAGGTAAGAAATGCCAGTATATCAACAAGAGAGTAAATATACAGGTTAGCTTAAGCTAGCCTAAATGTCAGGTTGTTTGCTGTTGTCTCCGCTCCGTATTGAACATATAGCTTTCGAGCTGTCATAACTGCATGTGATGTTTACGTCGCTCGGTGCAGTCTTTTGAGGCCACAGACCAAAACAAACTTTCTGCCGCTGTTTACGTTGTGTTGCAGTGAAGTTGTTTACAAGTTGGATATTAGATATCCACGCTCTGCGGTATAAGAGGCGTTTAGCTCAAGGTTGATCCGATTTTTGAACGCTGATTCCGGCCAGCTGTTATGTACCGCTAGCGCTCTGAGGTTCAAATAGGGACTGTAAACTTCTGAACCAAACACTCCTGCAAATAAACGACATGCCTTGTGACCAACTGATAAAAAAAAGTGATAATTCATGCTATTACACGAGGCGCGCTATCCTATTAAAAATAATTCAGTTCAGTTCATCAGTTGTGATAAACTGAACTGTACTGGAGTTGTGCATGCTGCGTACTAGCAGTCAGTGGCGGCCGTTAATGAAAGAGGTTGGATCTGTACCGCTGTGGATTGTTAAATTTTCTTTTTTTGCTACCAGTTGGAGCTGCTAACTTTTCCTGAAAGTTTTGCCTCGTTTTTGGAACCACAGTGTTAGACGGGAGTTGTAGCAGTTGGGGTTGTAATATTTACTTGTAGCACTTGCTGTGATTAATACCTAATTAATGGGTTGGATACAGCCTGTGCTATTGTTCTAATGTGCTGAACGTTAACTGTGCTTTCTTAATGTGCATTGCGCTTGGTTTATTACTGATTATTTACTGGTTTATTAAGCTGGTAAATCTTCAACTTTATCATTTTCCTTCCTCATTTTATTACAAGCTTTAACTTACACTGCATTTAGATCTCACTTGTAGTTATTTTAGTCTTGCTATTGTGTTCAGTTACACACTGTATTTAAAAAACACACTGTTGCCAATTAAGAGACTTATTTCTCATTCTGAACTATTTAATAGAGTGTAGGTCAGACAATCTGAGTACTGTGCATAGGGAAAACTAGAACACTTTTACTGTTATTTATATGGATTTCATTCTATGCAAAGTGATTTAAAATGATAAGATGATGAACTCTGTCATTGTTGGCTGCTGCCTGAACCATGTGGGCGTGGCAAAATGGCGAATATCAGTCCCTCGCCATATTCATACGATTGTCTTTTAATCATACATGGATTATCCGACTGGCGCCAAACTAGATATGTATGACTTTTGTACACCTCTAAAGAGCCCAACACTTTTGAAATGTAATTTGACTCCACTGCGCCCCCTAGGTTAATCCATCAGTTATATCTCCTTGCAAAATTCACCGATCTGTACCAGATTTTTTGCGCGTCGTCAGGGTGTGCTGCCGAACGCATCGATGCATACCGCCTATTGCACAGGTGCGGAACCTGTGCAACAGCTTCTGCGGTGGCGTGAGGCCGGCGGTGCTGGAAACTTTGTGACAGATTCTTCGATGGTTGGCGGGCGGCGGTTGCCCAAACCTCTGCGGTGGCCAATAGGCCGGAGCGGCGCTTGGCTGCGAGGGCCGTTCGAGGCTGCTTGCAGCTTTATTTCACTTAAAATTACATTTTTCTGCTAGTTACAAGTGAAATAATCCGCCAGCGAAACTAGAATTGATCAATATTCAAAAATACTCCTCTGTATTACTAAAGAATTACTTGTAATTTAGTTTTGTCTTATTTCAAGTGTACCAAGATATTTGCACTAGAAGAAAAAATACTTGGTAAGATTTCGTATTTTTGCGCTTCCACTGTGAATCAAAGGAAACCTGCACTGTTAAGGGCTCCAAATACTTGGGTGCCCTTCACTTGAAAATGGTCCGCTTGTACTCGGACCGTGTGGACGTCTGCCAGAGTCGTAAACATTTAGGTCACAAAAAGTCGTGAAGATGTTCAGGAACTAGCAGGTAACGCGCGAACAGGCGGACATCCATCACACAAAGGTACATTTATACGTATGTTTATCCTCGGAAACTTGCTATGTGGAAAACAGTTTTCACATCAAACTGTTTTGTCGGCGAGTTGACTCAGTTTAGATTCTGCGCTACCAGTCGTAAAGACGCACAGGAACTAACACGTGTACGGTGGTTGCCGTGAAGGAGAGGAACCAGGGCAGCCTGGCCTGCTAGGCACCCAGCGAGCTCATCAAACTTGCTAGTATCAATTTGGATTGGGGTAAATTAAGAAGTTTATCATGAGAAATGTAGGCAGTTGGTACAGTTGGCTATACAATCGCAACTGACCACGGACAGGGCATGTGGAGTCCATGCAGCTCACAGAATCCGTACAGTACACTACGCAGTGCTTCATGGTTTTATTTGTCACATTGCATTCCTTCAAAACTCCTCTCAAAATCTGAGCATCTCGCTAATTACTCCAAGGTGCCACATAACATTCGAAGGTCCAGGCATGGCTAAGCAACGAGAGGTTCATTGGCTCAGAAGCCTGATTTATAAAGCCTCATAGGGCGGACTAAATCATCTGTGTTTGTCAGAGCCACAGGAGAGCCACAGAGGCGACAGCTGACTGAAGTCTTGAAATATTTGGCAGCAATAAATAAGCCTGACTCCTTGACACTCCAAAACGCCAGCCATTTAGCTGGGCAATGAGAACCCTGTGATTAATTAGGACGTGTGCAGCTAACAAACCAGGGATTTTTTTCCCGACAGAGTTAACAGCATGAGCGCTCACGCCATGCTGTCACCTCTCCAGTTCAGACTGTTGTGCCTCGCCGAGCCTCTTCTTGGGGAAAGCGTCGGCCTCTGCTAGAGGCGAGCACTGGGAAACATCCTGCGGGAGACAATTTGTGTTGCTGTTAAACGTGGTTCAAATGAATCCCGCGACGGTAGGTTGTTTTCCCTCTTGCATGATGTGAAAAGAAAAGTGACCTTGACCACTCAACATGGAGCTAAGAACCAGTTCTTCCAGCACCACTGTGGATATTAATTACAAGTAATTGCCAATTACCATTTACTTTTTGGTTTATGTATTTATGTATGTCAAATAATAATCACATAGTGATCATGTGCCTTAAGGTAGTCAGTATTTTTTCCTATTTTACAAAGAAACCAGAGGGGCCACAAGAGGTGCTAGGCGAGCCTCAAAAATTATAAACATTAATCTACAACATTTTTGAAACAGAAAATATTCATTTATCATAAAGTTTTATCTATATTTCAATCACTGCTATATAAGTTAAAATAATAATAATTTATTAAAACGTTATTTGAAATGCTCAATTTCTCAAGCAGTGTTGCTCCTCAAGATAACATGGCAACAAAATTCTAAACTAAAGTAACTTAAAAAGGTATGAGGCAGTATATGAATACAATGAATGCAATAATTATCAAGAATAAGACATTCTACAAGTTTGTTTCTGTACATATTTGGTAACGTTGTCTAGCGGGTTTCCAAAGGGGGCTCACCAGCCTGCAGCTAAAGCTGTTTGGGGGCGATGATTAATCCAGTGGCGAAACACCTCGCTGAAAATGTTGCAGTGAAGTGTATAAAAGAAACAGGGCAAATATGGAAAGGTTTGGTTTGGTAAGCTTTGATATAAAACACACAAGTTAAGAGCAAAAACAGAAGAGATTTGTTAGGAATTCTGTAATGAGACTGTCCTTGACAATTACAGAGGAAAATAAATCGTGACCCAACGGACCTTCGGTCAAACACAAATGTCCCGACATCACAAGGGGCCATTTTTCTCTGGAAAATCGTGGAGCGAAATTGAACCGAGGACAGCTCCTCATATTTGGATAAGGAATGAATAATTTAAGGCGCGATGATTAATCCAGTGGCGAAACACCTCGCTGAAATATAGAACCTCTGAAGGTAACTTTAGCCCTCAAGAAAGACTGATGTGAAGTTTTGTCACGCAATTTTCAAAGGCAAATTTCTTCTCAGGCATGACATAAATCATACTGACAGGAGTGGAAAGTCCATGTTTCCTCCCCGCCTCCCCCCAAACGTGTCCACATAACACACATTTAGAATTCAACTGTCCAAACGAGCAACGGCGAACTAATACCAAATCACCTCAGAAGTTTGATGCTTAATCCTGTTGTTGATACAGACTTTCAAACTACTTTGCAGATGAGCTTACAGGGTATGCAAAGCGAGGAAAGGACTTTCAATACTGTCATTCATACGTTCAGCTTACTGAAAAACTTCTTCAACATTTCTGAAGAGTTGCGGGATTACGGCATTAAACGCCCTAAACTGTCAGTATGTGTGCTACGGCTCTCTCCAAGAATTAGAAAAAGAAAGACAGGCAAGAGACTGTGTGCAAGCTGCTTTACTCTCCCTGATAAATACAGATAGCACCGAGGGCACCAGCATATTGCTCCACACAGTGAAAAACACCAACCTGAATCAATTTCACAATTAGCCAGTTCACTGTTTTAATTAAAAAAACAACAGTCGTCTTTGAAGAAATCAATGCCGTCTAATGAGACCAAAAGAAGGAGAAGAAGAAAAAAAGAATTCCCCCGCTGGTTCACCCGTCCCCGAGCGCCGACAAATCAAAGGCAGAGCAGAAAACACTTCTGATTCTGTCTTTCTATGCTTACAGCATTTAGCTAAAAATCTGGAATCAGTGGCGGTGTTTGTTGGGACCACTTGGATGATGCGTATCTCCTTGGAGAATTTGAAGCAAAGCCTTCTTTAGGTTGTTGTGCAGCAAGCAGGTTTGGCAAGTGTCGATAGAAAATCCCCTTTTCTTTAGCGACATGTTATTTAGGAGTCTGTACAAGTGCAACGGCTTTAGAAAAACATATTTCTCTACAAAAAAAAATAAAACATTTATTTTAAAAATATTTTAGATAATATTTCATTTAATATATTGTAATTCTCTCTGTAGCTTTAATTTAGACTTTTTGACAAGGCTAACAACCAACCTGCCAAATAAGAATGTTCAGGAGTTTCTCCACTTAAATCGAATGGAGATACTAGCTAGCTTAACAGCTAAAAACTCATTTACAAAATCAAACACTTGATAATATAACCATTATTTTATCATAGACCAGTCCACTATAATCACCAACTAAGATAACTAGCTTTTAACTAACTCTTGACAGGCCCTAGCGAAACTGCGCTGTAAGAGAATGGAGCTAACGCATTGGCTAGTTGGTTCATTTGCTACTTCTTGCTTGTGGAGAGTGGTATTTTTGAATACTTTTGCTACAATCAGAGTTTATGCTGGAAAACTAAATGAGACTAGTAGATACAGCTGAACCCTTTGGTTTTATAACATTGAAACATCTTTTTCCTAAAGTTTACCACTAAGGACCCTGTTTAAAAGGAACTGGGTTTCAGTGAAACGTTATTGTTGCAATTCAGACGCACACTTAATTGTCTGCAGCGGTGGGAGTCTGTGTACTATTTTAGCAGCCTGAGAACTAATTAATGCTTTTAAATGAAGTCAGTTACATCAGGTGGTACATTTTTGATTTAAATGTTTATGTAAAAACTGTGATTGCATAAAGCTGCGGTAGGCTTTGTTCAAGGTTACCCAGCGAGGGGTCACAGTGTCACCACTTTGTTGCTACATTTAGCAATTTTTCAGAACCTTCTAGTGACACTTTAAAAAACATAGTGTCTTAGCAACTGCTGGAACCACAGTTTTAGGAGTTATTTGAGTCTTAGAATCAGGAAAGCACGTTCTGTTCTCACTCTCCTCAACACGCAGGAGTTGCAGGAGTCCCAATCTCAAAGCTCTTATAGCGGGGGGGGGAGTCCTTTCACAGCAGCCCCAGATCAGCTGAAGCTATACCCTGACCCTTCACATCTGGACTGTTAATCAACCTCTATGCACAAAGCAAATAATGACAAAACAAAGCAAAAATAGAGTGCTGCAGTAAAATGAATCACTTAGCTTTTTGGTGAGTTTAAGGTTGTTCATATAGATAATGTAAGAAACAAAGCAAAACACATTTGTTAGACTTGTATGTTCCTAAGCCAAACCAGAGTAAGAGGGGGCAGTATTAAGTAAAGTCGCCGTTTTTGAGCTTTACCTCATGTGTTGCCCAGATTCTAGCCTCCAATCAGTTCCTTCAGACTAGCCAGCAGCATTTAGCAAACATGCGATGGACACAGGCGTCTGCTAAGCTCATTATCTGAGATACTACTCAGTGGTAAAATTGTTGTTAAAGGATTAGTGGGGGAGCGATGTGCTGATGACTTCCTGAATGCAGAGTTTCAGAATAAGCAAGAGTTTCTTAAAGAGACAGAGACCCAGTTTTAAGGCATTATAAAAAAATATCACAAAAGTACATTTAAAAAAAAAAAAAAAAAAGTACTTTGAAAATGTATCTTTTTGGGACAGCCAATAGCCACTTTCCTTTCTGCGGCGTCGGCAACAGCGATGCCACACACCCCTACTGACTACTTACTCTGCATTGCTTTTATTCCTTTGGCAGCTCTCCCCACAAATACACTGTCTGTTTCCAACTGTATGATGCTGCTTTTTGTCAGGCTTTTTTGAAATTCCTGCCAGAAAAGAAAGAAAGAAAGAAAGAAACCCCAACTCCACCCATGTGCCTGCGTGCCTGGCATGTCAAACGGCACCCAAGCCGAATCCTCTCTTCCTGCTCTCACGGGCCCATTCGCCCGTTTTGATGGGGATCTAATCTCAGCCGCTGCCTCACCTCAATGTGTGGTTTAGTGAGTGAGGGGGATGGGTGGATGGGGGGGGGGGGGGCAGGGAGAGAAGAGACTCAAAACTTCAAACACTGTCTGTCTCTGACGCGGTGATAAACCCTGCCTGATGAAAGACAGGAGCCTTCAGAGAAGGAGGAGGTGGTGAGCTTAACTTGAGGGATTTAGCAGCTCTGTCTCTCACTTCCTGCGTTTTGTCAAACACTGTGTAGACCTCGTGTCGTACTTTTTATCCAGAGCTGATGGAAAGTAAAGACACTTTGTCTTTTGATATGTGTGAAATGTGAACATGGAAGTGAAAGAAGGCTTGGGGCGAGGGGGTGATGTATTGCTTTACCTCTTCCTTGAACGTGCAGAAATAAAATCTACATACTGTTGGAACAATTTGAAAGATTTGAGAAGCTGCTGTTTGAAACTCAACCGCATGTAAAAATGTTTACTACCACCATCTACTGTTCGTTTAGGGGAGCTGACGTTAAGCCACGCTTCACTCGTGTGAGTTTGTGGGAATGAAACGCTCCGATCGTGATTGGAGCAAAACAGACAAAACAGATCTCAAATTAAAACAGATATAATAAGGGAAAAACATTTTTTTTTTCTGCTTTTCAGATTAGATTTTTCACTTTTTGAACATTTTGAATGTCTTTTGGTCAGGCGAGTCATTCTCAGCAAGACGTTCCCTTAATTCGCTTTGGGGCGAATGACGTTTGTTATTGGGGAACTCAAGGTTTTCCTTGAAACGCTGAAGGTCTCCGGTATGAACATAATGCCCAGGCCTTTGCACAAAAAAAAAAAAAAAAAACTTTGCACCTTCAGCTGAATACAGATGCATCCCAGTTATGCTACAATGTTCATACTCTTCTGACCTTTTCCATAATTTATCAGTAAAATATTATGAGGTTTGTCATCATAACAGGACAAAAGATTAAAAAAAAAAAAAAAAAAGGTCCAAAGGAGTGCAAATACAGTTGCAAGGCTTCATATTTATTTTTGTTTGAGATGAATAAACCTTTAATTTGTATTACAGGCTGCATTTACATTTACGTAGCACATTTGCTTTCAACCAAGATATCGTACTCAGGGTTTACTGTAGATGTGGATGATGCATATTCCAAAACTGATAAATATATTCATTTTGAAAAGAAGCAGATCTTACATTAAAACTAATTTTTACGTCTTTCTAAAAAAGGTACTTGGCGGTATTAAGTAAGGCTGCTGAAAACTCTTAACATATTGTAGCATCTACATCTACATCAATTACTGGGGTATTTTTTTATATATGTACATATTTTTTTTAAATTTTTTTATTATTTTTTATTTTCAATAAACAACCACACCTGTTTAACATTCAGTCATTACTGCAACCTTGAGTAAAAATACCAGCGACATTGCCGTGGTCGCACAAACATTTAAAAACAGCGTGACCTCGACGAGAGTGAAGATATTTCCAGACGGCTCATTTTGTCTTGAACGCACGCTGCCACAGGTTTTAGAACTGACGCTGTGAAGCAAGAACGTCTTGAGTTTAGGACTTTTCTATGTGTAGTTTGAATGTTCTTTGTAAAAAAAGCGTCAGTTCTCCCTGGGTGCTTATTCTTTCCCCATAAAGGCCCAAAACATCCGTGTTAGCTTAATAAGTTTCTTGTGAAATGTTTGTCTCTCTCTTGACCCCCCCCCCCCCCCCTCTGATGGAATGGCAAAACATGAAGAAACGGGCAGTGCAGCATTTCTCTATGCGGCTGGAAAAACAACTGCAGTAGCATGACAGAATCTGTTTTTAGCACTTTTGAAAGCGTAATTATTTAAAACCCATCAACCGCATTAAGAGATATGACCTAACTGTTGAATTTACGGACTCCGTCAAGGAGTCTTTTCTTGTTCTGCTGTGATGGTTCTGGTGTTGGAACCTGAAGAATCAAGTTCTAACTTTTTTTTAATTTTTTTATTCTGCCTCTATCTTGCAACTAACAATTATTGCAGAACACTCTTCTTTTACTCCCATAACTGCAATAGACTTTTAATCAAAATTAGGCTTGAAATAAACTTACAGTGAGTCTATTTTCTAATTTATTT
This sequence comes from Poeciliopsis retropinna, assembly GCA_010277075.1. Lineage (NCBI taxonomy): Eukaryota > Metazoa > Chordata > Actinopteri > Cyprinodontiformes > Poeciliidae > Poeciliopsis > Poeciliopsis retropinna. Next base: position 17,365,814 of record VMRM01000011.1, on the reverse strand, counting down.
GGTTTCTTTAATAATTTAACTACTTTTGATTTAGCCCATCAAATATACACTTTTTAATACAAAAGTATGGAGTCGTCACTACATTCGTGTCAGTGAGTTGCTGCTGTCCATCGGCTGTCTTTGTCATGGCCGCCCGTCCCCCTGGGAGCCCTTTAACTCTGGCCTCATCAGAGGCCCACAGAGACCTCCCTGTCAGTCAACCAGACATCAGCCTCTGATTGGCTCCAAGACTGATTACACTCTATTCATGCCTCGCCATTTTCAGAGGACGGAGACACACGCAGGGCCATGTAATAAGCGTCCATACGGCGGGAACCTGATGCCCTATTGGGAGAGAGGAGGGAAAAAGAAAAAAAATCACTGACTGCATTCTAGTGCCGAGTAATCTCAGTTCAAATCAAAATCCGACACGCACGCACAAAGTCAATTGCCGCGTGAGGTTTGGGTGGATGAAGCGCTACACGACGATGCTGCGGGAAAGAATTTGCACTTTTTTTCTGCATTTCTTTCTTTGTCACACTTTGTCGTTTGCTTCAGTTGTTCTTGGTGAAGGACAGGTAGGTACGTTTGTTCACGCGTTATGTCGTTAAAAACACGCGCCTCCTCCAGATGGTTCCTGTCGTCTTCTTCACAGTTTCCGACAGCAATTACATTTGGTTGTTAACGTGATTGTGATGCGAAAAAAGTGTCCCCATTGTAGTTTTGTAATATAAACCAATTTTGATAAGGACAAAAAATAAATAAATAAATAAACACCTCATTGATAGTGGCAAAACCTTGAATTGAAAAAATTGTTTTTTCGAAATTGCCATGTTTCCATTAAGCAAAATTATTTTTGAAACGTCAATTTGCGCAATCAGATGGTCAACGGAAATGCAGCAAGTCATACTATGTGTTATGATTTCACTCACCACTACAGAGTACATTTAAATCCATTACAGAGGATCAACCGGACTACGACGTGTCAAAATAACCTTAGAAGCGGTTCTTGGTTGATCTGTGGCCTCTTGATTGAGTCGCAGACACCGTCAATGGTTGTGGATTATGGTTTTCACTGCCCCAAAACCTGACTTTGACTCCTGTACGTTTATGAATAGTTTCTTTCTTTGACCTTTTAGCCTTCTTCTTGTCAGCAGGTTCTGTCCAAGTGATTTCTTGGTCTGCCGCTAATCAAGCCTGGGTGTGGATATAATGAGAATCACGGTTAATTAAACTCCTTACAAGAGGGGTAATATTTTCACACTAGGCCAGGTTGGTTTAACAAGTTAATGTCATGAAAACATTGTTTTTTTCTGTGTACTGAGGGGACAAACATTTTTTTTTTACGTCGCTGTATGTTGAAGCGCATCCTGAAACACTAGCCCTTGGTAATCTGAAGACACCGAATATTTCAGCCCACAAGCGTGACGTGAAGTTGGTCGACAGTTGGGAGCGATGAAGAGATCCATTAAAATCATTTCCAAGAGGAAAACGTGTTAAATGTCACCCCAATCTGTGTCAGTTTGATAACTCTCATGATATGAGAAAGATTCAACAGAAGGATATTTTAATGATAAAATCCCCGCAGCCATCTGGTGGCGTAATGAAATGGCCAGCGCTGGCAGAAGATCTGGATGACCTCTCCATATCCATCGGCGGCATATGCCGGGGCACGCCGACCCGAAGGCTCAACCTTTCCAAGCGCCGACAACCATCAGCAGCGCACTCATAATCATCAAGCCCTCATCTGCTGTGTTCACAAATCCCACGCAGGGCTGGATTTTTATTTTTTTTGAGGATTTGCGAAAACAAGGCGCGCCATATGTTGCCGCGCGGCTCGCGCCGTCGCGTGAACAAAGTCGGGGGCCATTAATTAAAACCCGCAACTCACCGCTTTGATTATTTCAACACCTGCGAGTGTCAACAAGCACACATCCTCTCTGATCTGCTCTTTATTCTGAGAGGTATTAAGGGAGTTGGAGCGGTGGGGTCTTGGCAGGCTGAAGGCTCGCCGTACCCGAGCTGGCTCATCTGCTTTCATTTTGAGATGAATCCATTCGTGCCACTCGCTTCACCCGGCCATCTGAAAGACTTCTAGCACATGTGAGCCCCACGTTAATGTTCGCTGTTTTGCCTTTATGTGCCTAATGGGCAGATGAATAGTGTTGGAGGATACTTGTGTGTGTTTCGTCAGGACTGGTTTTGACTTCATGAGGCCGTGTGAGATGAGAGGTCGCAGGAGCAGAGATGCTGCGGTGCCGAAGCGAAAGGCAGTTTCAAGGATTACTGTTGGGGCGGAAAAGAGGCAATTAATCTCCGTCTTCAAAATGGGATACAGCTGAGCTTCAAGGCCTTTGGGATCTTCTGAAAAGATGATAAGCTTCTGTTTACTAATTTTCCCTTTTAGATGTATTGACGCTTTGTGCAAATATGTGGCAGATATCCAAATCTGGATGTGTGAAGTTTTGGACGAGCTAAGGGCAGGTTTAGAGTCCCCCCATCTCCCCCCATCCCAGGTGTGATTGCAACAGTGTTTGTTTGATTTTGCCTTTTTGCTCATTTTCAATTACAACCGGCTCCCAAGCGAGCGGATCGAGCGTTCCAGTTTCTGTCAGTTCGAACAGGGTGTTTGATCAGAACTAAGCCCTGCTGACATTAGATTTATTTTTTTCTGTTTTACTCATGTCCTTGTCCCCCCCCCCTGTTTGTTCTGAGGTCACAACCAGAAGAGCAACACGAAAACAAAACAGCTTGGTTCTGTCTTTTAGCCAGATGCTGGGTTTGTGCTATTAGGGTCATTTTGATGAAATTGACTTTGTTTTGTTAAAGATGAGACCGGAAGGAACCTCCAGTGTTACTAACTTAGGCTGCGTCCACCCTGCAGCTTATAGTGACCCAATTCAGATTTGTTTGGTGTAATGCGACCCAGGCCTCTTGGATATCCGACTTGAACGTCATTAATACTCTACAAATGTCCCTATTCTGCACCCTGACATGCTTAAGCGGGAAGAAAAACGACAACCATGGCGGACTATATTGAGGATTAAGTTGTTAATGTTCTAACTCGTTGACAACAACTTCAAAATCACAAGATATGCCCCACTGTTAGCATCCACGTTTGCTCCCCCAAACACTGAGCACGCTCTATATGTGTGACGTTACTGCTCCCTCTACTGCGCATGCAGGACACTTCCAGGTCGTTTGCAGTTCACACTGGAGATCACATGCAGGTCGCATTTGTTTGGAAGTGTAAACGACCACTGCAAAAAAAATCGATTTGACAAAAAAATCAGAATTGGATCATTCCAGGCTGCAGTGTAAACATAGCCTTAGTAACGTAGCTGATCCAGAGCACTTCAGTGAGTATCTTCCAAATATTAAATTAACAGCACGTCTCTCTTCGCAGTGGAGGACTGTTGTTTACGTCACAGGAAATTATCTTCTAATATTTTTGATGCACTCTACGTAAAACTCAGAGAAGTGGTGGGCTACGTGTCACCCGGTCCACGAACACATCAGGTGTACAGTGAATCCATGGACAGAAAAACATTACATTAAGATTATCCAGGAGAGAGACAGAGAGAGCTCTATTTTTGAATTTCAAAGGTTTTTCGTTTGTACTTGAAACTTGCTCTCGGCGAGGTTGGGGGAGTTTCATCGCCACTGTACCTGCTTGATACTGACGAGTAAAGCTAAAGCAAAACGTTGCTGTGCATCAGTTCCCCTCTGGCTGCAGAATTCATCCTGATCAGACCTGGCACAACAAGCTTCTTTACCTTCAGGAGCTTCACAACGCCTTCCTCCGTCTGTCGGCGCAGATATATCTCAGTGTCTGTCCGAGAACACAAACTTATCTCGGGAGGTGCAGAAAAATCTGAAACTTGAGCTCGACACAAGATAATATATATATATGTTGGGGGGTTTCCAGCGAGAATGAGGACAGTAGGAAATGTAAAAAGAAAAAAAAAAAACACTTTTTTTTTTATCTCAATCAAGAACAGAAGATCATTGGAATTTTTTACAATTAAAATAATTATTATGCATCCTTTGACATCTTATACAGGAAGGGTAAAATGGAGAAGTTTTAAATTAATTCTTTACCAATTATATAATAATGCTGATTTTACATCTTCTGCAAACGTCTACCTCCAATCCATTTACTTTTTTAATTATTACATACGTCACCGTGCTGAAGCTGGATACAATCTGCCATTAAAACTCAAATGTTCACACAGCAGAATCAGACAAATAAATGAACATCTGCTACCCCTCAATCCCAAACAAATTAACACAAAGCTGCCTAAGCCTGGCAGTGACACGTAAACCTCTCGCTCTTTCGCTCCATACCACACGAATCAAATCTGCTGCGTTTTAAATCCCAAACCTTTTCACCAATAAGCTGTTGTTGTTTTTTTTTTCCTTCTGTGAACAACCAACAATTGGTTTTCTCAATCTGAGGATGGAAATACTGTAGGAACAGCAATGAAATAGAAAAAGAAACACAGTAGATCCCATGTTGTGAAGACACAGTAGAAAAAGTTTTTCTGTTGCAAAAAAAAAAAAAAAAAAACTAGCTACAAAGTTTTTTTGTAACTCCGGATATGAGCAAATAGCTCGTTCAGTAGGTCATTCTGATGGAGTTAAATGGAGATCAGATTTCTCCAGATTTAAACTTTCTTTCTTAAATACCTACAAAATAAGAAAAATACAACCCCATGTTCCATGGATCAAGCTCCAACTTATATTAATGTGGTCACAGCTTTGTACATTCCTTTATTTATGCTTTTTTTAAAAAGACGGTGAGAGTTTGCATACTTGCTATTCTTATTTAAGTGATTTTGAATTGTTTAAACCTATTTATACAGTACTGGCTTTGACTTCAGGTGAATCGCAGGGGTGTAGTTTGTATTCAAAGGTGCATTTCCGACTTCCCAGCCAAAAAAAATAATCAACTGGAACATCCTCCGAAGTTGGACTTCCCATTTGGAAAGTGGAAATGTTCCGACTACGCCCAGTTAGGATTTTTAAGGCTGACTTCATGTTTCAATATGTCCGCTCCTGGCATCAACGGTAGTAAGCTGTGGTGGAAACAATTCACAGAACAATAATTTTCAAAACACATGTAAACTCTGTGTTACATGTGGCGCCTAAAGTGGTGTTTGCTTATGTAAAGTGAAGCTTAAAATAATGTTAATAAGAGGTATTGCGAACAATGTCTCCTTGGGCGTTGCCATCTTGAAATCCTGACTTCTTGACTTTCTAAGCTGGAACGCTGTCACCTCAGGTGAGATGTAGAACGCTCCAACTTCCAAGGTAAATAGAATGTATGCTAATGTATGTCTATATATATTATCAGTTTGTCTTTTTTTTGTATATCTCAACCTAACCCCGTCATTGGATCTCATTACATCACTCACTCGAAGCTTGATTGTAAATTGGAAAATTGTGTCCTTAGCAAAAAAAAGAAAGAGCGCTATGCTTAACAATCAGAACAAACACCAACAATGTGTTTTTATTACCAATTGAGTTTGAATAAGGTTTTTCTGAATACAGCTCTGTGCGAAAGGCTCTGTTGCAAAACAGAGATCAAATTTACTTTTATTCTATTCATTTTCTCCTTCGCTTTCCCCTTTCCTGTCTTTCACTGATAAGCTCTCCTCACCGCACAGCACAATGGCTCCATTGTACCAAACCACAGAGCTGATAATGTTACGTGACATTAAGGGCAATGATGTTAGCTCCTATTCAGAGAGACATTTTGATTGGAATGTAGACTCACAAAGAGAGCCATAATATTCAATGCTTTCTGAAATTAAGGATTCCTATATTAAACCAAATTATTACTGGGTTTCAGACTATTTTATTATCCGGCATGTCAGAAGATGTTTGGTTTCCTGATAAAGAAGACCAAAGACTACATTATAAAGCAATATAAAGTTCGGAAGATATAATTTAATGATTATTACAGATGTCCTTTGTACCTCCACATATTGATTTGTTTAACCAGGTTTCTCCCATTGAGATCCCAGATCCCTTTTGGAAGGGAAACCTGACCAAGACAACAACAACAACAACACAGTTCAATTTGAAAGACATCACATTAGAGCAGGGAATAAATACCTGCTAAACACTGTTAAACACTGTTAGACTCCATAGAAGGATGTTTAACTCTAGTCCTCAAACAATGATCTCCTGTTTCAACAAAGCTGAACTAATAGCTCACTTACCTCTTCAGCATGTCGTCATGATCTGCAAAAGCCTGAAATAAACCATTTACTTGATTCAGGTGCGCTGAACTTGTGGAACATCAACTATAACACGCAGGAAAATTGCTCTTAAGGACTCGATTCGGGCACCTCTGACACAGAGTTTTGACGGGAATTGTAGATTTATTCAGAAACTGTAATGAAGTGTAGCTCGGCATGGCCAAGATGCTGAGAGGCACAAGAAAGTGGCGTGTTGATGACTTAAATTAAAACAAAAAACTTGATGGAACATGAACAGAGTCACAGGTGTTGGAATGCAACAGATGTCATGCATAGAAATGGAACGATCCAGCACCGGACAATGAAAAGCTTAAATACTGACGCAGAGTTTTAAAGTGATAATATGATCAGATAAAGTAATCCAGAAATATTGCACACCTGAGGCCAGGAGAAAGCAGGAAAACTGAGACTTAGTCCACAGGTAGCCGGATATCTGAAAACAAACGTCATCCACATAAAAACTCAAGTTTAATATCACTGAAAAATGATGATTTATAAAAACTCCAACCAAAGTGGAGATTTGAGACACCTCAGTATTTGTGATTGTGTTTTTACATGGGAAAACAAAAGTTTTGTCTGCGACAAATAATGCTCCATGATGTCCACATACTGGCTTTGACACATTTCCCAGTTGACGTTGTCTTGTGTTTTAATATATTCTGATACGCTATTTAAATGTAGTTTAGCCTTTTTAACCTTTTATGAACCAGGAGGTTCATATCTGTCCACACAAATGAACCTCCTGGCGCCATGTTTTATTCGGTCGTTTCGGAGCTGCCTGATTGGCTGACATAGGTTTTATCATTGTGCTACACTGCCCCCTAGAGGTTTGGCATGTTTAAAACTGCACTCTGGCATATTTGTGCGGGTATATGTAGATGGAAACTTTCCTGAAACTGATTTTGTGTGAATGATGCTAACAAAAAGGGAAAGGGAGGAATCTAAATGACAAATAAAAACTATGAGAAGTGGAACAAAAGAACTTGACTTGAAACTTATGACTGTAATAAACATTTTCTCATCTCTTTCAACCCAACTTTCTGCAGGCTGTCAAACCAAGCAAACTGTCGTTCCTGTTCCACTCTTATAAAGTAAGAACTCAATTGTTTTCACTCTCCTTTTGTGGATAATAATATTCATATTCCCCTGAATGCTGACCCAAGAAAAAAGAGGCTATTTCATAGCTGTCAGTGCAACGGCTTTATCTTCACTCTCCAAATGTTGGGGTCAGCCAAGACTTGACGCTCGGCAGACAATTCTCCCAAAGAACTAATGTGATTAATGGGTGTCACTTAAGAGGGGTGGGCTGAGGTTGAAAATGGGTGAAAAAAAGAGAAAAAAAGTCATTCAAAGGAAATTGTTACTGAAGAAAAGGTGCATTGGTGGCAGTTCCTCTGCAAGAATTAAGAACTTACCCCCCCCCCCCCCCCCGGCTGTAGATACGTGTTGCAAAAATGAAATGTTGAAAGTCACTTTCAAAGTTGAAACTCAGGTGGGGAATTCAACCTTGTACTGAGGTGTGAGCGAAGAGTTTTTAGGTAGCAATTAGGGTTCTTTGTGTTCGTAATTATACACAGTACATTAAGGCAAATATTCAAGTGCATTCATCAGAGCAAGTCCACTTTTACAATATTGCCTTAATTTACTTGCGTCATTCCCTCTGGTAAAAAGTTGATTCAAAAAAAAAAAATTTAATACCTTGCAACAGTGTTAGAAATGTAACTTTTTTTTTCTTTTTCTTTTCTTTTTTTTTTTTTTTTTTACATTATTGTCAAGTTTCGACCACAGACTTTTGTGTAACTAATGTGACAACCAACACAAGGATGTGAATAGTTGGAAAGTGGAAAGAAAAGGAGACATAGGAACAATGTTTCCAGAAATGGAAACAAAATTAGATTAATTTTGTTTGCAACAAATAAATCAAGTAAATTAAGTCCAATGTTAGGTCTCTGAAAGCTAAATGTGAGAAAGACACACGCATATATATATATATATATATATATATATATATATATTTATAATAAGTTTTTTGATTAAAGGTTGCAAAATGTGACAAAATGTAGCTTTAATTTGAGTAAATAGTATGCAAATAATACAGACTAGAAATACATCAGGAAAAGGTTCAAGTAAAAGCACCTAAAATTGTCTACAAAGTGGCATCTTTATGGTTTTGTCAAATTAAAAAACAACAAAAATATATGTTATATTAATAAAACCACAAGCAGGTAGAGAGTTGAGTTGTGTTGCTGGGGGTCATACCTGTCTCTGCAAACCGACTGACCTATTTTACCTTATGGCTCAAACAGCTACTAAAGGATGACGGTGAATCCGCGGTGTGAAACAATCCCGCTTTCCCAAAATTTGCAACAGCTATCAGCATAAAGAAGGAACAGCAGTCGTGACACATCACGGGCTGGTTCCTGCTTGTTACTTGCACAGAGCGCGTGTGCGGGTGTGTGTGCGCGACACACACTGCGCCAGTGCGCCCAGACTCACTGCAGCAGAGTCCCGCCGCTCGCCGTGGATTAGAGGCTGAGGAGCAAACCGGCTGTGGAGGGAAGATGAAGGTTGCGTGTGAGTCTCCCAGCCGCCCGCCTTGTGAGCAGCCTGTGCACCTGATAAGGCCACCGCCACCTAATCCGTCCCACCACCACCCAACCACTTTAAAAAAAAAAAAAAAAAGGAGGGGAAAAAAAAATACTTAAAGTCAGTACTCACCCGGAGACTGATGAGGGTGGCCTCTGAAGCCTCCATCACCACATTTACCTGGCTGGGAGGGTCGATAAGCAGCAGACCCGCTTTCCCTCTGCACGGTATTTCCATCAAGGAGTGACAACTTTATTCTGAGATTTGACAGTTTTCAGACTAATTTTCTGTGTCATAATTGGTTAGTTCTCTCCATTCTTCTTTCTTTGCTGGAGCTGATAAAGGAGGATTTGTTGAGAAAAAAACTTAACATTTTGAAGGCAAGAGCCTCTATTGATGCTTGATAAGGCTCTTTTAAATGTTCTAATTTAGTCACATTACAACCACAAATAGAGTAACATGTAACTGTAATAATCTTTCAAGTGTGGATACAAGCATAAAATTTAGCAGGTTGTAATGTTTTTCATATTTCCCATTAGTCACAAATTTGAGATTGGTGGACTTTATTCAAGATGGCTGCCATTTTTGAGCTTTTTAAGCAGTTATCACGATAAAATGTCGCCCATTTTCATGACTCGGATGAACCTCATGTCACGTATGTGTTCGACTTTGGTTATCCAATTCATACAACTTAACAGTAATGATATGTAGCAAAAACAGAAACTGTGGACTTTGCTGTTTCTCACACCAGTCATGAACTGGAAGGAGATAAAGATGTGTGTCACAGACAAAGTGTCGACTTTATGGTTAGCATTAGCATCTGCTATTTTTGTTGTTGTTGTTGTTTTGCAGTTTTGCAGCCAAACCTCCTGCTGTTCACCGGTTAAATAAAGGCTTTAAATGTTGAAAATTGAGAGAGCATGAAGATCAGAATGTTAAATGTAACTTAGAAGTTGATAGTCTACTTGTTCAATCTATTCTTTATTGGTCATTATGAACTACTCTTGCATGTATAGCTTATAATGTGATTTATTCTTATTTGAATGTTGGTGTTTCATTTTTGTTTTTGTTGGTGTTTTTTTGTTTGTTTGTTTGTTTGTGTTTTTTTGCTTGCTTTTGTGCCTTTACTGCATGTATAATTTATCATCTTATGTATCTTAACTGTTTTTTGTGTATATCTGAAAATGTATAAGTAAAGCATTAAGATTTATATATTATTTTCAAGCAAAGTTATTTTGGAAATATTAAAGAGTCACAGACTTCAGACTCTGTCCTTACTGCTACTCTGATTAGCACTTCCATATAGTTTTACATAAACACCCGGGCCCTCAGGTGGACTCTGTTTACTGATTTCTTTTTAAAATCTGTACATTAATTGTGTTGCTCTTTCATTTATGCCCCAGATAAAATACATTACATTTTATGGTTGCAACTGCATGCTGAATATAAGTTAAAACTCAGAGAGTTGTTGTACTAAATGTATATCTCTCAGGGGCCAAATGCTCTGCGTTGAATGTTAACACATGCTGTTTCTCAACAGTGACTTTAATTTTTTTAAAAAGGAGTAAAAGCTGTTAATTACTGCATTCTGATTAGAGCAACACATGCATTACCATGGAGACGGTGCTACCTGAGCTCCGACAAGGTGTTAAGATATTTATTTTGTTAATTTTGAACCAAAATTACCAAACAAGAAAAACAAAAAAGAAAGAGCGAGACAGAGAGAGCGAGAGAAGCTAACTTTTTATTTCTCCATTTCAGAGCACCTTCCATAAATATATATTTAAGAAAATCTTAATCAGGAGTGCAGGAAATGAACGCGTTTGAGAGGTGTTCTGATTGAACTCCTTATCTTAGATTGCAGGTGTCTGATTTGATGACGGAGGGGGGAAGAAAAGGAGAAGTTGTTGCCACGTGTTTGCTATAATCACAATTTCAATCTAACTCTTTAATCCACAGATATGACATCAAACTAATGCCAAGTGTTTGACTAAATAAGAAAACATGAGAAAAAAAAAAAGAAAACAGTGTTGCTTTCAGAAGAGTTTTCACACACAGGTTTGATGCTCTTAGCTGACTTTTGGCTAGCCTGCAGCCATTTTATCAACACATGCTCGGCTCCAGCAGAAGGTACTTGGATGAGTGGGGCCCTGGGCAACCCCCGTCTTCTGCAACCCAAACCAACACCCACCCCACCCACTCAATTTATTTTGGATAGTTTTCAACAGTTTCCCTTTTAAATAACTTTTGTTTCATAATGACATTGGCATTTGCTTTTTATTCTGTGTTTTTATCTTTTTCTGACGCTACTATGTGTAATCCAGGGCTTCTGCAGGTTTCACCAACTCAAATTTAACTCAACACCTTCTTAAAGGTAAAGGTACTTTTATTTATAAAGCACATTTTCAGCAACAAGGCAAAAAGGAATTAAAAGGAAATACAAACAAAATGACAAACCAACAAAAGAAGAAAAATAATCTAATGTTGATCTAAAGTATGTAAGCTCCTATTGAGATGTTTATGAAGGAAATGTAAGACCTGTATCACAACAAAAATGTAGAAAAATTGCATATTTTACAGAATAGTAGTGCCAATCTTTTTTGTGCAGAATGGGTTGGCAACAGAAGTGAGCCAGTGGTGAAGGCAAATGCCGTGCAGCCTACTGGCGATAAATTTGCACCTATCCACGATAGACACAGAAAGATAGCACGATGGCTAGGATATGCTAGCTGCTTGTTAGCGGTAGCCTCAGAATGCAGTGACGATGTCGGTGTGCGACTCAAATGTTTGCCTGTCAGAAAAATCCCATGGAAAAAATAAACTATATGATGAAATTGTCCTGCCACCACAAAATGTTACATTAGCGACTAACATATTTAACACCAACTTGTATTTTTTATCTAATAAATTGAAAACATTTGAAGGGTCTTGTTTAGATAAATGAATTTAAGACTTTTAAAGGACGCACAGACATCCTGGTAGTCTAAAGTCATGCAGCATGTGTCACACAGTGGATATTAGGGTTAGATATCAGGTTAACCAACAAGTACCAAACCGGATCCTGTGAAATTGACCAGAACCGCCCTGCTCCGTCTACCGCCATCAGGTCAGAGCCTTCCCAAAGCTTCGAACAGGAAGTGCTAGTCATACACAAGGTCAAGCAGATCAACTTGACTGCTTTATCCAGGTATTGAAAATCTGCTTTCTTTGTGTTTTTATGATTGCAGTAGAGGCATCGTAAATGTCAAATTAAGCCATTAAAGGTCTCATATATGAATATGCATATGAATAAGTGTAAATCCACATGTATTTTAAATTTAACTACAGATCATAAAACGGGTTTTAGATTTTTAAAGGAACAGTGTATCCTCCTGTGGTTTTCTGTCTTCTTTGTGGTTGGTGCCCATGGCAACATCTGGTTGATGATCGCATGACTCATGTGACGTGAAAAAAGTCTCTCCATTGCAGTTTTGCGAAGGAAACTAAATTGGATATGGCCAAAGAAAAAAAAAAAAAAACCGCCTCATCCTATCGCCAAAACTTACAGGTGTAAGCAAATTTATTTTCAAAATGTCAAATTTGCACAATTATAATATCGATGAAAATGCAACTAGTGTTGACCTCCTGACTGCTTTAAGGCGTCAACAAGTGCAGACATACATGCAGTACATGTAGCAGATGACAACATGCTTCTGCTGGGAGGCGACAACAATCTGTCCACAGTGACCTTCCAACATCGGTATGTTTGTGTTCCCTCTGCAATCTGTACTTCCGAACCACGTCACCCATTCTCTGTTATCTATGAACATAACCCGAACCCCCCCCCCCGACCCCCCTCGCACGATTCTCTCACAACCTGCTCACCTTCATTACAGCCCTGATAGTGGAATTGGCAACTTGTCACTTTTATTGATTTGTCCTAAACTGCAATTTACATGGATATTTGTGGGTGTCCTGAGGGCAGACTGCAGCTTGGCAGACCGCCCAGCCGCCCCTTTCCCACCGCCCTCTCTGCCTTTTGTTTCCTCAGTCTGAGAGGAAGTTTTTCTCCCTGCTGAGCTGCCAGGGCCTCAAAGTGACTTTTTCAGCCTGACTTCAGCAAACATGTCATGCTTTTAGAGCAAATACGTTTTTTTTCTCCCTTTTCATCATGCAAATTGAAAGAGCTGGAACGGCGTTAGGATAAAGAGACTGGTCGCGGTGCATGAACGGCTCCCTGGGTGAAGCCCATTCTGCAAACAAATGCTTAATATGCAACTTAAAATGTGTTTTACTCCCAGATAAATCTTGAAACTCTGTTCAGTGCATAATTTGCAAGCCTTTGTATGAACATTCCTAATTGTTTCATATTATATATTTTATATATTAGAGATGATAACATGAAAAGAAATGTATTTTATTATCTGTTAAAGATATGAAATGTGTTTCTATTAGAAATCCAATAAACTTCATTCTATTAGAATGAACTTAGCTTAGCTTAGGTAACTACCTTGTTAGGTAAGTTACCTTAGCTATATAACTCTAGCTAAATTACCTAGGTAACTTAGTTTGGAAATTAACTAGTTAAACTTGCAAGGTAACTAAGCTAAGGTACCTAGCTTAGGCAATTTAGCATAGTTTCCGAGGTAACTAAGCTTAGGTAACTTTACTTGGTTACCTAAGATAATTAGGTAACTTTTATCTTCGGTAATAGTTACCTAGGATATATTAACTAAAAACTAAATCAGCTATTAGCTTAGTTACATAAGCTAATAGGTAATTAAGCTAATGCGTGTCTTAGGGAGCGAAACTACACATTAGGTAACTAAGCTAATGAGTAATCTCATTAGTTTAGGAAACTGAGTATTAGCTTTTATCTAAGCTAATAGTTACCTAATTGTCTTGTGTAACAATTAGCTTATCTACCTAAGCTAAAAGTTAGCTTATGTAGCTCAGTGAGTAAGGCAACTTGATGTGTTTAGATGGTTTGCTTAAGGTGCCAGGACAGGACACACACACACACAAAGAAAGAAATAAAAGTCTAGTTGAGAGTCAGCTTTTTTTTTATTGAGTGCTTTTGCCGCACTCTTAAGTCATGCCGCCCTGCTTGGTGAGCCTTATTAGGCTCAACAGAAACAAACACAGAAATGGAATGAAGGAAACAGCAAGTCAGTTTTTCGTCAGGTTGTAAAAATACGCACAATCTGCATGAAGATCTGCGCATATTCGTGTACCTGCATGTGCATGTAGCGCCCCCACATCCACCCCCCACACACACACCTCAAACACCAAAGCTGACCTTCAGCCGCGGAGGCCAGGCAAACAGCACAACAACCCGCAGCAACGGAAAACACAAATGCTTTGTGAAAGCTTCGACGCGGCGCGTTCACACAAAAATGCCAAAATGTCACAATCTTCAAACTTTGTGTCCACAACACAGTTTTTTTCTTTCTACCTTTGTGCGGCTGCTGAAGGTTACCTGCAAAAGAAATTCCAAGAGGGTGTCGAAGCTAGAAGTGGCTTCTCAAGAGGGAACTAATTTCAGCTTGCACCGTCTTCATTGCCCTTGAAGTTTTTCATGTTTTTTTCTTGTCGACACCAAGAATGAGGTGTGTGCATAAATATAGGAAAAGGAAATTAATTGTGTTTTTGTTTTTTGAGGAGTACACAAGGCACTCATTACTCAAGGCAACAAAATGAAGTTCTCAGTAAAATTATAGCTGTTCTGTTAAGACTTCAGAGGTGTGTCAGAGAACAAACCACTAACAGGGACTTGAAGAGAAGTTTGGTTATAAATCGACCTCCAAAGCCTTGAACCTTCAAAGGATTACCGGCGATTTATCATTCTGAGAACTTGAAAGCGTCACGCCGTTGCTGACTAAATCAGCGAGCATTCGAAACCAGACTGAAACATTGCGCATGGTAGGCCAAGCTATATTAATAAACTACATTCAAATGCAAAGTATGCTAACATTAGGGTCGCTTTCACAGGCTTGAGCAAAAAATTCATTCAGCTTAACTTCTCTTAGGTACCTTGTGGTGAGAGAAACTTTAACGTTTCATGATATTTACATTGATTTCAAAGTCTGATAATGGTTTGTGTAAGTGTGCAAATATAGGCTGTATGTATTATATACCTTACATTATTTTAATATATATATATAAAAATAGAAACCACATTCGCATTCTTTATTTTGACACGGTGGTGCGCCACGATCAATTACACAAAAAGGAAACCCTACAAAACCCCATTTCCTATAACAAACTCGGGTCAGTGGTGGCAGTATCATGCTGAGGGGGGGATGTGTTTGTTCCAGCACAAACTGCAAGTGAAATTAACATCGGACTGTTTAAAAGACACGTAAGACACAATCATTGTAAGAAAAGGCGCCCCTGTAGAGCGTTACGCTTAAAGGGGCTAAATAAATCGGCACGCAGATCGCTGAAACAGTTCCTGTTTTTTTTCCCAGACTTTTTGAAAAGAGAGGGTGTTCATTTTGCAAATCCTAAAGAAAAATCCCAAAATCCTCGAGCGGGCAAACACTTTAAAAAAAAAAAAAAAAAAAAAAAGCAGACAGCAGGACGAAAGGAAAAGAAAGAGGGAAGAGGGAAAGAAAGGCCTGCGGAGAGTTTTTGTGTTCTTCCTCTCATCTGCATTCAGAATCGCATCTTTTAGCCCCGCAGTGAAGTTTCCTCTGCAGGGCGGCGCACAGGGGGGGGGGGGGGGCGATGAGAGGGGGGGGGACTTCTAGAGCCCAGATGATGAACATCACCAAACTCGGAAGCTCCGAAAACGAGAAAATATAAAAAAAAAAAAAAAGTGATTCAAAAACCCGCGGTGGGTGTGTGGTTTTGGTGGGTGTCGCTGCTGATGTCACACCCACTCGAACAGCCGCGATTGGACCCTAATTAGAAATCTCGGCAGCAAATAGATAAGCGTCCTGCATGATTGAGCCCAAAGTGGCTGATGCCAAAAAAAAAAAAAGAAAAAAAATTCTGTAGGGGCGGAGAGGAGAGGAGGAGGAGAGGAAAGGAGCAGACGGAGGAGCTGCCAGGCTGAGCCGACAGCACGGAGGCTTCACAACCGACGGGATTCGAGGCTGGAGCTGGACTTTCTACAGCCACGGTGATAATATCCATCTAGAAAAAAAAAAGAAAGAAAAGAGAGATATCTGTGTACATACAGAGAGAGGGAGAGAGCAGAAGAAGATAAGGAGGAGGAGGAGGAGAAGGACGCGGCGTTGTTCGGAGAGGCTCACGAGACAAAGTGGGAAGGAGAGTCGGCTCCAAGTTGCTCGCGCGCTCCGCTCCTGAGCCGATGGCTTCCGTACTTGGAAACGGCGGCCGCGCGCCAGGCGCTCCGAGCGGCCAGGTCCGCTGCAAGCTGAAGAGGAGGAGGAGGAGGCGATCCAAGAGGAAAGGTACGGCAACTTTTTAGTTCCCCCCCATCACTCTTTTTTTTTTCTTTCTTCCTCCACATTTAGATTGAATAGGCGCGCGGCGGCGGGGCGCATCGTTCACTCGCGCGCCGCGCTTCGTAACTCCGCGCGGTGAAACGGGGGGCTTCTCCGATCAGCGAACAAATAACCGGCCGCCTCGTTAAGGTCTCCGGGTTTCAGCGACGCATACAGTCTCTCTGCTCTAAAGTTTACTTTAAACTGCATTTATTATGTTCGTTCAAGCAAGCTCTGCAAATTCCAAGAGATTTTATCAAATAATAAGAAAAACAACAATATATAAATTACTAATTTACATGGATGCATTTAACTTCCTCGTTTATATTTTTTTGAATTGTTTAATTTAATCGATTTCTTTGAGGTAGATCTATTTTTAAACTCTTATTTCATGCCTAATGCCCTCTGTTAAAGAGGGGGGGGAAAAAAAATCAACATTTGTGCAAACTATATTTAGCTCTCTCAGAAAGATTGTTGGGATAATCCTGATAATTTTCCTAATGGGTGCCCTTTTGCCCCCCCCCCCCTCCTGCTCCCCTTTCTCGTGGCTTTAAAAGTCCAGCACTCTGGAAAAAAGTCACATGTTGGACCAGCGATGAAGGCCCTGCACGTCGAAAAGGAAATGAAAAAAAAAAAGAGGTTAAAAAAATAAAATTTCTCCCCGAGCCCCTTTTTTAATTGTACATGTGTAGTTTTAAAACTGAGTTTAAATTTTTTTCAAACCAGTTTCAGTGCATTCAGACGAGTCCCAATCGAGCCCATTAGTATAGAGCGTGAAACAATCAGCTGGATTCGTAATGGGAACAGAAAAGCATGCTGATTTCACCCACTTTTCTTTTTTTTTTTCCCACAGCCAGCTCTGTAATGGATTCTGACGGGGGGCTGCATGGTAAACAACCGCCCACCCCCCCCTCCCCTCACACCGCCATGCGGTTTTATACCATCTTTACCAAAGACATTACATCAGACTAACGCACGCTATCAAAAACAATAAAAACAACCTCGTCTCACCGAAGCATTTGCACCTCTCTGCCTCCCACCAAGAGGCACCAGATAGTTCTGCGTTTGCAGAGCTGACCACACTTTTTCCAGCTGTCGTTCGCCTCGATCTGTGATTGCTGGGTAATTTTCACTCATTTTATGTTGTACTTTAAAAAAAAAAAAGAAGAAGAAGAAAAAGAAGAGAAAAAAAGAGGCAGAAGAAAAGCAACAGAATGACATTTTGGAAAGAAGAATCGGTGGAAGCTTTGATCCTGCAGCACGTTGAAGGTTATTTCCTAAAGCATTTCAGCAATCACCATCAAGACGTCAAAAGCAAATTCATGCTGTTGCATCACGATAAATGATTGTATCTTTTCGCCCGTTTCTCCATCTTAAGCACCTCTATTAACACCGGCTGCAGCACGTTTAGCTCCGTGTGTCGGTGACACCACGACAACGAGACGCCGATGCGAACGTGGACGGAAGCTGACGTGTCCATAACGAGCTCCAGTAAACGCCCCCCTGCCTGTCATCAAAGTGCAAAAACAGTCGACCACAAACTTAATAACCTCTTGATTTTTAATAGCCCAAGTAATTGAGACAAGGGAGACAATACATAAAATATAGTGCCGAGGCAAATGTATTTACATAATGGAAACGACAGAATTGGTTCCACAACATTAAGCATTGCATATGAGCGCCGCACAAACGCCGGCGCGCACATTAGCCGACGGGGCCTTTTTGGGGGACATGAGGGACGGGGCTTGGGGGGGGTTGTGTGTGTGTGTTTGCGGGGTGGGCGCTAATTTATCAGCGCTGCTGATTCACTCTGATAACACGGGACATTAAGGGGCCCCGGCTCTGGGGGCCGTTTGGAAATGAACTGTGGCCGTGGCCGGAGCTGGATACCACACTTTGGATATTTTCTCCCTGTTTTCATGTGTTTCCTAAAGCGTCTTATTTTTTTTTTTTTATGATTATTTTTTTCCCTCACTTCAGACTTCAGCGCAGATTATCCGTAAGCCTGACCAAATTTTCATTTTCTTTCTCCTGGTGTCAAATCTTTTCCTCGGAAATGCCAAACGATTGTCATCTTCAGATTTTCACACAATTATTTTAAAGCTAAAAGAAGGAGAGAAAAAAAAAGTCAGAGGGATTACTGCATGGCATTTAAGGCTTAATCTCTTGAAAAGGCTGCAGATTATTTGTAGATGGACTCGCTAAAACCTTTGCATTCAAAAGGCTGCAGCTTCTATTAATTTCACTTTTCTTTTTATTTTTTTTAAAGTTGCTCATTTTTTGATGGGCAAAACAAATAACCCCAGAGTGAAGATTAAGGATTTTTTTTTTTTTTTTTTGGCAGTCTGACACCATTTGGTTAATGCTTTGAATTCCTGGAGATCACTGTGCTCCCCCAGCTTTACCTTTTAAAATTTCCAGTGGCCCTCTTTTCCTTTCCTCGGACCTCTCTCCGTATCGCTTTAGCGTTTATTCATGACCGCGTTTGACTGGCCTTTTAATCAATCACAACCTTTTAGCGTCTCCAAAGGGATGCTGCTACCAGAAATAAAATCCGGCGCGGTTAACACCTGAGCGGATGCACCGCAGTCCAGTTTTGTTTCCCCATGAAGGCTCTGTGGATTAATAGCTGTCAATCATCTGCATACGGTTTGACCGTGGCGTACAGTCCTCCATCTTTCGCCACAAAAATAAAGCAACGCAGAGATTTATGCTTTTTTATTTACTCTTCTTTTAGCCACATTTATCAGCATGTAGTCCCAGTACAGTATATCAGCATGTCATCAATAGTGCCGAGGGGGGGAAACCTGAAAAACACAGTGTGTGTAACATAATTTATGTCGTGATTACCGTTCACGCCCTCAGTCGCAGCGAGGCGGCAGCAGAGGAGTCCGGTTTGGGTTTTAAGAGGAGAGGAGGGGAAAGATGAGGGTCGGGTCACGCAGGATGATGGGGGTCCTCCCACATCTCCCCCTTGCCCCCCCACAATAAGGGACCTGTCTTTCCCAGAAAGACAGGTCCCTTATTGTGTAACATCCACAGTGGAATAATGGAGCGTGAACTGCAGGCAGTTCAGTTTTCAGCACCGCCGACAGAGATAGAGGGGGGCGTCGAGTCGAGGTCAGAGGTCAGGCAGGAGAGTGCTTTTTATCCGTATTTGGTCTAAGAGGTTTATTACTATGTCTAAGGAGCTGTGTCTTGCAATCAAATTGGGTTTCTATGTTGTTGGTTTTTTTCTGTTTTTTGCACCGGAAAACCTTATTTCTTTAAAAGATGAAGCATGGCAGCTTTTGGAAGCTCCTAATGTCATGAAAATTTGAGTTTAAAGTTACAAAGTATGACTCTGTTTCATCCTAACCACTAAAACTTTGGATTTCCCAAATGTTTTAGACATTTTCCGCCTTGGCAAGAATTGGTCGGTTACTGGTATGAAGGTATATTGAGGTTTTAAAAAGTTACTTTAGACTGTCAGGGCTCAACCAGGCACTTTAAATGTGTGTGTGTGTGGGGTGTGTGTGTGTGTGTGTGTGTGTGTGTGTGTTATGGAACTGTGGTGGGAATATCCATGTTTACAGCCAAACAATAAGTTCAAAGCCTGCAAGCATCCTTGGTAGTCAAGGTATCTAAAAGCTGTAAAAGGTTATGGTTTCAAAACATGAAAAAGCATTTTATCCTTTTAAAGTGGTGTAAAAGTCATCTATAAAGGTAATTTCTTAGGTTCTTTTGGAGCAGAGAAGTTCAATGTGTGAAAAAACTAAGATATACAAATGACTTCTATCACTGTGGCACCTTTTTTAAAAGTACAGATTGAGAATCTGATTTAGTAACAAGCTAATCTCAGTATGAACTCAAACTAATGCTACATTGATTAAGTGCTTATTTTGCATTTCTGTTTTACATTATTATTAAAACTGTAACAATCAGAGTTCTATTCGTTAAGCAGTAGTAGATTTTCATGGTGTACACTGGCGATACACCGATACAGATATGAGGTTAAGTATCGGTCGATATAGATCCGATACAGAAGAACAGCGAGGAATTCAATTAAAAAGTTTTAAGCAGACATAAATGTACTGAGTTACAAATTTATTTGATAACTCTGCACCACTACCGAACACTTAAGTATTATTAATCATACTATACATTGTCACACATACCAATCTAGAATTTTTTTTTCAAAATTGAGATATTAGTATCAGATTGGTCCATCTCTAGTGCACGCCACTTCTTGCCCAATTACCATTGGAAATATGCCGACCTCCCTGACCTCTGTGACCCTGAAAGGATACCTGGGTACTGAAAATAGATGCACAAATGTCTTTTTTTGTGTTTTTCTCTTCTTTTGGTTAATACCATAAAACTGCGGTATATTTATGCATTTTAACATTATTGTACCATGAGAATATTGCATCGCCACATACTTAGTTTTACAAGGATAAAAGAGAACGTCATGTAAACAGGAGTCAAGATGATTCCCTAAAAAGACAATAAAACAAGTCTCATGTTGGAGTTTAAAGTTTAAGTCTGTGTTTGACTTCTTTTAGACCCCTCTGACATTATTCAAACGATGCTTAAATTCTTTTTCACTGGAAAGGTTTGACAAAAATCCATTTTTCATGTCTCGTTTCGCGTCTTGCAACTCGAAGCAACAAGCCCCGCTTCCGCTCCAGCAGCTGCATGCACATACGTTCGGTGTCAAGCCTGTTTT
Organism: Poeciliopsis retropinna; assembly: GCA_010277075.1. Taxonomy (NCBI): domain Eukaryota; kingdom Metazoa; phylum Chordata; class Actinopteri; order Cyprinodontiformes; family Poeciliidae; genus Poeciliopsis; species Poeciliopsis retropinna. The sequence goes on along the minus strand of VMRM01000011.1, from coordinate 17,344,842 downwards.
TTCTCCAGTCATTTTCCTGTCTGCCTCCCCGCTATCATCTGTCAAATTGTGAGAGTTTAAAAAAAAAAAAAAAAAAAAAAACCTAAAGAAAAACAACAAAACAATATTTCAGTGGAAATGCCGTAACCGCTACAGCGATTTTTAAGCAACGGCACAAAGCACGGTGACAAACGCATGCAAATTGAGAACACAAGTCTTTGTAATGTGGAGCACAATGAGCACATGGAGGCTGAATGATAGCAGCAATAAAAAGCTAGCTGTGAGGAATAAATGAATATATATATATATATATATATATATATATATATATATATATTTAAAAAAAAAAAAAGAAATGCTCATTGCCAAAGCTCACTGGAAAAGGATCAGTGGAGTAAAAAAAGGGGGGAAAAAAGTAGAAAGATTTCTGTTTTTCGGAGCTGCGAGTGCTATTTTTAATCAAACTTGTTCAGGTTTCCTGGATAAAAAACCCCCCAACTTTGACGCTCTCTGCGAACGTGTACACACAGCAGCGGTACGATTCCGGCGCAGGCCCACGCAGACCCACATCAAGGCACACGCGTGTAGAGCGTCGTGCGGGTTACTCGCTCCAGCGGTTTACTAATGTAGGTTCAATCACAGCAGGAACGGGAGCCGGGCGGAGGGGCTGGGACTGCTTCCGTGTCGGGACGCCCCAATGTCACAGCGAGTGTCATGACAGGACGGTGGGGAAGAGATATTTTGCAGATGTGGAGCGCCATTTTTTTTTGTTGTCCCCTGAAACTCTTCTGCCACATTTGTTTGTGCCGGTGTTGATAATGGCATTAGGAGCTGTGGCGGGAACACCGCTGGCATTTATGAGGTTAATGAAGGTCGGCGCCGGCGGAAAACGGCGCGGCGCTCCGCCGTGTGCGCTCGCATGGCTATTTGAATTTACAGGGCGCTTCCTGATTAAGTGGGGGTGGGGTGGGGGCGGAGAGGTCGGTCCTCTCAGGACACCGTGTCCTCCAAGTGACCGCGCGTTTCGCTGACAGGATGGCGTGAAAAAAAAAAAAAAAAAAGAGGTTAGCGCTCCTGACTGTGGTCTCATGAGGACAGCAGATAAAATGACCAAAGAAAGGGAAAAGCACAACTTTGGTGCATTTGCATAATTAGTAATTATCTTGTAATAGTCCCTCCTGGCTTTATTCAGCTCCGTGGTAAAAAAAAAATTAAAAAAGAGAGAGAGAAAAAAATGTGCTTAAAGTTCAGGAGCAACAAATAACTTAAGGAGAAAAATGACTCACTGGTGCAAACGTTTGGACTCTTCGTGGGCCGCCTCGGCCGCGTCTGCTAAGAATAAGACTAAAGTATCAAAAGAACAGATGCAGATTTAGAAAGAAAAAAAAAAGTCAAAAGGTGACACTTAAGTTAATTAGCCTGTTGTTTCATGACTCCCACAGTTGGAAAGAGAACGATATTACTCACGACCGCAAATAACTTGTCGTCATGATGACCAAACGCAAACAGTTTGATTGAGTTAGTCATGTGTTACGCTCCATCAATCTGTCCGTAACAGCTTTCCAAAACGACCACTACTTCAGGGGAAGACGTTGCGAGAGCGCTGCGCCGCGCCGCTAATGTGTGCGCTCCTGTGTTGGGAAATAAAACTCTGAAGTGTATCAGATGCTCCCTCCGTATGGTAATTTGTTTGTGTGTGTGTGTGTGTGTGTGTGTGTGTGTGTGTGTGCCACTCCTGAGTATTTGTGTACGGTGTGTCAGGGTGTGCAGCCGTCTGCAGGGGAGTTGCCAGTCCTCATAAACAAACAGAGCGGAAGACGTGTCTGTGCGTCCGCAGTCCACTAGAAGGGGCCTGACGATGTAAAAGATGAAGCAGAGCCGCCTGGGAGTGAGTGCCAGGTTGATTCCGGGGTCGGACGCGAGCGGCGCAGTGGGTTGCCGCTGTTGGAAACGCAGCTCTGGAACTCCTCAGCACACACACCGAAGCAGCTTGGAAACGAGCCTTTTTGGAGAGTAAAGCGTGTGGTCTGTAAATATCCAAACAGCATTTCTAAGCTACATCAGCAGGTCCAAATCTTTTTTTTTCTTTTTTTTTTTTTTTATACTGTCTTTATTATAGTTGCTTTTAAAACCCTTTTGTAAAAAAGTGAAGCTAGCTTATGGTGCACCAGATATGGTTTGGTGCACCACAACATTTACAAAACTTGATGTACCTCAATGCTAAAAAGCCCGTCTGATGCATCAAGGCTTCAAGAAGTTGTTTCAGAGACAGCAGTCAAAAGGCACAAGTCTGTTTTTCAGAGCTTGGAAGTTACTGTATTGGACATAGACCTTCAATCCCTTGTGTAGAAGTCTTCATTTGTAAGGATAACTACATTAGCTCAAATGTTATTAATTTCAGGTTTGTTTATTTTGAGCACGTAAATAACTTTGAAGTGATCCAACAATTCAATTTTACAGAACAAACATAAATTCCAGATTCAAAAGGAAAGGAGTGTAATCTTGTTTTGCATTAAATCTCCATGTGGGGAAAAAAAGTCTCAGTCCACATGAAATGCTAGCTAAAATACCTACGTTGGGCCAGTAGATGCCACCACCATCAAAATTGAAGACATAAAAATGCAGAACAACAGTCAAAACATCCTCTTCAGTATTTACCATCTGACTCTTCTTTTCTCTCCTTTCTCAATACAATGGGAAACGATGTTCAAAGTTGTACCATTGTTAATTGCTTGTAGTGCAGAAAAAAAACACAGGAGATTACGAAATTCAAAATTGAACTCATGCTAAATCTAGATCGATGCGTAAAAGGCAAGTTTGTAAAAATCTCTACTTGGACTGTCTTTGTAAAAGTCACAGTTTCACTGCCCCCATGTGGACAGGAGGTACAAACAAAATAGAAAACTTTTTTTTTTTTTTTTTAATATCCAGACAAACTTTTATCAGTTTACTACTTTCGAAGGAGTAGGGAAATATGTACACTACATCACAAAATATCAAATATTGCATTTGACAATCTAATCTCATGCTACACTATGCACAGTCTGGATCTGCATTGACGAAGTTTCACTCACCTCAGGGTGCTGGATGCTAGAAACTGATGGTACGATACACTTTTTGAGTAGTTAGCAGAATAATTATCTGACCAATTCAAAGTGCTCATAGAAACTTCAGATTTTTCTTCTTTGTTTTTGTTTCTCGACAAAGGTCTGTTCCTGCACAGTGGAACAGTGTGCAGGCCACGTTCTTGATCCCAAAGAACATGCACTATACAAACTGGGAACACATAAAAAAAGATGTGACAAATGTTGTTGCATAAAATGTGCTTCTTGTCCTCAACTTTAGACTTTCATGACACATGGTTCTTAATACTACAACATAAATGGTGACATAGTAGCCAGTGTGACAGCAGCTTAAATCAATGTGTGGTAATAACAAGCGAGACATTGAAACTTGTCTTGTGCTTAATGTATACATGCATCAAGAGCGTAACCCTTGGAATGTTGTGTTTTAATGTCGCAGCATTCCTGCAACCTCCACCGGGACTTGTCTGTTTTGAGAGTTAAAACGCTGCAATAAGCAACAGAAGTAACAATTTAAAAAACACAGACGAATTTAAAGAGATTTAAAGAGAAACAGATTCAGTCAAATTAAAATAGTCTTTAAGTTTTCATGGTGGCAGTCCAGTTGGGGCATTTTGATCTTTTACTTAATGCACTGTATCTAGACAAGATCTTGTGTCTAATGTGAAGTCCTGCCAGTAGCAGGCAAGCGCCCCACACATCACAGTGGCAAAACATTCCTCCCGTTTATGATCCTAATTAGCTCTAACTGTGCCATCATCCCTGAGTCATCATGCCTGGAGAGAGGCCAGATCGTTTGACGGTCGGTAGTTTCACTATTTCTTCAGCCCTCTCCTCTCTTCCCATCTCTCTCTTCCACCTCTCATCCCACATCCATCCTTCCTTTCTCCCACTTTAGCAGCATTGCACAATGCTATTGTTGTCTCCTGGCTTACTCTGTGGTATTCGCAGCACGGTAGCTCCTACCATGAACAGGCACATATTTCATAAGCCACAAATAGCCAGAGAAAGTGTTTTGAATTTGGGCACTGAGAAGCGGGCTTTCTGGGGTTTTTTTTCTTTCTTTCTTTCTTTCTTTTGTTTTTTTTTTTTTTTCGTATACAGTGAGTTAGCCAGGAATCAAGCTGCCGTTTGAAAAGCGCTTGGAAGTGGTGGGGGATAAAAAAAAATAAAAAAATAGAAAAATCCCGACCGCGTGATCGGCATCTGAAGAGCCTTAGACTCCACCTGACTTAAACGTTTTAAACTTACGTCATGCCTCGGGCCAGAGCAGTGTGTGCCGTGCTGACATTGCAAAGTTAGCACCGACACTCCGCCTCATATGGAATAATGAAATTGGATGAAGAGGCTTAAACGCTCACCGTACCCTCCGCTCGCCATCAGACTCTGTGCCTATTAGAGATAACATTAATGAAGGGGACTTTGGTTGAGAATAGACGCATCTTTCCACAGGGTGGGGTGGTGAAGGTGTAGGCTGCAAACGGCACTTATTTCCATTAATAAAGAAGAGTGTTTTACAAGAGGGCCTCTCCAGAGGGTCTCTCTCTAGAGGTTCTGGAAAAGTCCTACACCTTTTTGTTGCCAGGCGGGGAGAGTACTGCGGCATGGTCCATTTGTCTAAAAGAGAAAAAAAAAAAAAAAACTTGTTTTAACCTTCATTTACTCAACTTGGGCAGAGGAAGACACTCAATCACAATAATCACCACTGTCCATCTTTTGTAGATTATTAATGTGAATGAGAGGAGAAGAGTAATTAGCTGGTCTTTTTTGCTGTTCAGCATGTTTCTTTTTCTCCCCCTGGAGGGCTAAAGAAAGCGGTTTTAATCTGTTGTACAGTGGGTCAAAAAGTTGGTGGGCTGCCCATTTAAATGCCAGCTTTTTGTTGTGTAAAATGGTACCGTGACAAATAGTTTCAATTCTTTTTTTCACCTTTGCAATTCATCCGTCCGACACTAGCTAATTTGAAAACAAATGCTGGAAAAGGTCAAAAGGATCTTGTCGTCTCAGTGAGGGCAAGGGCTGCTGATTTGTGATGTTATATTCTAAATGATTTTGAAACAGCTCGTTTTCTGGACACCAAAAAACATAAACTTTTTGCCAAAAAACAGCTGGGTGCTTTTTTTTTTTTTTTTTTTAATGCTTGGTCTGATTTTAGAACCAGTAGAAACCCAAATGGCAGCACATAAATGTGCAAAATGTGAATTTTTCATAATACATCCGTTTTTAAGTCTAAGTGACAAGTATCAAGCACATTCTCACGCTGATTCACTCTGTGACGACGGATAATTGTGGCCGAGATGGAAATCGCATTAAGTTAATTCAGGAATTGGCAAATAGATTTGCTAAATGGCAGATTCGCACATATTGATGAGGGGATAAATGTAAACTTCTGCCTCATCATTCTGCCCTAACACCAGCCTAAAATCCCCTCTCTGCCCCTCGGTAAATCCCTTCCCCCTCCATCGATCCCATCATCCGTTCGGGTCTTCTTTGAAAGGCCAACAGGCTTATCTCTCAAGTCTATGAAAAGATATTTAAAAAAGAAAAAAATATATATAATCTTTGACTGCATTAACTGTGCGGATCAGTGCTTCGTTTGCTGGCACTGGTCAAGCTCGGAGTTTTTATTTACCTCTGGGCCGATCCTCGCGATAACGCCCTGTTTCCCAACTTTTCTCCGCAGTCGCACGCCGCCGTGTTTGTTTTTCTCCCTCCGCTGCCGTGATTTTGATTTGTACAGCTTGAAGTGCTGGAGCGCAGTAGATGTGTTTGCATTTGCCCGAAAAAAACAAAAACTAAGAGTTCCAATCAGCCATCCGTTGCCTCCGATAGCTCCGAGTGTATTTGGCTTCCCCCAGATAAGGCCTGAGCACACATCCGGTCGGATTCAGCCGAATTGTTTGAACACACACAAGCGCGCGCACAGGCTGCCGCGGCAGAGGTCTGCTTGGATGGGCTGTGTCAAAACGGAGAATTTCATCCTGGCCCCCTCGCAGTCAGCGGCGCTTCAAGGCTGTAGCTGTTTGCAAAGGGTGAAGGGTGTATAGGACCAGCGGCTACAAATGTTGCCTTGCATAAAGGACAAAGACGGGATATCTTGAGGCTGAAAGCGTCCCTGAGATGCTGGAACAGATGGACCTACATATCCACCATTCCATATTTAGACCCAAGGTAGCTGTTGGGGTCTTATACGGTACATCTACTTTTCTGACCTACCTGTCTGTTTGTTACAAAGAGTTTTGTCTCTCTCTCTCTCTGATAAGACCTGACACGGCTATGAACTTTAATTTTACCGACTTTTTTTCTGAAGAGTCATTTCGACGGAGCTGAAGATTAAATTCCCTGAAAGATTACATTGCGCTCCCGAATTACGCCTGCAAAAACAGAACGAGAACGAAGGCGAGGCGGAGTCGACCGGATCGAGACGATATTTGGATGATATTTGAGGCTGTTTTTCTTTTGCTGCTTCAACTATTTCTGGCATTTCTTTGGGTTGAAAGTATGCGGTGGCATTTTGGTTAAGAGGAAGAGACGAAAGGAAGTGCTTTTCAATTCAGAGTCAGAGTTAAATACGTGAGAAAAAGAGCCTTCTCTGTGTCACAATGTGCATGATGCAGAGGCCCTGAGGGAGAGATGCAGTGGTTCCATAATATTAACACACATATATAAAAGGGAAAAAAAACATGGCCTTATCTAGCTGCTTTCATTTAAAGCGCTGCTTCAATAAAAGTAGTGGGTTTATGTTCTGTGGCGTGTGTTTTTTGTGACTGGACCATATTTTCAAACGACCATATGAGATCTGTTCATATGAGAAATATGTAATAACATTCTTTCAGCAAGGAGGCATGGAAAATCATTCCTTGTCTCTTACAGCAGGTTTTTCCTTAAACTGAAAATTACACAACTTCTAAAACCTTAGTATACCATCATAGCTACGTCTATGTAGCTTGCTCATTTTATCAAATGTTACTTTGCCAAGGCATGTGTAAAATTATGTTGTCTACCCACACTTGACTTACCTTCGTGGAGAGGGTCTGGACTGTCGGCTATTGCAATAAGACAGCCTTCTGTAGGTGCAGACTCTGTTGAAGTTTTACATTTTACCCAGTTGCTAACGTATGTCCAGGACGTATGGAATCGATGCTGTAAAGCTTACCTGAAATTGCCTGCACTGTAAGCAACCATCTCCCACTGCAACGAGAGAAACAAGATGGCTGATGATATTAACGTAACATCTGGAGGTGTGGCCACCACGGACTGAGCGACTTGATGAACTTCCTCCGTCGCTGCAGGCAGACTGCGATTCTAAAACAGTTCAGAAAATCGACATCATCGTTCACAACGCCTCCTTCTGTGCGCTGATTGGCCCATTTGAAATTCTGCTGCAGGAATCCAAGTCGATGGGAGAAAGCCGAGACTGCCTGTGTAGCAAGTTTAGAATTGCGTTGGATTACTCAGGATGGCAATGATCAGGCTATTGTCATGTTACAAAGAACAAAAAATATGACTTGTTTTTTGAGTAAAATTATCAAAAAAAAAAAAAGTAATTCTTTTCTTACCATATGGACTATTTTTGCTGAAAGGTGTCACCTGGTTTCTGTATTTTTAGCTGGGCAACACACTGGTCACTCTGGCATTTCATCTTTAATTTGTAGGACTTCCTCAGTAATATTTCAGCTGTTTCGAAACAGTAAATTTTTAAAACTTGTGACATACGCTCATACCTAAAAGCAGCCTAAAAAACATACAGAAGAAATCCCACAGAAAACAAAATACAGAAATCCCAGCCGATCGTGTGTTGTACTTTTCCACAGTCACATGCTTTTGAAGCACCGCCGAAGCTAATTTGAAGTTTTGCTGCAGAAAACTTGGCATGCCCTGTTGGTTTGCTGCAGAGCGGGAGAGTGGCAACACGGTTTAATGATAATAGCTCTGACGATTGCAGAGATAATCCTCCTGGTATTCCTGCTGACTGCGGAGAGCCCGGGCTTTGTTCTCCACTCCACCTATTAGCGTGATGGAAGTTCATTTTAATTTGAATGGACCATCAGTGCTCTAAGAGGGTGCTTGTGCGAGCGCGTATGAGAAGCCGAGCGTGGCGCGCTCGAAGCGGGTGCGGCGCCGTGCCTGTGTGCACGCGCTGCGATGCTAACCAGAGACACTAACACAGAGAAGTGGCTGCGGGTTGAGTGTGGTGACCTCTCCGGGCTGCAGGTGCTCTTATCGTTTTGGCAACTGTTTCAGCAGAGTTTCTCCTCCCTGGCAGCCACAGCTGAGACTCAAAACAAAAAGATGGTCAACAAAAAAATATGGGAATGGTCTCACTTCACAGATGGTCTCGTTTAAGGATGTGAAACCAAGGCGTCACGTAGCAAGGCTTGATGATGATGCGACATTTTGCACTGCAGTTTATAATGCTAAATCATTGCCGTATAGATAAAGTCATTCCCGTTTGCTTACGACAGCCAATAAGCCGATAGCTTCTTGTTTTGAAAAAAATTACATGTTTTTGCATTTTTATCAAATTACAGCCTCAAACTTCAATGATTTTTTTTTTTGTTGTTGTTGGATTTTTATGTATCTGACAAAGGTGTCGACCTCCGTCTAGACTTTTGAGGCCGGCGTCCTGCAAACTTGTAGATCTGTCCCTCGTCCAACACACCTGAATCAAATAACCGAGCTGCGTCTATAGCATTCAGTCGGGTTTTGTAGAACCAAGCTAAGGATCCAGTTACTTCATTCCGGTGTGCTGACACAGAGACGCAACTAGAAGTCGCAGAACGAGAGTTTGACACCTGTTTGTCAGACCAACACTTAAAAATGCCTAATTGGAAAGTACTTTACTCACGTCTTTGATCGCGCCTGCTTCTGCACGACTGATGATCCCGTTCATGCCCTGTGCCAGACAAGACTTCATACGGCTTTCTTCCAACAATCATTTTCTTCTTGCAACCGTTCAATAAATTGGTCAGTTCTTCATTCTGGCCTGAATATGCTTTACGTATCGGCATGCACAGCAAAAGTGTAAGCTAGCAGTATCACTGGGACAGTAATACTGTTCTGAGGTGACCCTCTGGTTCTCTGTGGCACAGTTTGAGTTTGCACAGTACTTTCCTGCTGTTGAATTGGCAGACAGAGTAAACAAGGTTCGCTGTGTCTGGGTAGTTTGTCACCGCTGCGACTTCAGGGCTATCTAAATGGCAGCGAGTGAGAGCGTTCATCATCGCATTCATCCTTTGCAGCGTGAGAGATGAATAGCCCTACCAGTCCAGCAGGTCATGAGTTATCACTCACCAGGGGCTGCTGGTTCATATCGAGGTCAAAGGACTATTAGTCTTCAGGCAAATGTGCCTTCCTGGTGCTGGAATACACACACATAGACATCCGTTTGCTCGCAGCCTCAAACACACACCCCAGGTGTTCCTGTGTATGTTTTCCTGGCAGTCAAGTCCAGCTGGTCTTACCCCACAGCCTGTGGTTGTTTAATCGCTGCTTTGCTTTTCTATTAATGTTAAAGGGATGAAATAAGTGTTGTGGAAATTGTTTTCCTGCTTTTATTAGTTCCTTATAGCTGTGATTTGTGTCTCTTTCAGACATTTGCAGAAATGTATAAATAAGTCACCTTCCATCAAGAAATAAAATAGAGAATTGTACATTTCCGACTTTCTTTGGTTGTAGCAAAAGAACGGAAATTTCCACGAATTACAGAAACCTCTAGTTTCCATATCAATAATGCAACAAGGAAACATAAAGGAAAGGGCTTCCTGTTTCCACCTTATTGCAAATAACATGAAACCCTCAGGAAGGTTTGTTGAAAGCACAATACTGAACATTGTTGTGGTTGTTTGTAAAATAACTACATTATTATTTAAAAACGTCTTCCATATGTGAAACACACTGGTAGTGGTATCATAGTGTGAGTGCTGAATCTGGGCCAAGACACACATTTCTGAATATATTGGATGAAGCGCCTGCCTGTGCGCTGAAACCCAACCACAATGACATCAACACAAGGAATTCACATTTCATACCCAAATCCAAAATTTTGGGCTATAAATGTTTGTTTCGATTATTTCCCTCCAGTGATTTATGTTTTCTCTTATGTTTAAAGCTATTATTTAGAAGATCTGTAGAGCCTTAACAACTGTAGTCGGTTTGAAAATATTGAACCTATTTAGAATTCTAGTTCACACATTTTCTTTTTGCTTTAAATGTTAATATTTTTGTTATTTCTAAAATATTTTCATCTTTGACAACAGATCAAAAGTAGAATCTGTTCCACTCATCAAATCTACCTTTGAAACAAATCTATTCAGATTTATTTTTTGCTTTTTGTTAAAGACAACATCCTAAGTACATTACTAGGCTACTTAGCTTTAAGAAAGCTGAATAATTTGTTTTCAGTATTTATAACATTTTTATTTAAACTTACCAAACTGACAGAAATATGCCCTACAGAAAAAAAAAACAGTTGCTAGATTGTGTGAACATTTACCCATGTTGCTTTGCTAGTTTTAGCCTCAAAGCTAGGTTAGCATGCTAGCATGATGTTTATTTCACAAAATGGAGAGTCCGTCTAATTTGTTAATCTAACTGGAGCGCAGCTGAAAGATTTGGCTCAACGAAGTTGTTTGCTAGCAGTTGGTTTGCTAGTTTAAACCATGAAGCTAAACTGAGCTAAGCTAGGCTAATCAGCTTTTAGCATTGCACTTTCTGTACAAAAACAAGAGCAGAGCCAATTTGTTTATCTACCTCAGTGAAACATAAAGCCCACAGTAGTATCTGAAAACAAACAATGCTCTGTTTGTTTTCAGATATTTTAACTTTCAGAGCAGACATGAAAATCAGGTGGCTAAATAGCAGGTTAACACCTTTTACTCTCAGCAAAGATCCTATAAGACAAGGAAAAGTTCATTTTTAATTTGACCAATTTTGTTCATTCCAGTGTTTTGTATGTTCCAGTGAAGTCGCAAAACTAAATTTACAATGTATTCCTCATCATTTTATGCATTCAAACCATAACGGGACAAGTAGATGTTGCGCAGGATAATGTCTGCAACCGTTTTAATGAGACCCAAACCCTCAGAAGTGCTAATAAACATTTTTGGTACGCTCAACTTTGGGGAATGTCTTATATTCACGGCGGTCTTGGGCGATAACCGGGCCATTGGGCAACCTCTGACTTGTCATATGGCGGACTGGGAACTCGGACGATCCAACTGCCTAGTACGATCAGAACCAACAATTAGAGAACATTCACAGAGCGGTCGTCTGAGCATTACCCCTTTACCGCCCAATGTTTCTGAAAGCAGAACGAGGTGGAGAGCTCTGAAAGATTTCCACTCAACGAAGAGCATTTTCATGTATCAGGCTGGCTTTGTTAATTGCTTCATTTAAATGTTATTCCACCATCAATGCCACTTATTCACAGACAGCATTGTTGCTTGTGAAAACGATTATGCTATCAATGGACGCTGGAGTGCGGAGTCCAAATATGCAATAACAATAACTGTGTTTTTTTTTTCTTTTTTAGCAGCGTTATTAACAGTTTCATTATAAAAGGCTGAAAGCTGGAATGAAAGTGTTATCTCCGGCACAAATTTGGGAAAGCATGAACACACCAGCAGATTAGCTTTTAACATCACCCACAGACCTCCTGGCTGTGAGTTGGAGTGTTGTTATGCAACGTGAGTCAGAGGGTGCACGAACCGAAGCTTTGTTGAAACCGCAGAACGCGTTATCATTATTTTGACTACAGTAAGGGAGAAAAAAAAAAAAAAAAGCAAAAGCGGATTTTTATTCTCGTCTTTCGCTCGCCTGTCATTAGAATCCTGGAACGAAGGCGGCTTTGATCCCAGCGAGGATACGCAGGAGAGCAGTTTTTCCCAGCCACCCTCACCTCATCTGTTCAGATGAGGCGGAATAGGATGAGAGTTTAACGATGCCGCGGGGAAGCGGCGGCGTCACGACCACAGCCACTAATAACGGAGGCACTCCGACAAAAAGAACGGGACTGTTAGTGTGAATCTAGCAGATTGGGGAACTATTAGTTTAGTTGATGTGAAACATGCTTGGCACATGCAGCCCTGAACAAATAGCAGCACTGTTTTGCGCTTGTTTGTTCCAGAGAGCGAAGCAGCACCTGAAGAATATAACACCCACCAAAAAAAGAGAGGAGAAGAAAGGGACGCATTATGAGAACATTTGGCAGAAACGGAATTGCTCGCCTGATTGCATGAGTCAGTGTAGAGAAAAGTCAAGATTTTGAGTTTTTGTCATATATTACAAATACTGTCACGTATCTGTATATAGAAGATGGGAAATAAACATCATACATAACCTATATATCCGCAATTACCTTTTTTAATTTTTAGTTTACCGTGCTAAAGTCTCAACCCACATTAGTTAAAATATGTGGCATTAAAGTCTGCATGAAAGTATGCACACTCCTTGAAGTTTTTTCTCATTTTATTATGTTAAAGTTGCATATTTCAGTTTCTTTTTTGGAGCTTTCGTGTGAGAAATCAACACTAAATAATGCATAATTGAGCAGGTCGAAGAAAAATGCTAACTCTTTGGTGTGTCGACAGATATTCAACCGCTTTTACTCTGACCTCCTTAAAGATCTCCTTTAACAGTTACTTTTATAAAAAATATTTTTTTTACATATTTATTTAAACATTCACTGTCACAATGTCATGCATGACATTATTGCATGAGACAGACACCATAATGTGGAAACAAATCAATGCCCACTGCTTTCTCCCAGTGCTAACTAGAAACAGCCAATCAGAGTGAGGAGGCGGGTCTTAGCGTTCTCTACGAAGCTGCAGTTCCCTGCAATCAGTGCTCAGGCGTGTTAGCATGGCCAGCGGATAAGCAGTGTTTTTGGAATAGTAAGTTGTTTCTCTGCCATTAGCACATTGAGCAGCACATACACATGATTGTCTGACATCGCTAAGACCCTCCTCCTGGCTCTGATTGGTTGTTTTTGACCAGGAGTAGTGCCATTCTTTGGCAATAGTGATTTTTTTTTTCACAGAAAAAAATCAAGCTCAAGGACATTGTGAAAGTTTTAAAAAATAAAGTTAAAAATAAAAATTTTTAATAAACTACATACTGCAGCTTTGCAGACCAAATGCATGCCGCACATTTTAGATTTTTAGTAGTAAAAAAAAAACCCAGCACTTTCCTTCCACTTCACTATTACGGACTGATTTCTTGTGGTCTGTCATGTAGACGCTAATCCAACTATGATGGTAATAAGGCAAAGTAATTTAGATGGTACGAATACTTCTTAAAGTATCTGAACTGTAAAACTGGGAGTCAGTGGGTCTAAACCAATAAACACTTCCTGTCCCTAGAGACAGTGTGTAATAATCAGGCTTGTTGGTTGGCAGGCCGTCCCTCTAGGCCTCCAGCCCCCAGGTCCACCTCACACCTGCCTGCCGCCGGCCGTGTCTCCTGCCAGGCCCATAATCCGATCCTTATTGGCTGTGCGCTCGGCCAAACTGCCACGACGCCCATTATTGGGCCCTAAGCAGGTGCTGAGACGTATCACTCTTGATCACAATGCAGGATTTGCAGCATGCACGCATCCAGCAATCCATTTTTCAATTTGGTCTCCTGCCTGAGATAAATTAACAGATGTCGATTGATTTTTTTTTTTCTCTTCCTGTGCAACCGTGAGCCTTGTTTACACCTAACAACCGAGGGCGTTATACCTGGGCGACTGTTTGAGACGAGCGCACGTTATAAATAGCTCTCGCTTTTTTTTTTTTTTTAATTAAACAAATGCTTGACAGGAGACTTAGCAGGCACTTACTTTGACACATTTTACCTTCCTTTCCACTGTTGCGGTTAATCAACAGATTGCTTTTACTAAGACGAGGTGTTGCAGCCAGCTGCACGGCGCTCAGTGATGTTGTCCTACTTTCCCATAGCGAGTTGCTTAAAAAACATGAGTAAAGAACAGGGTTTCTCATTGTTTTTGGCTTAATCACACCAGGAAAGAGCACTGCAAAGTCAGCCCTTCCCCGACTTAGAGAGTCCAATTCGGGTTGGCACCATCGCGAAGGGGCCCCCAGCGCTTTCACAGCCATCTCCCTTCACCAGCTGGTTATTATTGCTAAAAATACGCTAATAAAACTGGTGTAGCCTGGCACCATCGCACCCTAATGATGGGAGTCAAGTGGCGCGCGGCAGATCGCCCCTCACATGACTGCTGTCACAAGCCATTTAATTGAAGTTGAGGAAATGGGAGCCGGCGTTATTTTGCTCTAAATACCCCCTCCCTGCCCTCATTTTCCACACACACACACACACACACACACGCACTCATACGCTGTTATTCACTAATATGCCATCTTTATTGCTTGTTGCTGTTATCTCTGCGATCACATGACATTTTCACATAGAGATTGCGTGACATTCATTCCTATCTATGGCTTCCTTTTCTCTTTGTTTTGTTCGGCTGTTGATGACATTGTTTTATGTCTGTCGGTTTGCAGTTTGATTGGTTTGCTTGGTTTTAGTCAGATCTGAACCATGAAATGTGTGCAGGGCTGGCCCAGGCCTTTTTTGGGGGCCCTACGCAGATTTTTATTCTGGGCACCCCCATATCAATGTGTTGACACCAGATGGTTTATCATGCCGAACCTAGTCTGTGTGTAAGAGATAAGTAGTATTTAAGTGTGCCATGTTTTAATTATTTGACAGTAACGTCAGCACTAAATTTAACATGTTAATAAGTTAGACATCTTATATTTCCCCAATAGTGGCAGCAGCAAACAACAGGAAGAGTTGAACCTATTATTTGTGTAAAAGCAATTTTAAGAATAGAAATGGTTTTTCCATGTGTAATTATCCATGTTATTTTTAATAAATATATATACATTTGCGGATTGGTGTTTTCGGAAACCAATGGTTCTGCTGAAACAACCACTGACCCTCCGACCCCCGGCTTCTGTGACATCTGCTGCGCTCCTCTAGAGGGTCACACTAAGACCACAGGAGGGTTAAAGGGCAATTTATCATTTAGAGCCATCCTGCTTTTGTTTTTGGAGTCTCCTCTCCCAGTTTGGTCCAAATCTGTGAGGTGAGATAAGAGTACCTTATGAAGACCTCCAGTTTATGGTTTGGATTCAGTGCTTTGTTAAAGGCCACAACATCTGCGTGACTTTTAATCTCGACCAGGACAGCCGGAAAGCCGACTTGTCACAGTCTCAAAATCCCCGCGGATCTTTCAGTTCTTAGCCACTCAATTCTTACCAACACACTCCTCTTCCTTCTTTGGGTAGCTGGGGGTTCTGCCTTCATGTTGGGCCTTGTGTAAAAAGAATAAAGACAGGAAAGGTCTACAGGGAGACAGGAGGAAAAGTGGAGCAGAGTGAGGTCAGACATGGAGGTGGCAGTACTTAGAGAGTGGGACCAGAAGATTGATGGAAAATGGAGGTGATTTCCAGGGAACCCTGTGTCTCTGTGTTCATTTGTCGTAAGTGAAAGGAAGTTAAATGAACAAGTGTGCCATTTGTAAGTGTATGTGTTCACGCTTGCCCCCCTCCTCGCTCATAGCTCGGTGGCAGCTATAACGCCTCAGGGCGAATGCTAGAAACCATCTAGGGCAGGTGCGAGAAAGCTGTGGAAAGGGGTCGGATGATTGAGGAGCGGTAGAGAAAAGGGGTTAAACATCAGGTTGACAAGATGTCCCAGTTCAGAGAGAGCACAGGCTTGATGGATGAATAAAGCGACAACAGAACAAGTGAAGGCAAGGGAACTAGCCGGGTACAGGAGTAGAGCACTAATTGCGAACATGGAAAAGCAATAAACCAACAGAGCTGGCTTGCCTTTGACGTCTCGCCCCGCTTTTAGAGTCCACAGGAGACGGCACCGCCGTCTGCAGCCTGGGTGCTTCTCAAGGTCCATTGAGTGCAATTACACAGAACAATAGAGCCAGCATGGGTGCTAGCTGACTGTGCTAAACACTGCTTCTTCCCGACAAGAGAGGAGGGCAGAGTGACTGAGGCAGATCGAGATATGAGGCCTCTCCCAGCCACTTTTGTTTCCTCGCCGTTGTCTCCCTTAAACGAGCAGAAGCTGCAGCCAGGAAGCAAGGCGGGGACGGCTGCATTAAGTTTGGCTGAGTGGAAGCCAATTGCTGGTTTCACCAGAGCATCAGATGAGTATGGAGGAGGAGGCGGCAGTGTCACAGAGATGTTGGTGATTATTAGAGGGTTGGGAGGGCATTAGGGCTACAGGGTGTTCTCGCTGGGCCTCGGCATCAGAACAACAGAGGCAATCTCCCTAGCACGCGACGGCTGCTAGCGGGGCCTCAGAACCGGCCCTCAGCTGTAACAACTGATCTAATGAAGGCGTAAAACACTTTTCTCAGTGTTCCTCACCTGTGATGCCTCTAGATTCGTCTCACGCTGCTTCTTGTGGTTTTGTATTTTTGGGTGTATGAAAGACAAAACTATCAGCAATCCTAAGCCACACACACACACACACACACACACACACACACACCGGTGGAGCAAGACTCAAAAGTGGGGCTTTCCTGCCCTTTTCCGCATGTTACTGATATGAAAGCGGTTGTGTGCCGCCAATAGTTATTTTAGTTCAAAGGCTTGAAAAGTCAAAATCAACAATTTCTTTGCAAGAATAAAACAAGGCTGAAAATGTCACTGCCTTCTTTTCCGTCCTGTCAATCATCTCCTGTCTCTTGATATTTCCCATGTGACAGGATTAATGGATTGGCAGCCTCCAGCGTTTGCCCTTCTGCCATGAGGACAAATCAGGACCAGAAAAGGTCCTTTTGTTGAGGGTTTCATTCGTATCTGCCGCCTGGTTTGCCTGATTTACATCCCGAGGAGGCATACAGTTTCAGTCAGAAGTTTACATACGCTCACGGTGAGCATAGGTTTTGAGGCGGCCTTTCTTCGAAGTGGAACCACCACACAACAAACTTTGTTTCTTAAACAACCCGGTGGTACAGGTTTGGATTTGTTGGAGATTTTATTTAATCCCCACAAAATCAGAACTTATACACGCATGCTTAAATCCTTCAGCTTCCACACCTTTTGTGGCTCTCAAAAAGTAAAACGACTTTTCATAATACTGCCCCATCAAAAGTACACATTTATGCACACAAAGGTAGCATAAATGACCCTGAAGTCCCAGTTAGAAGTGCTTTTTAAAAAGCGAGTTGTATTTCCAGTACTGTCAGCGTCTCTTTTTACACACTTGTGTATTCTCATTCTTAAGATTCATTTGGATTGACATTGTGTGGTACGATCTTGACATCAACATGTTATGTGCAAAATCTCCTTTTCAAGGATGTTGTACTGTGACCAAACCCTGAACTTCCCTTCAGGCAGAATCAGGAATCTTTGTCTTCATTATCATTTCAAGCAGAGCACCGCCGTGCCCTTCAGGCGCCGACCCGCCACCGTTTCGCTTCCGTCTAAGTGAGCCGTTCTACCTGTAAACACCTTGCTGTTCGTGTCAGGTGGGCGCTCCACTTCCTAAAGAGAGGGTACATCTCCTCTTTGTAGTATCAGACAGCGCTTGTCTGAAGCATATGCCGCTGTTTTTTTTTTATTTTATTTTTTTAAATTTTTCCAAATTCAGCAAAGGAGTTTTGCACGCCTTGTAGCACGTCACACGCCCGCAGCTCGCGACGGCGTTCCCCCGACGCTGACAGAGAAATCAAACGTAAAATGGAGCACCGGAGCGAGCGAACGAGCAGCGTTACAGAACAGATGTTCGCGGGAATGTTGACTCTTTGTTTGGCCCCTTATCTTTGACGCTGCCATCCTGCGGTAAAGTGAGTGACGGAGGAGGGGAGGGTGAGAGGCGGAGAGGGGAGAAACAACAGGGAGGAGAAAAGGGAAAAGCTCTGTTGACGGGAGAACTCGGTGGAAGAAGTGTTGGCAGGCGGGGTGTTCAATGACAGGAAAGTGGGACAGCCACACAGCTGTGTTTTGGCGTCGGGGGACCCCCGAGATTGGTGTCAGTGTATCTCATTGTCAGGGAGGAGAGTGGGAGAGGGAGACTTTGGAGGATGTGATGAGTGGAGAGACAGAGAAGATGGATCGGGATGCATCAAAGAAAAAAAAAAAAAAAGACAATAAACGAAAGGAAAAAGTGAGGCACACCCTGGAGCGGCTACTCTTATATTAGCTGATGTTGTATACACTATATATATATAAAAAAGTCAGGAAGCAGGAGTTGAGTAAATAAACAGAGGCAGCCAATTCTCCTCACATAAGAACTGGTCTTTGGTTGAACTGCGGGGCGACCCAGTGACTCTACCTGCCTTTGAAACTTTGGTAGGCGGAAATATTTCCCATGATTCAGCAGCCACACTCTCTCTCGCTCCTTTTTTTTTTTTTTTTTTTTTTCCAAGGCAGAGCTGACATCTGTAAGATCAGCTTGACAGTTCTGCTTGCCACCTCACAACAAACAGCCCCGCTGAGTTATATAACGGCGGCTGAGATCCGAAAGGATTTATGATCAGCTATTATTTCACCTTTACGGGGTGATAAAGAGGGCGATAAATCTCCGTGGCCGAAGTCGCCGCTGGGTTGGGCTCCTTTCCTGTTGGCCATTTCGTGTTTAGTTTTGCTTGGAGCAGTCCTGCACGGTAAAGCATTTGAGTAATGCTTACCCAGGTAGTAACCAGAGTCTCCAGATGGGGTTTTATCGTAAAGGATATAGTTTTATGGATCTACAACATGCTTTAGGTATATTTTATCTACCCAAGCTTTTTTGGGTACATAAAGGTCCCCCGTTTTCTACCTGCACTTTGTGATCTGTTTGGTGTCTGTGTCGTTCATTCATTCCTTCACCACTTCATACACATTCAGTTTTCTGCCTGACATTTTCAGAAAGAAACTCAGCGGTCTTCTGTTTTTTTTTTGCCTGTCAGGTGTTGACCACTGACTATTTAAAGGGATTGTCTTTATTCTTAAAGTCTAGAGTAAGAAAATGTTCTCATAAAACTGATGGATATCTTACCAGCAGGATGTCACCAAAGAGTTATTTTGGTTTGACATGGGATCCAAATATTTTACATTTGATAGGAGTCAGCTGGTGTCCCAGGCAAAACAAGAGGGGGAACCAACATGAATGGGAAGAAAATTGGAAATATTAAACTGAATTAAATTGAAATTAAAGCATAATATTTTTACTATGACAAAAAATAAACTTGGACAGCAAGTACTAGTAGAAAATGGGGATAGATGAGTCAAAAACGGTCCATTGTACTAGTAACCAAATTAAATTGGTGTACATGTACTTAACCGACTTCCTAGCAGTGTGTTTCTCCTTCTAGTGATTATTTAGTCAATTATGGAGATGAATAGTGAATGAGACACTCAACTCTCATGCCTCATTCAGTGTAATTACATTTTCTGAAAACTTTTCATTAGATCCTATTAACCTATTAACATATACTTTGGTTCTGATTCATGATTATGCCAGATGACTTTAAGGGAGCCACTCACACCCCTCCTGTTCGTACTCTGGTCCGTTTGCATAGAAAGTCTGGTGCTTTTGGGGGAAGCGTAACCAAAATGCTAAGGCGGACCAAAAGAACGAACTCTGGTCCGCCTAAAATGCCCAGGTATCAGTTCAGTTGAAGTGAGATTTAACTCTACATTCGAATGCTAAGCGGACCGGACACTGCTCCAAAACCGCAGCGCGGGGCATTCTGGGTAAATAGAACCAAAAGAAACAATCTACTGGCTATTTTGTGAAGAAGGAAGTTTCTTCTTCAGAGGTTTTCATGACATCTTCCTCATGGAAAATGTTCTTGGTGTAGCAATGAGGGGGAGCACGTTTTTAAAGGGTTTGGCTCGTTTGACACAGTTCTGTATAGACCTGATCTCCACCAGCTGAAAACGTAACAAATGTTTTAATTCTGGTCCCCAATCGAATGGAGTCTCCCGGACTATCAGCTGTGAAAACACCCAGTAAAAAGTAGCCAGCTCAACATGACCTCCTTCAGGTAGATATTATTTAGTAGAGTCATAATACAGCACTTCCTGACACTAACTAATGAATTAATTGGTAAAAGGAGCTTCTCCTGTAGGCTTACTTTTGAGATAGGTTGAGAATTTCTGTCATTGACAGCCGAAGTGGTTTGGGTGACTGACGAGGATTCAGTACTCTGGACTCCCAAAATGCAATTCTCAGTCAGAAAAATCATCCCCAACAGATCATTGGCTTATCGCTGAAATGTCCAAGAGCTGCAGATAAGAGGGAGAAAATGCAATCCATTGTGTGCATGGTTGCTTTGCTGCAGCTCCTGCGCAGTGGGGAAGATGTACGAAGATACCGGGACAGAATGAATGATGTCCAGCCCGGCTCGCACCAGCCAGCCCTCCGTGTGCACGGATGTTTAGGAAGGCAAAGGTGAGGACAGATAAACTAGACCCAGGAGGGGATGGAGAGAGCCTCTTCATATCTCATCCCTGGATGATTCATCTTAAACCATCACTCTTGTTTAGGGCCCTACAGCAGGATTACGCCGGGCTTTTACAGCTCGGCGTAGATGTGGAGCTTCAGTTCCTTATGGAAAAAGACTGGACAGAACAAAAAAAACAAAAAAAACAACAACAAAATGAAAGTCCTCCTCCACAATTTTATTTTTATTTCTTTACATTTTTTATTTCAGGTTGCTACGATGCCGGTAAACGGTGCATAAAAAAAAGAAAAAAGCGGACTGCAATTTTGATTGCAGCTTTTTTTTGTGCTGTTTATTTAGGCTCAAAATGGGTCCTGATGGAGTCATCAGGACCCACTTGCCAGCTAATGGTTTAATTAGGTCCATCTGGAGGAGGCAGGGAAGGGGAGCTTGCCTTACTCTCCAGTCATTCCTCTAGTAATTTGTCTTCCCCCGCACCCAGTGACTGTAGCACGGATGGCATGGAGAAGCAGCAGTGCATTCTTCCTCCTCCCACCCAAACACTTCCTTTTACCTTTGCGCTAAACAGGGGAACTTGGCTTTTTTTTTTTTTTTTTTAGATCTACGGGGATTCTCAGTCTGAGCCAGAATGATCTCTAAACTCCTAGAACAATATGATTATTTGTATATTTTACATTACAAAGCTTTCGGTTTCAATAATTTCGATATAAACGTAGAGTCTTTGTACCTCTTTAGTCAGTCAATGGGTGGCAAAAGAGATCCAGCTCAGTGATGCTCAGAAGAACCCGTATTTTAGATAAAAACACTGGATTTAGCCAAGTTCTCATCGTAAGTGCTTCAGGTCTGAGCTCTGAGACCTAGCATGTTTTCTAACATCCCCTCCTCTACCTGTTGCTGCATGCAGCCGGAGAAACGGACAATTTCAAGAAAAACTAATTAGGAAAATGTTTGGACATGTAGACTGCAGGTACAACACCTTTTTAAAGGGGCAGTATTATGTGTTTTCCAAGCACATAGTTGCTTGGTTATGCTATATATTGACATTATGTTACCTTCAGTTGTTAGTAAAAAAAATGCTATTTATAAAGGAAATTTTACTTCCTGATTTAATGCCTTGAAATTTGGCCTCTGTTTCTTTAAAAACTCCGACTTTTTCTGAAACCCCGCCTTCAGGAAGTCATAACGTCGCTTCTCTGTTAACCCTTTAACCAACCACATTTATACCAATGTTACACTGAGAAGCAGGTGGTATAATGAGCGCAGCAGATACGCACCACCAGGTGTTTGCTAACTGCTTCTGGCTAGTCTGAAGGAGCAGAGTGGGGAAGCCCAGGCGTTCTGCACAGCTGAATGATTGCCACGGGAGACATCAAACACGTACGAAATAATCAAAGTAATACTCCATGTATGTGTTTAATGATTGACTAACATTATAACGTGATGTAGAGCTCGAAAAAGTCGATTTTACATAATGCTGCTCCTTTACATTATTGTGTAAATACCTTGATGTTGTGGCGTTAATCCTAATAGGTTACAGTGGAGAAATGATTTTCTTCCCTTGACGCTTCAAAGAGCTCGTCTTTTGTCTGACATCATCGAGGATCAAAGGAGGGAAAACAGCGTCGGGGCTCAGTCTGAACCTTTGGAAATTCAAAGCAGCACCTCTCTGTCTTTCCAAGCAGAAGCAAACAACTTTGATTCCAGGTGCAAATAGGGTCAAGCATTTTTTTTTCTTTTGTAATATCTTTACTGATTTAATAACGGCGTCGGACATAATGACACCAGCGGCCTATCCCCTGGTGTAACAGCACGGAAAATCTATTTCCGTGCTGTTAGGACAGTATTCGCGTACTGTCCGTCGGAGCTAAGAGAAACAAGTTTTTCCTTTCTGCTGCCGTAGAAATACTTTTAAACTCACAATAATCGACCCCGTGCCACCGCCGCCTTCGCCTCACCTGGCTTGGGAACGGGAAGTTTAGGGAATTGATAAGACTCACAGGCAAACCTGCTGGAATCCGAGACGGAAAGGAGGTTGGTGTTGGTGTCGGGGCGGGAGGAGGGAAATGTAAAATGGCCGCCACGGGGGAACGGTATCGGCTTCAATTATGACGGGCAGTGAAGCGCTGCTCAGAGGCAGATGAGCTGGGAGCCGGCCGCTGTGGAGAAGTCAGGGACTGATAGCCGATAATCCCTGGGATGAACTGGGACACACCAGTCACTGGTGAAACCCTCCCACCGCGGTCAAGAGTTACTGGAACAGGAATACGAACGTGGATTCTTACCTTACCTTCACGGCGAAGTAAGAAAGGCATCTTTCTTTCGTATGAAATCGATTCTTAAAGCATAAAAAGAAAAAAAAAACTTCTTTCCAGCTTTACTAAGTAACGATACATTATTTATTCTGAATGCCTCGATGGGCTTTCTGATAGTGAAATTCTTCTTTAACCTCAAAAACTTTCTAGAGTGGATGAGAAGAGAACAGCGAGGAGATTGTGGAACTTTCGAGTTTAAACCCAATGGTGTTTTTCTGTTTCTCTACTTTCTCTAGCAGCTCCACAACAAAAACATATCCAAAGTGAGTTGAATTGTATTTTACCAAGAAGTCTGAGGAGAAACTTCCAGAAAACAATCAAGTTGTGTGTTTGGAAGCAAAAACAACAGAATTGATCGGAGCATTTTCAGTTCTTGATTCAAGCAATTAACTTTGGCATGTTTATCCCAACAAGCCGAAATCAGACATGATAAATTGTGCAAAATGCAAAAATTTACAGTTGCATCATTATTTCTGAAGTGGATCGATTGACTTGGGTTCAGTTGATCTATCTTTGGAGAGCTCCGATTGCCTCACCGTCACCATATGGTTCATTTATTTCATTACATTACATGCGATGACGTGTATTGTTTTTCTGGGAAGTTTCAGTTTGGGTTTTCTGTCCGTCCACGATGCCTCAGCACAGAGCATTATTCAGGTTGTGTGTGTTTGGGCAGCGCTTGCTGAGCAGGGAAAAACATGTTTCAAATTTGCACAGTCGTCAGTGGTAATGCACTATGTTACCACCTTCTGTCAGTGAAAATGAAGGATATCCAGGTCACAACTGACAGTCTGTCACCGAGGCGGGAAAAAAAAAAAAAAAAAAAGGAACAGGAAGTCGGATGCATCTGAATCTGCTCTGCCTGCCTCTGCTGTGGCGTGTCTGTGCTGAGCGAAGACAGGACTCCTTGTTTCCATTAGCGAGCGACAGGAAGCTGGTTTTTATTACCACGTTTGCTCCCGTGGAACTGAAGTAACAAGTTTGATCAGGAATGAAGCGAGCACTCAGGCCGCGAAATAAGGATAGCGTTTGCTGTTTGTCCAAAGAGGAAAACCAAATCCCCAGCAATCCGGTGCCAAACGTTGGCGGAAAATGTCGCCGGATCGGAGCGAAGCGCTTTGTGATAAGAGCCGTTTCAACTCTCTGGCCAACAGAAAAGCTTTGAGCTTGGAGGTAATAATGGGGGGAGATAAAGGCAACAAAACCTACTCACAGGAACGTGTCAATATTCTGATGTGGCCACACATGTGAGTTCACTTTAAATACAGTGTGGTTGTCAGTGGCAGAAGTGAACTTTAAAACCTAGTTCTTAGAACTTATAAAAACATGACGTAAGACAGAAAAGATTCTAAAAACAAGTCAAACATTTCATATTTCCTAATTAATTAGTGTCCAATCTCATTAATCAATAGGCCTGAATTATGGGTGTTCTGCTTATTGATTGGCTATAATTTATGAATATTATATGAATTTATTTTGTTAACATAATACAAAAATAAAAATACACTCCCACCTTTCTTTCCAGACCAAGCTTTTCTTGTTTTAGCTCAGTTAGAATTACCCAAACTTATTTCTATTCACAAAATGCCACAATAATAATAGACCTTTACCCATTAATGTCATTTATTAGAACGTCCTAGTTAAAGCTGACACCTAAAACAAATTGAAAATGTGCTCCCGAACTTGAAACTTGGTGTTCATTCTGCAGTCTGATTCGGCTGAAGCTATTTTGCTTAAAACATTTAGAAATAATGTTTCGTTTGTTCATAACTGTAAAAATATAGGAGCATTGATTCATAAAGTATCAACTGAAATCAAATGCGCTTCACGTTTTTGGGTTTCTTGTTCGGTAACAAAGGCTGAACCGTGTGCATCCTCTTCATATTTCTGCAAAGATATTAAGTTGTCTGCCACACAGGATGAAATCTGGGTTTCAATTTTCATAATTTTGCTGTCAAGACTCAACTTAAAAGCGATCTCATGCTTTTTTCCATGTAAGAAAAATGAGACAAATTTCACAGGTTATGATAATTTTTACAGTGCACTGGCAGGGAGCATTCAGATCTATGGAGATTATTTTTAAAAATATGCTAATGTGTCATTTTTAAAAGAAACGTATTGGGCAAACACACACAGACTGCTTTAACCACCTGCCTGTTTAAACCGTCATTTGTACCGACAGTGCGATGCAAACGTCAGGGTTCTTTGAAACTTCTTTTTCGCATCGTTTTGCGTGTGTGTGTGTGCGGGACCGCGCGAGCGTGGGTGTGTGTGCGTGCATCCTTTTGCAGGAGAGAGACGGCGCGCTACGCAGAGAGTGCGAGCGTTATCGCAGAGAGCCGAGGCGCCTCATCAGAACACAGATGCGGCCTGATTAAGGGCGAGCTCGGCAATGACAGAACTGCATTAGTGTGATGTATGTGTTGTTAGCCAGCAAGCAGCTAATTCCAAATTTAACACCTGATTCACACAATGCAGTCACACCTGAGTGCGGGCCAAGATTTACTACCCTTGTCAGGCCGCTGATGGCTTTTATAAGTAATTTTTTGGACTCCCCCGATTCATTCTCTCGCCGTGTCCGCAGTAATGAATTATGATTCCGGGTAAAGATTCAGCTTAAAAGCAAAATTATGCTCGTTTGCAAACTGGGTTGGTGTCAGAGAGTCACTCCGCTGGAGGAAAGCCCCGTCCCTGCTCCCCGGAGACCCGAGGCAGAGACCGCTGCCTTGAAAAGACAAATTTCTCCTGGTTCCAGCAGATGCTGAATGCAGCAGGCCTCATTACACACTTCTCTTTTTTTTTTTTTTTTTTTGCACCTCCAGCCTAACCCACCGATGAAGATTTTTCATAATTTTTTTTTTTTTTTTATGAAAGCGGAGTTGTAAACTACTGATTTCGAAACAGACAGATAAAATCTCATTCATGATGATTCATGATGACAGGCAGACATCTAGGATGCAACAGGCCTCTGGACGTCTTGTGCTCTCGTTCCATCTGCCCTTCATACGCCCCCCAGTCTGCTCCGCGGCACGTTTTCTGCCCCGTCCGTGTTGTCATAAACACTTGTCTCTTCGCGTGACTTTACGTTGCCGTTTTGCCTCTCGAAATGTTACGTCACATCAATCGATAAATCCATACCTGCACCTGTTCGGTTCTGTTCAGATTTGACGAATGCAAAGGTCAAGTTCATTTTGATTTTGGGTCGCATGTAGATCATGAATGTTTTGTTAAAACTACACATTAGCAAACTCTTAAAATATATTATGTTTCTTTTTTTATTATTTTTTTTTATTACAATCGGCATATTTTCTTTTGATTATAGAGTTGTAAAAAGTAAACCGATCTTTTTAATCTGTTTAAATAGTTTTTTCTTCAAAAGGCGTAACAGTAAACCAGCCAGCACAAACAAGACATCCAATTTTTTTTCAGTCACTGCTTTCTAGCAAGAATAGAAGAAAGGAACAAAATTCATGTAGTAGGTACTATTTAAAAATATTGGTCATTTCCAGTCATCTGTTAAGCAATCGTTGCGTTCTTAGCCACCATCTGCACCATCAACCATTTTGGCTCCGGCTCAACAAAGCCAACGCTCACAGAGCAAGAACCTTATCTGAATGAACAATGATCCATCTGAAAGCTGTGATATCAGGTAAAGGTATCCGAATGCATGCTCATGCATGTGTGTGTGCTTTCTGTGCCGCCCTGATGTGTGTTTGGGCTGCTCTGATTGAGTGTGCAGCTGCATGTCATTTGATTGCCTTACCGAAGCGAACACACGCGTGTAAGCGCTCGCGCCGGCACGCGCGCGCTTCTCTCCAAACTTAACGCATTTGTCTGTGCCTGCTTTTTGTGACAGAAGAGGTGGGCCTGCGCCCGTGCGCGAGTGTGAAGCAGAAGTGGCTGCGTGGGTGTGATTGCGCTCGCGTCTCATGTGCCCGTTTTGCCTGAGGACAGCAGTCATGCTCCATTAATTAGCACAGCAACCTGCTGACTTTCAAGTGGCAGCAGCGAAATTAACCCTGCTTCACTGAGAGACCCCAGGAAAAAAAAAAAAAAAAAGCCTCTGTTGTCCCAGCCTTGATTACCACTTATACTGCCGTTGCGCATACATGAGGACATTGCGACACGCAAGCTACACCGACTGCATGAGTGCCACGCGATCAGATAGCCACCGCCAACGGTGATCGTCTGCTGAATGCCGGAAACGCTGGAGAAAAAAAACGTAAAATAAAAAAAATGACTGTCCTTTTGTCATGAATCAAATCAGATTGGAAGCTGCAGTCATAACAAAGTTTGTTCAAAAATTGTTTTGAAGCTCCTAGGAGAGGAGGAGAGAAACCATGGCATGTGACTCTGCGAGCTGTGAATGAGACATAAACAGATTTGGGGTGAATGCGTTTAATTAACGCCGTCAAAATTTTAGACTCCGTGAAACTTTACTCATTTAGCCGCGTTTGAACTGCGAGCTTCAGTGTGTTACTTTAATCGATGTGGTAGAACAGAACAAAATGTGTTTGTGATTGTGAAATTCAAACACTTGTACAAAAATGGTAAACAGCCTGTAACTTTATAGCACTTTTTCTGGTCATGTGAAGTAGATAAACTGCTGACTCTGCAGCACTAAAGCAGCGCTTTAACGTTAGTTTCCCTGATGCTAAAGAGCTGTACCAACACGGTGTTTAGTGGAAGCTAAGGCTAAGACACTAATCCAAAAATGTGTTTTGCTAATAGCACATTAGCCGATTAACAGAGGTGTGGAGGCCACTTAAAACAAATTCTCACAAACAAAATAAATATAAATCTAATACCCCAAAACATATCCTACTGCACCCAATCACTCCCAGAAGTTACTTTAATCGTCACTTGATTCTGTGTGTGTATTTTCGTCTTGGTATAAATACACCTGAGGAAGTTTCAGAAGTTATGGGTATACAAGCAGCATCATGACGAACACATTAGACAACTCAGGGACCTTAGAAAGCTATCGACGCAGTAGCTTTCTATGCGTCATGCTGTGGGGGAAGTGTTTCTTGAGCAGGAGGGAAGCTGGTTTGGATCAATAAGACTGATTGATCCTTGAAGGACACCAAAGCCTTGAGACTGGGTCGAAGGTCAACCGTCAAATAAGACAACTCTTAACTGACTGTAAAAGATAAAGGAGAAGGGCTTAGGTGAAAATTATGTTTATGTTTCAACGCCTGGAACCAAATCCAAGTGAGAATTTTACTTGAATATCGATTTCTTTCAAATCATATTCTTCCACTTCATAATTACCATATTGTCCGGACTATAAGTCGCTGCGGAGTATAAGTAGTATAATTTTGGGGGGAAATTTATTTGATAAAATCCAACACCAAGAACGGACATGTCATCTTGAAAGGCAATAAATAGAATAGAGGCAACAACAGGCTGAATAATTGTACGGTATGCTAACGTTACATGACACATAAACAACTAACTGAGAATGTGCCTTGTATGTTAACATAACGTATTAAGAGTTATTCAGATAACTATAGCATAAATAACATGTTAACAAGTTTACCAAAACATCCGTGTCGCTCCAAATCACTAAATCTTCATCTTTGGTGTCGCTTGTAAACAACTCGGCTAACTCCGGACGTAGCTTCTACCACACACATTATCAACACAGGCCTAGAGCGCCCTCTTGTGGTTTAGTGTGAAAATAACATGTGATATGACATAATAATGTGTTAATAATTTCACACATAAGTCGCTCTGGAGTATAAGTCACACCCCTGGCCAAACTATGAAAGAACCTGCGACTTATAGTCCGGAAAATGCGGTATACACTACTACTATAAAACCTGACAATGTTCAACAGGTTCAAATACTCCAGCACTGTGCTGTCGAAAAGCGGTGTTCCAACTTGACAAAATTTCAACATCCTGGCCAGCTCAGACTCACGGGCCCTCCAAGCTGTCAGTGGTCTTTCGAGGTGCATCTTTCCCTTCCCCTTCTCCTTCCTTCCGGCATTTGGCTGCCTAAAAGTCTTGTGAGACGTCAACCCGCATTACGGCGCCCTCGCGCACCTCCCTCTGGTACAGTTACTGACAGCCGGTAAGGGACTGACCTCGCAGTACAGAGTCGGACCCAGCAGCTCGCCCCGCTGTACGCCGTACACAGGAGTTCATGCTTGTTTGGAGCGCTGCAGCTTTCTGTGAGGGTTAGGAAGAGAAAAAGGCCCAAAGGCTGCAAAGGTAGAAATACAAAAAAAAGAGAAAAAAAAGCCTATGATGATTCTGTCAGACTGCTTTGAAAAAGTTCATTCTTTGGCCTTTGAGGTAAATGCTTCCCTGCGTGCGTGTGTGTGTGTGAACCAACTTTCTCAACCTGTGTTTTCACCTCAGTGACCCATAGAAAAGATTTAAAGCCACTTTTACTGGAAGCAATACATTTCATGTCTTCATACCTCCCAGTCTGTTTGACCAGTCACTCAACAAACATTTGTAGCTGTCCACTAGGGTTAACAGAGGGGCATAATGTTGACATTCTGCTCAGATAAATTTGGTGTAAAATGCTGGAGACACCATTTCCAGTTTGCTCAAGGTTTCAGCTAACGTATTTAATAACAGCATATTTTATTCAATGATCTAGACAATCGGACATTAAATTCCCATCTGTTATTTGATATAGGTATTCGGAATATATAGTTTAACCATCATACTTTCCAGGAAAAATGTTGTGGGTCAGAAAGATGAATGGGTTTTGTAGTGAATTAAGACCAACAGACATTAGGCCAATGCTAGCTGAAGCTGGTAAGAGTGTTATTATCTACAGTGAAGCAAACCTTGTCTTGATATTTGCTGAAAAATCACCCAAAGAAGAAGATTTCAAAGAAATGTAAAATGTCGTCCTACCGTTTGCAAACGCAAGCAGAGGTAAAGACCACAATTACCAAAGATATGTCCTGTTGTGTGATGAAACTAAAATTGAAAGATTTGACCACAGTAATCGTTGTTACACTTTAAAGTAAAGACTTTACAGTCAGGAACGGAACAAGAGGCCGTCCCCACTTGTCACGTCAAGACATCAGCCAGGAAGACGCATCTTTGGCAGAAATTGGTCTTCTGGGTGGACAAGAACACAGGGACTTCCTGTCTCCATCCCATAAAACATTTGTGGGCAGAACTGAAAAGCTGCGTTTGTGTGAGAACGACAGCCTGCAAACCCGACTCGGTTACAAAAGTTCTGTCGTGGAAAAATGGGGCAAAATTCCAACAAATCGTGGTGGGAAGCTTGTAGAGAATTCAAAACGTTGATTGAATTAATACAGTTAGGAGGCTAGCTCTACCAAGCACTGGGGACATTTTTGCAAACTTCTGAATTTGAAAAAAGAAAAACAAAATCTCTCGTTGTTCTCAGTCTATAAACCATAAATGATTTTGGTAATTGCACCAGACCTGGAAGAAGAAAGGTTTAGACTGAGAGGAAAAACAAAACGGTCTATTTATAAATCCTGTCTATATGTCTGGTTTCATATGTGCTGGATTACTTGTAACTTTGCAATCAGCCCAACATGTTTGTCAGGATCCTTTTCTGGAGAACTTTATGTCCTCTCAAGGGTTGAGCAAAAAGCACAGTACACAGCTTTTTGAGACCAGTAAACCTTTGCTGTTTTTCTTTTTTGGTGGGATTTTGTGTAAGTTGAGTAAATCTGCAGGAAGGGACTCAATCTCCGAGTGAAAGAATCTGTGAAAGCCTCTCATGAGGATGTGTATAAGGCACTGTTGCGTGATTCCGCCAATTGACAGTCAGCACCGGCCGTCGCTTTGAGCCTGTAAGATATTCTCATTTTCTGATGAGAGCTTCTGAGTACGGAAAAGATCCGAGTGAGCGTTTTCCTGAGAGACGTGGTTCGGCCGCTGTCTGTTGTCATCAGCGCGGCACTGTCACTGAGCGGCACTGACAGTCGAGTTGGCCTGGATGCTGTCACATGTCCTTGCCGGTCCACTCAGAGTTCGGGGACGCACCTCGCCATTGTCAGCTCCTGTTACCTCCCCCGCATACGCACTCTCTGACTGAAACCCCCCCTCTCCTCGGGCTTCAAGCCAGCAGTTCCTCCTCTGCCTGGCGTCGCTTCACTCACAGCAGTGCAGACACAGTCGCATTTCCAGGGGGACCTTGTGACCTTCCCTGTCTGCCTCGTTCTGGTTCCTGTTCATGTTAAGTGTCAGATCTCCGATGCCACCTCGCCCTGAGCCTGAGGTCCCCAGAGGCTGGATCAGAACCTCTACGCCGGGCCAGGGAGGAATCCCTGCCAGTGCTTCCGAGCGGCGTCGGTAGGCCTCACGTAAATCATCTCTGTTTTCCAACGCCAAGGAAGACGAGGCCTGGGAGAGACGGGAACATGCCCGGAATGGCGATAGAAAGAACCGGAGGGCGTGCTCTCTTGTCGCCCGAGCTCGTTTCTGAGATGTTTGGCTTTCAGAATTAGCAGCGGATCAGGCCTCGCCTGCGGTGGAGAGTGAAATGTTGCCTTTTCTCAATGGCAGAGGCATTGTCACTATCAGTAAGGAGAAGTCAATAAATATGTCAAGTGCATCACATCTACCACTCATCAAGTGCCAAAGACTCAGAGTTTCTCTACTTTTATATTCAGTTAATTGTATGTTTTGGGCTGCTTTGCCCAAAACATACAATTCCTAGTTTATTGATGTCGTCTCTTCAACAGCTGACCGTGTGCTCTTTGCTGCATTTGCATCAAGTGGGTGCTGCCATGGTGAGGGTATCTCCAAAGCTTGGCATCCAGTTACACGCACATATCCTCGATATTTCTGGCGAAAGGAAGACTATTGAACTTTGTCACAACTTTAACAATCGAGTATTACGTCTCCTGAAATGTCAGACACAGTGGATCCTTACTTTTTCTCGCAAAACCGACATGAAAAATCAAAACAAAACTTGATAATGCCGACCAATACATCTCATACTTTCACTATTCCATCTCCTGGCTAATTCTGTCTGCCATGGATTTTTTTTTTAACATGCTGAAAATTTATCAATTATATGCAATAAAACTCCATATCATATGAGCCAATCAAATGTTCTTTTAATGACCCACACTAATACTACTCAATCTACACTATGCAGGTGCTCCAGTTGTGCCGATGAAGGTTCACTTGCTGCTTGAAGTGGCTTCAAATGACAGGAGCCTGACTTAATCTCTGATTAAATTAGCAAATTATTGTAAAGAATTTGTATAGATCACTTAACTTTTATCCCCCGATCATTTCAGTATGAAAATAAATGACGTTGTTATTGCAATCTTAACTTGCTCTAGTCTGACTCAGTCCAACTCTTTTTTTGATATACAAGATGGCTTAAGAAGCATTGTACATAAGGAACGACTAATGACGATAACTTCACAGGTCCTCTGTTTCAAAAAAAAAAAAACTTTTAATTTAGACTTTTTTTTAGTGAAAACTAACTTTGGCTGCATGCGAAGCAAAGAAAAATCTTACAGAAACCATTTGTCAGTTGCTTTGCATCATTTTAAAACAAGTGAAGAAATTCTGTCAGCTGTATGACTCAACAAGCCAAGCAAATAAAATAGAGTTGATTAATATAAGTAGCATCGATCATCTGAAGCTGAAAGAAAACAAGAAGTCATATTTGATTCATAGAACATTTATTTCAGTTGCACTTTACACTTTATTCTAATTTCATTTTTTTTTTCTGTCTTTCTACGTCTCTAAAATATTGAAAGGAAAACTGTGCAAAAAGTTTAACTCAAAAGTGGTTTCGCCCCAAAGCAACCATAAACATGTCGTAATTTAAAGATGTCTTTACAAACAGCTCTTCCATCTTGTTTTCCTGGGTCTCCTCTTGAACATAACATTTTTTTTTTATTTTTTTTTTTTAAATCAAGTAAAATCTGGAGAGATGCTGGAAGAACTATTAAAAGGATTTGAGATTTTACCTCCTCATATCTACTTGTTGCCCCTTGTCAGTCATCAGTAATATTCACGTAATCACCAGTGATTTATCTTGCAACAGTGAGTTTTAATGATTTGATAACAAATGATAGGCTATCAGATGGGAGCGGGGGAGAAAGCGACTCGTGATGACGAGCCGATGTCAGTAGAGGAAGGAGAAAAAAAAAAAAAAAAGAAGTGGAGGAGAACTTCCCCTGCGAGCGAAACCACAATAATTAGCATAGCGGGAGAGAGAAGCGCAGTGTGGGAGAGATAATCATAGCGCCTTAATGTCTGCTGAATGCTATTAATCAGGAGCATTACCCAGAGTGCCCTGGCTTTTCTTCAGTTATCTCACTGCGCGGGGTGATGATGAGCCTCCCCTCTTGATCCACAGCCATGTCAGCACGACGTGTCTGTGTGTGTGTGTGTGTCAAAGAGCGTGTGGTCTGGATCATTATTCAAGTAGTCAAGTATTATAAAACATTCCACTTTTCATTCCAATTTTTTTTGTTCCCACGTTGCACATAAACACGTGAACCCAGAGGTCCAGAGTGTTTTCACGCAGCAAACGAGCGCCGTTCTCTGTTTTCTGTCCCCGGGGCAGCCGCAGCAGACGCGGTTTATGCTATGTGAACGGCTGAACGTAAAGCACACTTCGGCTAGTGCTAGCCGTTTATCATTTGCGAGCATTATGTTCTGATCCAAACCAGTGACCCGGTGCTGCTGGGCAGACCAGAGCTAATCTGGTGGATAAATTTTGGGTCAGATGAACGCTCTCCATTTGTATTTTTGTTTTGTTTCACCTGCTGATACCGATATGTGGTCTTTTTGTTGTTGTTAATAATATTTTTTTTCTGATCATTCTTTGACTTTACAGTGTTTTATAAGGGAAAGGATTCCCTGTAACACAGAGGTTTACAATATGGACATTTCAATCAGGATTTGGTGTCTTATATTAGCACATATGTTCTACTAAAACCACAGATTTTATGTCTGTGTTCTAGATATTTATTTGACTTGATGCAGTTTTTTGTTCATTTCAAGATCACATACTGTTCCACACTCAAACTGTCACATTTTCAGGACTTTTTATAGAATTATATACATCTAGACTCCAACAAATTACCTTATACTATAAAAAAAAAATCACAATGCTGATACTGGACTTTAAAATCAATAAGTGATCAATCGTTGCCTTTTCAGGAATCTAAACTAATTTAGAAAAGGTTTATTTTAAATTTAGATTACCCTAATCAGGGCTGGATTATTCAACACAGAAGCTCAATTTATGATTTGTAATGTTTTTTTTATTATTATTATTTCTTTGAACAAAATAAAAGTATTGCCTAAATATGTTCAAGTTTTAAAAAACTGTTAAATTGCCCTTTTTTAATTCTGCGTAAACCTGCAGCGATCAATAAACCTAAACGAAAACAATGTTTGTTAAATATGAATTACTCTGTTTTCCTTGACGGCAACAAGTGCTACAGTCTTTAAATGTTACTTTTTTTTTTCATTATTTTGCCGACTTGAAAAGTGATCAAAGCAAATTACAAACATCTTAAAACTGTGCAAGAACCATTTCAAAAAGGATTATAAACATTTCCAAATCCTCAGACAGAGATTGACGGCTCGGGTTGACGCAACAAAGCAACTTTGCCGTACTTCGCTCTCATTCTTTTGCCGTCAGAAAAAAAGGCGCAGACATGTCTTAATGTGTAATATAAAGCACAGTTTCATTCTCCTTTGCCTTATCTCAGTAACAGCAACAACACTAAAGAGTGTTAACCGACTGGTCACTGGTCCAGGTCGATCAAGCTGACTGAATCTTTACTATTAGCGTTAGTAGCATTCTTCATATATTTTCTCAGATTCATTGTTCTGAGACAAGTACTCCCGAAACGTCTGTTTAGTAAAATAAGAGACAAAGTGTGAAGCGATGTTGATCTGTTGTTTTTTTAATATTTGGCGTAAAAAAAAAAGGAACTCCGAGCACAGCCTGTTTTCACACTGCACTGATTTCCATTCTGTGGAGGCTTCCATCACTTGGAAACCTGACGTCCTCCTTTATAATGGATTGCCTCCACTGTCACTGTTTGTCAGTGCCAAACAGCGGAGTAGAAGTAAAAAGCTTGTTCCCTTTGATTTTTCAAGGGGAATGACATCGAAACCTGCCAGTCGAGAGAGGCGTTTTATAGTCTCGGAATCATTTCGGATATTAGACTCTGGGGGGATGTCATGTTTACCAGGCCTGACCAAATATGAGCACAAAGAACAGAAGGAAAACCCCAGACTCTTCACTCAGGTGCTGTTGACTGCAACGTTTGATTCAGCCGCACCGTTCCACTGAGTTTCCACAAAACGGAGGCAAGACCTCGAGTAAAATCACAGACTTTAGAAAGAAAACAACAGTAAGACTTTTTTATCTTTTACATTTTACAAACAAGTTGTTTTTCTTTTTACATACTGACACTTTAGCCTGTTTTCAAGGTGCCGTTTATGCCTCACCTATGGATCATTCAAGCATAAAAACAAAAAAATAACTAAAAAAGCAATCTAATTCAAGGAACATACCAGTATTTTCTTTTCCAGTATATTAAAAAAACTTTGTATAGTGAATGAACAAAATCTAAAAGTAATGTCCTTAATAGTAACACACTGGAGGAATATGCAAACTCCACGTTAAAAGACCCCAGTGGGGTATTCAAACCTGGCTTTTTTTTTTTTTTTTTTTTTACTGGATAGCAACACATAGCATGACTAATTAAAAAGCTAATACCAACTTGTTTTACTTGTTACCTTTTAGAGCAGAGCTCCAAAAAGAGACAAAACAAATAAAACATTTTTGCTTCAGTTTCTTCATCAAAAATAATGTTAATTATATGTTTTAGGAAGCTCTATTAATCCAGTCTCCATTGTAACTCAGCAGTAGTAGATATAATTCTGACCTTTCTGTTTTAGATAAAAGCAATTAGAACATTTTGTACATTTTTTACTCGTGTTAATATCCTCTTATGCAACTGTGATAGTTTTCACTAGAGTTTGTCGTGCCTTGAGAATCTTACATCAGTGCATGCGATCACTAATGGTCCATAGACTCATCTAATTATGCCTAAAAACACTCAATCTGCGGTTCTTCATTTTGCATGACTGTGTAATTGTATCTCTTTGCAGCTAAAGGCTTTTCTACTTAAGATAATATTTCTGGTTTATTTTTAAAGTCCGTAAGCCGTGATGCACTTTGAATACAACATGGTTGTGAAAAGAGACTCCTCAACTTTCATCGTCTTTGGTAAAGTTAATATTTAAAGTGAAACTCCGCTGTCGACCCAACCAGGTTCTTAGAAACACTTCATGTCCATTGACTGTTTCCGATCGGCCGGTCTTTGTCTTAACAATGTTTTTGCTTGCGTTTGGTTTGTGTTGCAAAAATTATTGAAAATGTCACTGTATGTGGCAGGCTTCTGACATAAATGCCTGTAAAACTCTCAGTAAATAAGATAAAAGTTTACCAGGTTTATTAAAACACATGAAATAGTTTTAGATGTCTTGGTCTTCCTTTCACAAAGGGGTTGGAATCACAATGAGGGAAAGGGCAGAAAGTATGCGGGATGAATAATAGGAATGTGTTTTTGCTGGATGAGAGTAGTTAAAAGATGGCACTGGTTGAGAGGATTTGTTTAGAGCAGAGTTTGGGGTGTTGGTCCAAGAAGATCCTGGAGTGTCGGAGGGACGGACGGGTTAGGCTGGAGGATTCAAGGAGGCGAGGAGCCTCATGTCCAGGGGTAACCATGGAAGCAGGGATGGAGAATAAGACCTACATGAGGCCAGGAAAAGCACGGAGAGCTAAAGATACCACCTGGGTTGGCAGTCCGGTCCTTCTCAGCAAACACGCAGATCGACTGCAAGTTCGACTGCAACCATCGTTCAACCACATTGAGATACTAAACGTCTTTATGATGACGTCCATTCGGCTTTGTCCATGTTTTGGCCAATGAAATATTGCCTAAAAGTGTCTTTTCTAGATGGGTCACAAAGACTCCAAACATTCGCATTGTACAAATCAGACAAAAGAAGATTGCAAAAAATATTTAATCTACCAAGGTCTCTTCAAATGCGACTGTCTGAATTTTAAACCCGCTGTGTTTTTCTGTGTGAAAGAAATCTACGTAGTCGACACGGAAACATATGGACTCTGCGTCCTTTCAGTCACTCAAATGGCCAATAGCTGACCACTTTACCTACACAGTACTTGCAATTTGCAATCCAGCTGACTCAAGTGGACTTACTGTTCCCTTTTTAAGGCAAATGAATGAACGCTGGTTTGTGTTGTATAAAGTTTCTGTTATTACGGTTCGTCATCATGTTTTAGCTCCATCTCACTCTCCGCTCCCGTCTCCGTATTCTTACATTGCACTGCGTCCGATTCACCTCTTCACATCATTTATCACCATAAACATTGCTCATTGCTCCCAGCAAATATGTTTATTGTTGTCATTCACTCCGAGGCCATTTATTTAATGTGTTCTCTCTCTCTCTCTCCACACATCTCTCATCGCTCCGTCCGCATCGAGGAGTGAGTGCATTGTGTGGAAATCAAACACGTATTTAATGATAATAGACCGATGTGCGGGTGAATGAAGGGAGATTGGAGCAGAACGGCATGCTGGAAAATCAGATCCCGGCATCTCCAAGGTACAAAACATAATAGGAAGTCAAAAGAATGCCTTTGCGCCTCCACTGTTGTGAATTCTCCTTTTGTCAGTCAGGGCCTGGCTATTTAAGCCATTGTTCTGCCTTTCTGAGAAGGAATTGGATTTTTTTTTTTTTTTTTTTCACCCCCCCTTTCCTCCTCTCCTCTTGGCAATGGATGACTTTCCTCGCCCACCAATGGGTAGACCTAATTAGGACATTTTGGAGAGATAAATATGTATGTACAATTTTTTATTTTATTTTTATTTTTTTGCAAAAACGAGCACAAAGGCGTCCCCTAATAATATACGTCAACCTGCTGGCTAGTGTTTCATCAAAAAGAACTTCAGATGACGCCGGCCTGTTGGGTCGGATCCTTCTGCTCTCCCAATGCGCTCCGGTGGATTTTTATTAATGTTTGAAGTCTGTGTAAAACCTGGAAATGAAGGAGCTGCCAACAGGGACAAAGAAAAGGTTGCTGTGAATCAGAGAGGCCTGTTTGCTCCAGAAGGTCTTTATAATAAACACTGAAATGATTGATACTGTGCAGGCGTGTGTGCCTGTGTGATATCATGCATGCTCACACTTGTACTCATTCCCTAAAATGGCATATTGCCCTTTACCTAATCACGCTGCAAATACTCAATCATGCTAACCAAGGTAAGTTTTTATGGCATTTTTCCTCACACGTACACACACACACACACACACCCACACACGTACACACGCACGCAGACGTGCTTGGTTTTCTTCACACAAAGAGAAAAGGTCAGCATTTTAATGGCTTTGCTCCCCGTAGTAATCGCCTTTTTGGAAAGCCGTGCAAACTAAATGAAAAGATGTCGTCCCATGTGTGGGGTTAACCTATGCTGCTTCGTTTCAGTAAGCGAAGTGCCATTAGCTTCACCCTACACTGTGCTGTGAGGGGAAAACAGGGGATCTACTAGCACTCTGCTCTGGAACAATTTGTCGATGTGCTTGAACTGCCCAGTTTCTTGGCACCTGGCTCACCGCGGTTGGCGTCGGCCATTTTGTAGTGGTCATCAAATCTGTCACCCAGTGCAATAAATGTTCCCTATACAAGGTAACCACTTTGACCACTTTGACCAAAAAAGACCATGGTGCACAGGGGTCCGAGCTAACGCAGCATGCTAACATTAAAATTTAAGGTTAATTTTGTAATGGTACAATCTTCAGTTAATCATCGTGTGTTGTCAGTACAGCCTCTTGGGGGCAGTAATGAGCTGGCGTACACACCGTCTACTCAGTGGAGAAGAATAAAAGAAGCAACAATAAGGAATGATTTTTTTTTTTTTTTATCCCTAGAAATAAATATCTACGTTTTGTAATGTTGTGGTTCCAGAGAGAGTATTTATCCAATTATCCTTTTAAAACAAGCCTCTTAATTTGAGTTGCTTTTTTCTCATTCACATTGTTTTTGATGCCTCAGTCTGACTCTATGAGTATCGTCAATGGCAACGCACACTGTAATTAGGTCATTAGTAACAATCTGGACTGCAAGTGGACATCAACAAAGACCGCTAGCAGAGAGGGCAATACAAATGTAACCTTTGCTTTTGAGAGGACAGTCTTAGGAAAACAGGAAGTCATTGATTACTAATTAAAACTTACTTGACTTTAAACACAAATGTGAACATGAACAAATTTGTTACATTTCCCTAACACGAGTGACTAAACGCAGTTCTCATAGTTAAATGTGCATATGTTGAACCTTATGTAGTTACCTAATAATATTTTTACATAAACATCAAAGACATTTTACATTCTAGAATAAAGTTTAATCTTACAATTCAAAAGCTAAAGATTTATTGAGTCTGTACTGACATGAACAGAGTAGGATTTAAGAAAAAAAAGCTTCATGAGTTTCATCAAATTAGTTTCCAGATGAATTTACATCCAGAAAGGTTTTTCAGCATTCTAACAATGTCGAAAAAACTCATTTTTAAAGTGCAATTTTTCCATTAAATAAGAAATGCATTCGTTGTCGACGCACGAAGCTCCTCTAACTTGGTTACTACTGCATCTGCAGTGTTTTGGGGGAATGTTGTTGTCGGCGGTTGTATAAGGGCGCTGCTCCTCTATGCGAGAAAAGCGTTTCCATTGCAGTTTTGAAAAACACACCAGTTTGGATGCGGCTGAAAAACCACCTCGTCCCGTCCATCAAATCATTAGTTTTTCGAAGCTGATGTGTTTCCGTTCAGCAAATGTATTTCTGTAATTCCTCATTTGCGCAATAATGTGGTCAACACAAATGCAGCTGTTGCTGTTTCAATTGTTTTTGTCAATGCTACAGAGATAAATACTGATCATGTGACTTGAGTGAAACAAACCCACTTTGCCATTTGTCACCTCATGTAAACTGGGGTTTCCTACTTCTTTCCAGTCAAACCTGTTGTGGTAATTCTTCTCATTTGTTTTACATTTTATCTAAAATTTTAAAAAAGCATCGGTAGCCAGAAGTATTTCATCCAACAACACAAACTGTAGAAATTGACATACATGTTACAATCAGCTGATGCAGGTTATTGCAACATGGATTTTTTGATTCCCACTAAAAACGCAGACCAATAAAAGGTAACCGCAACGCCTCCAATTTGCATTTCAGTCTCTGCTGGTTACAGTGTTGAAAAGTGCCGCCGCTCTTCTGTTGCTGCAGCTCAAACCGTTAAGGACTGGTCTGAGGGAAGCACCGTGTGCACCAATGAGCAGCAAAAAAAAAAAAAAAAAAAAAAATCCACTTAAAGCAACTCCATACAGTCAACAAGTGTGCCCTTCAGGGAGAAGAGAGGAGAGACAAAGGGTTCCAGAGTCAATGTCGTTTCCGCACTAGCCAGAGCGCGTCACGTCTTAATCCTTCCCCCTGGAACCCAGTCAGCGTTAAACTAGCTGAAATGAGTGCCATGCAGGGAGTAAATGGAAGGAGACGACCGTCCACAATGGCTCTGGAAAGTGGCTGTTCTTGTAAATAGGAGGATTAGAGGGAAAGAAATCCTTCTCTCCTTGTGGAGGCGTGCCCATGGGGACAAAACCCAGTGTTTACACTCATTCTCTGCACATACAGGACTCCAAATTCAGGTCCACTGCGTGATCAACCATGCGCAGAAGGAGCGGGGACTCGGTGATGCCTCTCATTCTTTGTGGATTAAAGTGTACCTGAGCTGGTTATGACCATGTTAGGAGCGTGACGGGGGGGGGGTCACTCTGGAGGGTAGTCAGCTGGTTTAGCTCTCAGAAATTCAACAGATTGACATTTTAATGTTCCCCATGCATGCAGCCTGCATAGAGGATGAACTGTGCTAACTAGGGTAAAACTTGGACATTCTTAAAGCTTTAGTAGGGGCTGTGAGATCTTTCTCCTGTTCATCAACTTGTCAGACGGGGCAGTTCGAACACTATGTCAGGAGATGCATCCTACTAGTAAGACTGATTTTTTACAAAACCCTTTACAGAACATTTCAGAAGGCCTCTCTGTTGACCTAATGTTGACTTTACAGATCTATTCCCCAGGGAGCTGCAGCCAATGACGAGTCGAACAACATCAGTCTGACTGGTGAACTGATTTTAGGTTTGGACAGAAAATCCACCATAAGGTTCTATATTTTGTAAGCTGAAGTCCAGCATAATCACTACAGTAAGGAGGTTAGTGCTGCTTCAGGACGTCTATGAAAGTCACCTGAAGTGGCTTTGTGAAGCTCTAAAGCAGAAACAGAGATGAGACCAGATGTATCCACAAACGTTTTGTCATTTAGGGTGTGCATCCAAATCCATTAGCCATCTTCGGAGACTAAAAACAGTCATTTTTGAAATTGAAATACGGAGTAGATTCATTTCAAAACGACAATTTCAGGTTCCTGTGTCACCATCCGAGCCGAGCCTTTTATAAACGATAACAACGTCACAGTTTCTTCCCTCCATCCCGCATGCGCCTCACTGTCACTAAAAACAATCACGGTGCTATTCAACGTTTTCTTTTGGGGGGGGGTTGTCATAGTGGCCCGGCATACTTACTGCATTATTTCCTGCGGTGCTGAAACGCATCGTTTCGACGCACATTTACAAAAAAATACACAGTTTTAGTCTTTGTGTGTACAAGGCCTAAGTTAGACCGCAGTTCTTTGTGCTGTTGTGCTAATCAGGTTATATGTTTTTGTTCCTGTCCAGATGGTGCATGTTATGTACATCTCGGCTTATCGACGGAGCGATGTCTGTCACTGTCACATTATCACCGTCTGAGGAAAGAGTTCAAACCTGACAGCTGGGAAACAGGCTTTCTCGGGCTGCTGGCGGTCAGGCATGAATGGAGGAAACACATCAGCCTCCACCTCTCTGCCTCCACCTCCCTGCTTTCGCCCCACACTTTATGTTGCTCCACTCTTTCCTGCTTTGCTTTGTTGCTCTCTTCATTCACCTTCCACCTTTTGGCTGTTTTTGTATCAAAAGCAACATCCGTTGTTTTTGTTTTTTTTACTTTCTAATGTATCAAAAGCAAATGACCCTGATCTTTCACCTGTACACGTTTCAGTGGTCGCATCACTTTCAATTCTTTCTTTTTTTCCCCCCTGACTGGGGGAAATTCGAGATTAGAGAGGGGAAAAAAACAAAAAAACATTGACTGTAGAGGATCCATTCTTTCATTGGCCACTTCATGCTCTATTTAGCCAGCCATATAGCTAACAAGCAGTTCATTTTTAGGCTTCACAAGGTCTGATGACAAATAAACAGTGCATATCATTATGCTAATATTTGGCAGGGAAAGGTGTGCGTGAGAGCCGTGGGTGTGTGTTTATGCCAGAGTGCGTGTGTGTGTGTGTGTGTGGGGGTGTGTCAGCCAGCAGACTGTGTTTGGTGGATGGAGACATTCGGCGTCGTCAACATGCCCTCTGGAAAACCCGTCTAGTTCTGTCTGCTCTCCTCCAATGTGTCTGCATGCCGGAATGCCAGGTGGCATTTTTCCCTCTTTCTCGCTCACGACCATCAAGTGTCGTTCTCCAACACAAAATATTACACACGCGCCAAACAAGATTTTTTTTTTTCCTCACATGCGATTGCAAAAATATTCTTACGCCCCAAAATTTTTCTTTTTTTTTTTTTAACACATCCAAACATCAGATATTGTGTGACAGACTGAAACAAGCATAGTGCATAATTGTGAAGAGGAAGAAAATTGATTCCTGCATTTTTTTAATTTTATTTTTTTAATCGTAGAAATGTGGCATCCTTCCCCCTTTACTCTGATACCAATGAGTGAAGTCCAGTGTAACCAACGTTGGGTAATTAAAGCATTGATCAGCGATGCAGCCAAGACGCCGATGTTCACTCTAGAGGAGCTGCAGAGATCCCAAACTCAGGTGTGAGAATCCGTCAACAGGACAACCACTCCCATCTCTACAGCAGAGCTCAATCTGGTTCACCTCTGCTTTACTCTACAGCTCTAGTGGTTGGAGAAATCGTTATAGGGTAGCTCCGTAATCCAAAAAAGTACCTTGACATGATTGGTACACAACACTAACGTAACCCAATTCATAATGGAGAGAATCACCCTTGCAGGGTGTCTGCGCATCCTTAAAAAGGCAGAGAAATGCCTTAAATTCATTAAAATAATATAAGTTGGCCTTCACAGGTCTCAAACTTTGTCATGGGAGAAGAATCTAATCTTGTATTTTCTCTCATCAGGCCAGCGTTTGAGTCACAGTTGGTCGTCGTCACCGCGTTCAGTGACTTGAGGGGGTTGAGGCTACAGCTAACCAGCTTCTAATAAGCCCTTCCTAGCTAGCTAGCATGCTTCTTTGCGTCTGCCATGGCTGCGTGTAAATTTATCGCTGTTTGGCTGGACGGCGTTCTGCATTCAGTCCCGACAAAGCGCAGCACCGCCGGGGTTGAAAACCGTACAGAGCCGTATGCGGCCGCCAAGACTGCCAACACAGACCTCAACGCTTTCACAGTTTTGATCCTCTGGTGAGGCTAAAGCTCCCCAGAAAGCGGTAGCCGCTGCTACCGCTAGCACTGCTCTCAGAGCAGCGTTTGGCGCCGTATTTTAAACATGGTGGCCGAGGAGCAGTCTTATCCATCGGAGAATGTTAATGAAGCAAAGTTGTTGCCATGGAGGGAATGAGGAGAAAGGGAAGAGAGCATGGAACCACATGGCAATAGACCAGCTATGACGACAAATAGGGGGAAAGAAAAAAAAAAAAAAAGATTAAAAGGAACTGTAATTAATTTTTCAAGTCAAATAAGAGTCTGAAAATATCTCTTAGGCAATCTTTACATGGAGTACAATTTATTCCTCAATAGTTTTCCATTCTTAGTTTTCTTTTGTACATTTCATGTCTTGGTGAAAAAAGAATAATACAGTTTAATCTGACTGGCATTTTGCAAACAATTTCTCAAGAAAACATCAGATTGCAGAATTTTTTTTATGTGAGGGGCCGTCTTTCAAAACAGCAGTAAAATCCATTGAAGTTTGTGGCTATAATATTACTAGCTGCGAAAAAGATTTAGGGGTGTGCAAACTTTTGCAGTCCAATATTCAAACATCTCCACAGCGGCTTTGTTGTTCTTTCTATTTTGCATCGTGTTTAATAAGGAAACTTCTTCTGCGTTTCCTTCTAAGTTATCAGAAAGTTGCAAAGTGCGGCGTGGCGAAACGCCAAACACATGTTTCTTAATAACAAATCTTTGGTGTAAACATTGAAGCTAATCAAACAAAGCTAGCATTATGAGGTAATCAGCGCGCACGCGCGAGTGTGTGTCTGTGTGCGCTCGTGATCGGGCACCCAGGTAATTATAGCAGACAGCTGCCATGGCATCCTGGATCAGTCCCACGTCAACACACTGCAAACATGCCGACGTGTACGAAGACGCACACACACACACACACACACACACACACACACACACACACAGAGAAGAAGAAGGAGAAGAAGAGGTCCCTCATCAGCATGCAGTCATTATTAGGAGGCTGATGCCCAGATTTGTGTCATTTTACTTGGATTCTTTTCTCAGATAAGCCTGGGCAAATTGTGTCTGCCTCCACAGTGGCATGTAGAGAGATGAGATGCACCTGCCACAGAGCCGAGAGGAGGGAGAAGGAGGAGGGGACGCGGGGGCCGGGGGATGGACTGGTTCTAGTCTTGTCTCATGCTGGTTCTGGCCGTGCTGGTCAGCCTCACCTGGCCAGATCCGATTCATCATCTGGGTTCAATCATCGCTGCACCCAGATCTGTCAGCTCCTTCCCCCACAGTCCTCCCTCTCTCCAGCTCCATCTCTCTCTCTCTCTAGTAGTTAGTGCGCTC
Source organism: Poeciliopsis retropinna (assembly GCA_010277075.1). Taxonomy (NCBI): domain Eukaryota; kingdom Metazoa; phylum Chordata; class Actinopteri; order Cyprinodontiformes; family Poeciliidae; genus Poeciliopsis; species Poeciliopsis retropinna. The sequence goes on along the minus strand of VMRM01000011.1, from coordinate 17,300,096 downwards.
GCCAGGCATGCTGTGGTATCATGCCTGCATGCATCATGGACCTGCTAACAAATTACATAGAGTAGCCACTCTGCTTCCCCTCTCACTCAGCTGTCAAGTGGAGCCACTGAAGCATTCTCCCTCCTCTCCACATCCAACCCTTCCATCCGTTCCCTCGTCTCGCCATCCAGCGTTCCCTCCCTCCCTCCCTCTGCCGCCGCCGCCTCCTCCTGCGCCCCCATCCCTCGGTCTGCTGTGCCTTTAGCCACATTTCAGCAGCAGGAGCAATCTCTCTCACCTCGTACCCATTCCATCCAGCCCTCCTCCATTATCTTGTTTGTCAGTTTCCCAGATGGTTTTTAGAGGGAAAACACATTTTGACAACTGACATAACGACTACATGATGTGATCAAACACGATTCATATGCAGATGACACTTTCTGAGGAATGTGTTCGTCACGTCTGGTCCAGACAAGCTTTCACAAAACTAATGTGGAGCTCTCTATTCTATTCTGCCGAGTTTGTTGAGACCTTTCAGCGGACTAAATCTGAACTTCACTCCAAATGCATCTTAATATTTAGGAAACCTCTTATTCTATTCATGAAAACACAAAAAGGGAGCATTTGAAATGTTGTCTGGACATCAGAACTGGCCAAGAATCAAACGAGCAAAAAACAGAGCTAATCGAAGCTGGACTCATTTAGTCTATGCTGATTACAGATTTCGGGGGGCCGTAAAACGCTTTACCTATCTCGCAAATGTTGTTAAAATCCCATCTTGTTCCCATGGATTTAATTTCATATAACGCCTCATCTCAAGATTTACAAACCTTAGTTATAGAACATCTCTCTTCCAAACCTTCACACAGCATGTGGGGGTAAAAAAACTAAGTCGACTTTGCTGCTGATTATCTATAATTATAAGCTGAAACAGGTTGATTAGCTGCTGTGGGATTTGTTCTCTGTCTGAATGGTAGATGTTTAACCTGCCAGACAAACGTTAGCACTCTCGGCCAGCGGAGGAGTCGAGACGGCGCTGTGATTAATAGGCTAACGACCAAACGTCGACCTCTGAAGTGAGCTGGGCTGTTTCTCGTTTTACTAACCACTCTTGATACCGTTTCCAGACGTTCTGACAGTCAAATGCCCCGCTACCTCTGGACTATTTCCACCAAGACGATGTTCTTTATGTGTGCAGCTCAAAAGTCTGCTTTATTGCCGTGAGGGCTTTTATCAATACAACCCTTTCTATATGACGGTTTCAAGATAAATAACTTGAACGTCAGGATTTTGCTGCTTCTGTGAGAGTAAATGGATGAAATCAAGACTCTGTGTCTATAAGTTGTACCAAGGATACTATCTTTGTCCATCCAGTCGTTGTCTACACCCCCAAGCTGGTGTCTATCTTCAGTGCTCACTGGTAACCCCTTACCAGTCCACCACAAGGCAAAACAGAGACACACAGGATGTACTACCATAAACACACTTACACCCGAGGGCAATTTAGAGAAACCAATTAACCTATTACATTGTTTTATTGTCTTTTGCGATCATTTCCAATCAGAGATGAAGTTTTTCGTTGTCCACCAGGAGTATGAATGAGTTTGGACTGAGTTTGGATTTGGCCCCCCACCCCATTTCTAATCACTTGATCACCGTTTTCCAAAAGCCTGGCAATAATCACCTTCAGGTGTCAGATGGAGCGCTTCGTTTTCACAGCCTTTCGTCGAAATTATTATTAACACAGGAGCAAAAAAAGACAATTTGGGGGAAAAATACAAATTATTACAAGCCTCAAAAAATATATATATATTTCAAATTGTTTTCAGAGTACACGATGCAGTGATACGTCTGAGGGCTTCCTCCGGTGTGGATGCAGTTCACCCACTAGCTAGCTGTTGGTAGCGTTGTTGTCATGAGAGCATGGCAGGTGGGCTATTGCTGCTCTGTCAGTTTTGTTAGTTTGCACGTAGCAACTTTGAAGAGCTCATACTGTAAAGGATAAAGGATAGAAAATATATCCATGGAAACCAAAGGTAGCCTAACTTTAAAACTGTAATATGTTGTCCACTACAGTTCCTGACATATTAATTAATACAGTTCATTCTCCCTATTAATTAACAATATTTAAAGTAGAAAGCTAATGACATCAAAAGATACAAGCTAACAAGATGCTAACATTAGTTCCTGGGTATAATTGGTAAATATTTTAAAGGCAGTTGCATTTTTTGTCCATAAGAATATGAATACTTTTTCCAAGTTGTCTTCATGGCAACAGCTAAGAACACGCTTGCAGTTTCCAGAGGATTTCACTGGAAAAGTAGCAGCCAAATCCAGATGAAGGTGCACATATCTGTATGCTAGCATTTTGATGCTCTGGATCATTCCACACAATGCTAAGAATGAGCCTAAAGAGGCTCATTCTTTAGGAATGAGCCTAAAGAACCGGTTTAGAAAGCCGATAAGGTCATTTCCCAACAATTTGGGGTCCATTGGTCATATTACACACACATTGGAGCCATTTAGAGCAGTTGCTAATTTTAAGAGTGCCTAACTTGGCACATTTAACCCAAAAAGCCATCTCACACTGTCTCCATCTCAGAACTGCAGACATTCGTTGGCGTGTAGTTGTTGAAGTTCAAGAGAGTGAGCAAATCTGCATCCAAGTCTTCTGTCAGAGATAAAGCGCCATAGAAAACATATGCATGGAAACAAAAGGCAGCCTATAAATACTGATAGATGTGGGCGTTAACTTTAAAACTGTAACATGTTGTCCCTTATATTGTCTGTCATGCAGTATTTGAATTGATGACATCAACGTTACTATCATAGGAGATACAAGCTAACAACAAGTTGGTAGAATTAGCTTCAGGATATGATTGACAATGATCTATTCGTGCGCAATCTGGGTTTGCAAAGTTGCATCTGACTTAACGCCTTCCATGACTTTTAGACAGCTGAGAGCAAAGTAGAAATATTTACCCATAATGCAATTAGGAGTAAATGGAAAAACCAGCTGACATGGTGGTGGAGGTGTGATGATTTGCGTGTCTTGCAGCTACACTGCCTGGATGCCCTTTATTTCTGTCGCACAGACAGAATGAGCGCTCGTGCTAAATGTGGTTCTACTGAATCAGTTGCTATGGTTCCATTTTCTCCATGAGATCAAATTGGTGCCATTTTTTTCCCTCTCTTTCTCTAAATGTTTCTCTCTAAAGCCTCCCCTTCCAAATGATCCCTTCTGCTTCAGATCATCAAACTAATTTAGATATCATATAAAAAGCCTCTTATACTAAGCAATTTTGCTTAATGGCGGTTGTTGCTCACAAGCAGTTATGACATTTAGGGGGTAATTACTTTTTCCAAATAGAGCCAGGTTGGCTTGAATATCTTTTTCCCCTCCTTTAGCAAATAAAGTCCTGATTTAAAAACAGTATTTTTTTGTTGTTGTTTGTTCGTTTTTTTGTATTTCCTAAAATGTGTTTGATCTGAAACGTGTGACAGAAAAACAAAAAGACTTCTTTAAGAGCACCATGTGTTATTTATGTATAATTCGAGCCATTTACTTTTGCATGTATACATCTATATTAGTATTTTTTAACTTATTCTGTCATGAAATGTGTGTGTGTGTGTGTGATTGTGTCTCCTTACATAAAGGGCTTTAAAAAAAAACAAAAAAAAACGAGTTTGTAGTCCAACATGACAGCGGCGCATCAACGGGGTCCGCTCTAGCTGCCCGGTGTCCCCCCGTGGCCCCGCGGCGGGCCCGGCCTGTTCCGCGCCGAGCTGCAGCTGCAGGTAGTAATTACTGATTAGGCTGCTGGAAAGTGCGGACAAATGCACTGTATAATCAGAGACTCCGCCAACAGTAGGAGTCCTCCACAATGGCTTGTAATTAACAAGATAATTTGGCGAGAGATGGCAAAGATTTCTGGAGTTCTTCCTTATTTGCATGTCATTTTTGCGCCGAGTTCTTTATGACTTCTTCTCTCCTCTGCCAAGGTTGAGGCACTAATAACACCGCGTCCTACGGTGCGACTCGCCTGCGCCGCGGCTTCCAACTGGGGCGCGTGCCGGAGAACGGAGAGGCGGAGCGTGCGCACGATCTGATATTTGTCTGGCGGACTCCCTTTGCTATTTACGCTGTCGCTCTTATGCGTTTATGTTCGCCGTGTAATCACGGGAGGCTTTCGGAGCCAGACTCCTTTCTGCGGCGCCACGGCGTCAGCAGTCTGTTTGTGCTTGTAAATCCTTCCTTTAACCTCAGAGGTTGTTTCTCCACATGTATTCATTAGCGTTATTTCGTACAATAAGTTCAGTAATGAGTGCTGAGGCTGCTTCCTTTCAGATGTCGCTCGGTACATCACACACCCAGACTAAAAAGATGTTTATCGCTCCTTTTCCAATTATATTTCTCCAGATTAAGGTGTCGCTGTGGCACTTGTTTCCTTGACAACGCCGTCGTTATGTTACCCTTCTTCCAAGTACCCTTAATCTAAGCGAATATAAAAACTCTTCATGTGCATTTTTTTTTTCTTTTTTTTTTTTTGTTCCCAGTTTGACGCTCTAGCACTTTGTGTCCGACCTCTCTGGCTCACATCATGAGGCTGTTTTACGAGCAACTTAAATGGGCAACATGCAAGACGCTTCATTTTATGTCCTCAGGTTGCCAGGTCCTGGCAGACTGTGGGATTGAAGGGGGACCCTGTTGGTCTACAAGTGCTCAAGAGCATTTGTAGACCTTTTGACCTGGAAAGGTTGAGGGAATATGAAGGAAAAATAAGCCATAACTGTCAACTTTATGATTACATAAAGTTTACACATTTTGGTAATCAGCCCCTTTGTGAAACAATATTTTAGTGCCAGCTTTAAACATCCGGAGGCTGAAATTAGGTCCCATTATTTGCTAAATTGCTCTAGCTCAGTCAGATTGGATAAATATTATCAACGAACTCAAATTCTGAAGTCTTGTGACAAGTCCTTTTTCTAGTTCTGGCTGTACATTTAAGGTCATTGCTGTGCTGGAAGGTCAACTTCTGCCACACAATTAAGTGCGGCCTTACTTCTGGGATTGTCCTGTATTTAGCTCAAACTATCTTCCTGTGGGCTCAAAAGGGCAACGCGTAATGCCACAAACACCATGTTTCGCTTTGGGGATGGTGTGCTAATTTTTCCTTCACACGTAGCATTTTTTTGTATGCAGACTATTTAGCGTACGTTCACACCAGCCCTGTTGAGTTCACTTTAATTTAACTCTAGTTCGCTTGCCTAAAAGTCCCGTTCATCTGAGGAGGTGTGAATGCGCAGTTGAACATTGATGCGAACCAAAAAAGCAAACCTCCTGGTTTGCCTTGAAACCTTGTTCTCGTTTAGGCCTTGAAAACCAGGAAGCGGACTACAGCACAGGGCATTCTGGGTAAATGGAACCAAAACAAGCCCTTGTGTCTAGTGCTAGCAGGTGAAATGGCAAAAGAGAAATTCTACAAATACTAAAATCTGTCAACACTCCATGTTTGTTTGTATTTTGTGAGGAAGGAAGTTGGACCTTCCTGTGGTTCTTCCACACGCGATTGGACGAACAGCTTTTTTCAAAGGGTTTGGTTTGTTTGACAGAGTGTGAACGTGAACCACACCAGCTGAAAATGGAACAAATGTTGCTAATTTTGGTCCCAACTCGAGCCAAGTCTACCAGACTATCAGGTGTGAAAACTGCCTCTATGTCATCCAACCTTCCAGAATGTTTTTCTTGTGTCCTTTATGTGACATGTGGTTGACTTTAAACTGTACTTCTTATAGTTGCTTGTAATTTCGACTTTTTTCTTGCCACACTTCCATATTTAGGGGTAAAATAAAGTTAAAATGCTACGATTCACATTTATGCATCATTTGAGTTGGTCTGGCACATAAAATCCAAGTCAAACACAAACTGAAAAACTTCAAGGGATGTGAAAAGGTCTTCTAGGTACAAACAAGAAAATCCTATTGGACTTTATCTCATCCAAAACAGATGAAAAAAGGAGTTCAGGAAGTGCGTGGTTTTTTTTGTTTGTTATTTTTTGTCTGTCTTTTCATTCAAAATTGAATCCTGAGCCGCGAGAAGGAAAAATGCGAGGCCGAATGACAGAAAACGGGAGTGTACATTTGACGGGTGACTCGATTCTTTTTCGTGTAATTGATTTGGTTTGCCGTTTGTTTCTCCGTTCCCCCGACTCCGTCTTTTGCTTCACATGGGAGTCGGCTCTTGTGATAGATGAACCCGACGGAGTTCGTTCCCCCCCCATCCCTCCACAGCAGCCGCAGGTGTAATGAACAGGGGTGCTTTCCTGCGCAGGTTATGGCAGAATAGTTATTCAGTTCCTCTTACTGAACACGCGTCATCCTACATGTCGATTTTCTGTCAGCTTCATGTTTCACTATTATTTCAAGAAGGATGAAAGATTGCACCTTCTTAGCTGTTTTGTGATGATCCATTATGTATTTTTTAGACTCTATATGTACTAGAAAAGGACTCTGAAGTTCTAATTTGTCTCCCTTTGCTCTCTCTTTCACATGTATTCCTTGATGTTTCCTCTCTCAGGTAAGACTTGCTCCTATTTCTTCATTTGTTTTACCAAATCTGATGCCTGAAAGTCCTAAAAAAAAAATTTAAAAAAAAGAGACTAAAAATCGAGCCTCATTTTACCAAGAGGAACATTCATGCATTCCAACATTTTTCTTAGCAGCTGAGAATCCTGTAATCATAAAATGTTAGGTGCATATGGAATGCAAATCAGTGCATGAATAGCTATTAAAATGTCTTGAATGTATTAACTCAAAGCAAATTTATTTGTTTCGCACATTTTTCATCATCGAGGCAGTTCAGAATGCTTCACATGATAAAACTGTAACACAATAACCAATTATGTAACAGGAAGTAAACATTAGATTCAACAACAACAACACAAATAACAATTACGTCATGTTAGACCTCAAACTCTATTGTACATTTTTGTAATCTCAGGGGATAGAGAGGTGGAAGAAACATGGGTTTTGATGGAGCTCTGTTATCCAGCCACATGGTGTCACAATCAAGTAGCAACGTTGCCTTCAGTGGTTATGAAAATGCTGTATATATCAAATATGATTTCACAATTTGACTCCTTGAAACTCCGCCTTCAAGAAGTCAGCACAACATGGCTCCTCTATCAACCCTTTTGCAGTGTTTTTTACCATCGTTGCAGTGAGAAGAGAGATCAGGAGATCTTTGCTAATTGCTGCTGGCTAGTCTGAAGGAACTGGGTGGAGGGTTGCTGTGTGAAGACCGCAGCCTCGAGGAGGAGCCTCGTTCTCGAAGGCGGGGCTAGGTCCCTTCAGGCATTTTGCACCGCTGGTTGCCATGGGAGATTAGAGCATTTTTTCAAACATGCATGAAAGAATCAAAGCAACACTCCATGTATGTTTTTGATGAAGGAATAACATTATGTGATGACATAAAACTCAAATCAGTCGATGCCCTTCTGCCACTTCAGTTTGATCCGTTTCAAAACATGCCATAAAATTGCTACAGGACAAAGGAGAGCTTTACAGTTTGGTTGACGACATTTGGAAAAGTTAAAGGTTGTGAATGTCTTTGCGAGGAACTACTTATAACGCATGTTTAGCCTGCACTCTCTGAGTGAAGCATCATCCCTAAAGGTGACTTCCCTGCATGTCGAGTCATCCTCCGGGTCATCAGTTTGTGCCTCTAGTCTCTCTTTGAGATATAAGTGAAAGAGTTTGTTCCAAAAGAAACGAGAAAAACAACAAAAAAAACCCGGAGAAAAGGAACGAAGTTTCTGCCTAGTGAAGCAGCCGAGGCTACAGCACATACCCTGAGCTTTGAACAAATTGAGCTCTTTGACAATTAAGGCTGGAATAGCACAACAGCAATTGTTCAGGGCCCATTGTAATTCCGTTTTGTCAAACCGTACGCCTGTAGGTGATAGCCTTGCTGCTTTTGATTGCTCCCTTTCAGTCTGTCCCTCTCCCCCCCTCCCATTCTCTCTCCCTCTCTCTTCTTTTTGTTCCTCTTTCATTTGCTTCTTTTTTTCCTCGAGAATACTTCGTTTTTTTTTTTTTCCAGCGGTATGAGACTGTGAACAGCTTGCGGGGCGGCGGCGCAGTAATTACCACGGTTATAGCAGGCGGAGCCGAGAAACGTAGCCTGGGGAGGAGAAAGGCCACTGTGCGGTGATGGCCCCCCAAAATTAATGGAGAATTGGAAATGAATCAATAGCTAATGAAAATGTGTGTTCACTCTATTACTGCGTTTATGACGGCTGCGGCCTCAGGCGGGGCGCTTTGTCACCTGACTGCAAAGAGCGTGGCGGCGTTCTCTCTCTCTCTCTTCCTTTTTCATCATATCCATCTCTTCTCATTTCTCTGGGATGCTTTCTGCATCACTGAGTCTTTTTTTTTTTTTCTCCTCCCATTTCCTTATTTCAGTGTCTTTGTTTCATTCCAGCAACCAAATTAAATGAGGTTGGGGGGGGGGGGGGGGGGGGGGGAGCGTCATTTCATTTGTTGAGGGAACAAACGATCACTTGGCGGAGCGATGGCACGTCTCTCAGCTCCAAATTATTTCTTATTGTGCGGTAACAGTAACTGACTGTAATCGTTAATTTTCAGCCGGGTTGACAAAAGTAGTTGTTTTTTTTTTTTCCCTCCCATTTTTCCATGAACCATTTGTTTTATTAGCTAAATCCTTAGCAAGGCAAGGCAAATGTATTTATTTGCCGCAATTCAACAACAACAAGGCAACATGAAAGCACCCGCACAAAAATGTGTTCACAGAATATCTATCGAAAATTAAATGATACAACAAATACACAATGAAATACGCAGAAGAACCTTGGAGTATTTAGCAGTAGGGTCATCAAGCTGTTTAGCGGAGCAAACAGTGGTTTCCTGGAGGATTTAGCTCAACGCAAGGACACGGCCATGGAAAAACATAAAATAAAATGTTTTTATTGTCTTTAAATTTCACAGCAAATCAACCAGGTGTTTTCTGTTTAGGCTTTTTTGCTGAGAAGCTCTATTTTGGTCTCATCTGAGCAAATCAGTGAGTTAAAAAAAAATAAAAATAACCTGTTGATCTTTGCAAATTCCACAAATTAAAGTTTGTAGAGGTTGACCGGAAAGATCCTTTTCCTCGCTTCTGTTCAAAAACAGCCAGTCGGGCTCGAGGTTGTGCCTGGTGGTTGTCACGGAGACAGGATGACCTCAAGATGCCGTTGTCTGCCGCTGTGACATTTGGAAATTTCTTTAACCTTCTTTACTCTCCTTTTTTAAATTGCCAAAAGATAAACTCACAGTTCAGCAAACACCTGTCAAATGAAATCACCTGCTGAAGCAAGAGAATTCCATTTGTTTTAAACTGATTCATTACTGCTTAACTTTGGTCTTTTAGCCTTTTTCACATCTGATAGTTCAGTAGATTATCAGATGTCAAACGAGCCAAACCCTTTGACAAGCCCGTTCACCCAGCCGCCTGTGGTGGCGCTGCACCAAGGAAACGACATGAAAACAACTGAAGCATCACTTCCTTCTTTGTGAAGCGTAAACATAAGTCAGAGATGTCAGATTGTAGCGGTTGTAGGATTTGAGCCATTTCTTCCTGTAGTGAAGAAATGGCTTCACTACAGGATATATATCTATATATCTATAGATATATCTATATCTATCTAGATAGATATAGACATATCTATATAGCTATATAGATATAGATATCTATCTATATAGCTATATAGATATAGCTATATAGCTATATCTATATAGCTATCTATATAGCTATATAGATATAGCTATACAATATCTATATAGCTATCTATATAGCTATAGCTATATAGATAGATAGATCTATCTATATAGATATAGATATATCTATAGATCTATAGATATATCTATAGCTATATAGATAGATGTAGATATATCTATATACAGATAGATAGATCTATCTATCTATATAGATATATATATATATATAGATATATATAGTTTAAGCAAAAGAAAGCACTTTTGTTTGTACCACCTGAAAACAAGAAGTCATGGATTCTAATTAAATATTCATATGTGTGAAATTTAAAATGACTTTTAGAGATGCATGTTGCACTAGCGATGTTAATCACAACAATTACTTGTCAAAATGCTTGAAGACATATTTGTCTGGGGAACGGAATAAGCTTCTCCACATGGAAGCTGAATTACTGCGAGAACGATAAGACAAAGTTGTTCCACTGCCTACTGGAACCGTTTGGTGACTGTAATATGTTTGAGTTTGAACACTCAGGGAACTAAAGCAGAACAAATACAAGAAGTCATACCCAAAAAGTGCTGACGTTGCACAATAAATGCACACGTGTTGGGGAGGTCTCTGCTTGGCCCACCTCTCTTAGACAAACCCAAACCTTGAGAATACAAGAGGAAGAGGTGGAGATGTGCTGCAAAAAAAAAACAAAAAAAAACGAAGGTTGTTTGTTTCGGTCTGAAACCTTTTCTCTCGGGGGAGCTCGTTGGTTCATCTTCATACGGCACAGAAAGAAAAAAAACAACAACCTCCTGTTGCATCAAATTCTGCTCAGGTATAATTCTTTTTTTCTCCCCCCAACTTGCTTTACCTCGTGAGTTTTGTTTTGTTATGTTTTGTTTTGCCTTTTTCTCTTTTTTTTCTGCATTAACATCTGACTGTCTCCCCGCAGAGGTTGAGAAACCTTTTGAAGCCTTTTTCACTTTTCACATCAAGCTAAAGATATCGTTTCCCTCAGACATCCAACGTTAGCCGACTTCAGAACAACTCGGATCACACTGCGACGTTGCTTGGAATGCGTCTGGGGTTGTCTTCGCTTTATTTTTGGCCTAAACAACACTGATACTTCGGCTTGAAAGACTACAACCTCACTACCTCGGTGGAAAACACTTATTTCTGAAATATTGGGGAAGTTCTAACGTAGACACGAGACGATCTAACATGTCACCCTGCACAACGTCGTGGTAAAAGAAAGGCAAATATGCCGTACTATTGCTTTTGACGTTTCAACAGTTTTGAGGGGAAAAAGATGCGACGGACCTCGCATCATCGGACAGTGAGACTCATCCAGTAAAGAGGAAGAGACGTGAGACTTTCCTGCCACTTCTCCAGGTTCAAATTCAGAGTTCATCGCACATTAGCTGCTTTGCTCCCCCAGGATTCACAGATCATTTCTCATCCCTGACATGGGACATGCGGCGCTGCTGTGGGGTGGCTGAAGGTGCGTGACATGTGTGTGTTTGCTTGTTTGTATTGGAAGGGGGCATCAAACCTCCAGCCTTCAGCACCTCCTCCAGACTAACCGGGACCCTCAGGGCCCCGTCTTTCAGCTCAGCCACCTCTTTGTGTTTGCGGCTCTGTGGGAAGCTGAGGAAACACGCTAACTACATCCTCACCAGGCTGCGCAAGTCTGCCAAGGTTGCTAAAAAAAAAAAAAAAAAAAAGACAATCAGCAGACTACGCTGTTACTACGATTAAAGTTCTCTGCAGCCGAACGTCGGATTATCAGGATCTCCTGTCGAACGGTTCGTTCTGTGCACAGGAAATGAAAAAATAACGTTAGCTCCAGCTCACTTGCATAAACCTTTTTGGTCTTCACATTTTCATTTAACTTTTTTAACCAATTTCTCAAAAAAAAAACGGGGCTATAACTTTACCCTCATGCAGTTCCACAATTCTCTTTTCATGCTGTCTTAGTTTAGAAATCCTGACTTCTCTTGTGTAGTTCACCAGTTTCTCTTGCACTTCAGTGGAAGTTGCCCAACCTCAGGTACAGTTGAAACCAGAAATGTACATATGCCATATAAAAAGACACACGCTGATCTCTGGGACACAGAACCCGTCTCCTTCCTGAGCGCCGTGACGGCTGGACATCTTGTTTGTACTCACGTCTGCACAGATGAACGAGGCACACGGACTAAATTTGTTTAAGTCTACCGCACTGCGTGTAGATGACTTCCTTGATTTGGATGATTGCTTGATTATCTGCACAACCAGTTGTAAGCCTTTGACTTCTCCTCTTATTAGAATCAGCTCTTTCTCTGTTAGTAGCTAATGAGAATCTAATCGTCTTGTTATGCATCATTTTTCTTTTTAAAGTTCCAGCATATGGACCCCAGGAAGCCCTGATTGGATCAGGGGTTCCTCCATGCCTTTTTTGTCTACAGGTCTTACTTTTTCACACTTTTGGTCCATTTTAAAACAAGAAATACAGAAGTTCACTAACCATATTTCTAAAAGGAATCTATTAAGAAAAACTGTAGTTAAGATGAATGATTGGACTGGAAAGTAAACAGATGAAACATTCAACATAAATAGCAGTTTTGCTTCTGGTTTTTGTTTTTTTTTTTTGCTTGTGTGATGCGCCTTCTGGTATTTCCATGTGAAAAGGGTAAATAAATGTTACCTTCACAACGCAGCAGAGAATCAAACCTGGTCATGTGGGGGATCGTGGATCATGGGGATCCATGAAAGGGGCTGTTAAATCTACAAATTTACCCAGGATAATGGCACCTCTGGGGTCAAGAGTCCCGGAATTATGGGAAATGAACAGTTCACCAATGTTCCTGGAGAGAAGCGGGGCGAGGAGGAAGGAGGGAGGAGGAAGGCCGTCTTTGCCTTATCACACCACAGACAGCCTGCAATCATCCTCAGAGGCAGATTAGTGGCCGGACCAATGAGCCCACCGATGCCCTTCACAGGCCGAGCAGGTGGCCTTCCATACCAAGTGCAGCACATTAATCCAGTCTGTTAACAAATAAGCAGCCTGGCTAATAGAGCTCTGCCAGAGGCTAATGTCTGCTTCTGCTTCCGGACGTACAGAGGGGGACCGGCGATCCAATGAGGCGAGCAGAGGAGAGCAGAGGAGAGCTGAGGAGGCGAAAGCGTCGCAAACTGCCCATCTTAGACGGCCTCGAGTGGCTGGCGAGGCGTCGTCAGCAAATATCCTCCCGTTTTCCAGGAGTTCGGACCCGGCTTGTTGTCAGTCACACGCAACGTTAAGCGAGCGCCTCGTGGTGTGTTTGGAAAGGGACCAAAAGGCTTTGCGGGCGATTACGTCACTCGGAAGCAATTCGAATGGAGCCGTGTGCATCTCACACCAATACAGATCATGCATTTACAAGCGATTAAAAATACTCCTTAAAGTAGAAAATGACTGAGAAGGCTGTTTATTTCAGTGAATTTATTCACCACAGATGGATGTTTTGAAAACCTTCAGTTCTGTTAATTATGATGATTTTCCACTAACAGGAAGTGAAAACGTGACATTTAAAATTAGAATGTGACATGGGCCAATAACAAAAAAAAACTATTAATAAAAACAGAAATGAAACATAAATTTAATACCTGTCTTTTCAAAACGTACGTCGAGTGTGATGAACATTTCTCATCTGAACGTATGAATTACTGAAAATATTTCACTGCTGTGCAACAAACTGACATAGAAAGAAACTGATTACTTTAAAAATAGTTTTAACAACTTATAGCTCAATCTTTGAAAAAAAAAAAAACAGCACCTAGATTGTTCTGATGCGTTTGTCCAGTTGATATTTACACTAGTTACCATTATTGTTATGGGTCAATAAATTCACTTGTCCCGTTGAGTCAGTTTGTAATCATTTAGTTTTCTAGTAAGATCATTTAATTCTTGGTTTTTAAGCACAGTGTATTGAACAGACATGTGAATACATGTTTTTAATTACACAAACATTTCTGATAATCACTGAGTTGTTAAATGATATATTTCATTAAACTAAGATAAGGATTAAGATTAAATAAGCGTTCACTCCAAATCAAACAGAAAAGTAGCTGTAAGCTAAGTATTTTGTTTCTGGTTGTGGATGCACATGTTTTCTCTTGTCCTACTGGTTACTTGCTTTTAATAAATAAATTCTGTTTTAGTTTCTATGCAACAACTCGTAGTTCAAATAACAAAGACCATGACACATATTTTACGTCACTATTTTATTTTTTTTGTCTTTTCTGTTGACTGTAAATTTAAGAAGACAAAGAAATCAAAGCACATAACTTTCAGGCTGCTAAGGACTGCATTACAATAAACTTATGTAATAAAATAAAACATGTTCACATAGCACTTTGCAACATGTTATTATCTTATATCTTATTAACTTTATCTTGCCCAGGTTTTTGTATTTGAGCTCAGTTCCTGTTAACAGTGAATGGTTGATTTGTCTCTGTACTTCTTCTGGGTCCCCCCTCCCTTTCGGTCCAGCGGCGGTCATGCTCCCTAATGGACCGGCTGACATGCGTTCAGCAGTAATGATCACCTTAAGGGATTTCTCCTCCGTTTGTCTGAATGACGGACGCCCGTGAGGACGAATCAATAACCAGCCCGCCCGTCTCCCCGGCGACCGTTCTCATCTGAAATTTCCTCCGTTGTTTTGGGCGAACGCTTCCGGCTCAGGGCCACTTTTCCCTCCGACTTTGATTCCTCACCGCAGCTAACCATCTGAACCGACAGCAGCATTCTTGGAAGTTCTTTTTTTTTTTTTTTGTAATCTATAAAGCATCTAAAGAATCCGGCTAAATGCTGCATTGAAGAGAGAAAAAAAAGCAAAGCAAAGCGGTACAGACTCACAATACTATTCCTGCCTTGGGCAGGTTTTCATCTCATGCAGCAATATTCCTCTTTTAATCACTTCAGGTCAATAGTAATGGTGTTTGAATTCATTTTTATCGTTTCCAAAGGCGGTTTGAGTTCATTTGTTGAAAGTGCTGTTGGATTCGATTACTGTAAACCTCTTTAGCAAAGACCGAGACCAAAAACCCAATGCTGCAGCCATCGTGCTTCTCACAGCAGCTGTGAAAATCTAGTTATTGTGAATATTTTAATTGCGCAGAGCAATAAATTCGCAGGCAATGGAAGCAATTTTAGAGCCAAACGGAAGGAAAAACTCCACCTGGGGAACGTCTGGCCAAACGTTTTGAGCCATTACTTTGCCGCTGGTCATTGATTGGTAATTTCTTCAGGGTTAAAGCGGGGTGGTTAACAGGCGTCTCTTAAATCCCCTTGTCTTCATCAAGCCTTATTCCCTTCCTAATGAGGTTTATTAGATTACAACTCTACCTCACACGTTTAACAAAAAAGATTAAATTGCCAAGGCTGTGCTGGGAGCATGTGTTTTTGTTTTTTTTTGTTTTTCCTATAGTACTCTAGGAATGAGTGAAAGTTGGGGAAACGTGAAGCGCTAAGCAGGAATAAGTCTTTGGACATGCCGAGTCAGGGCCCTGGAGGTACGCGGGGCGCTCGAAGAGGCGCGTAATGCCTGTCGGAAAGGCTCCTAAATGGAAGTGACGTGACAGCGCTAATGAGACGGCCTCGCATTATGCGCCACTCCCACCTGGGGAGCACATTACAGCTGACTAAATGAGAGGAGATATAGTACACAGACGCTTTTGAGGCTGAGCGATGAGAGCAGCGGCCGCGCCGGCGAGGAACAAGCTACCACCGCGAGCGAGTGCTTTGTTAAAGAGGCTGACAGGTCAAGCTACAGGAAGTGCCGCGGATAAATGCTTCACACGCCTGTGAGTCTGTGGCTCAGAGTGTTGGGCTACATTAAACTCTGCTCTTGGAAGCTATATTATCACATACTTTGACAAAAGAACTACAATGTTCTCGTATATTTATCAAAAGTATTTTATTCAAAGTGCAGTATGTAACTTTTATTTTAAAAAAGAACGTTTTTTACATGATCTCCATGTCGTGACAGTATATGACACAGATAATATATGAAAAAAATGAATCCTCTTCGCCTCCTCCTTGAGCAACTGTTGCCTTCTGGCGAAATGCACAGCTCCCGATCAAAAACAGCCAATCGGAACCAAGAGGTGGGTCTTAACGCTGTCAATCACGTCATGGACGCGCTACTAAAATAGCTTAACGTTACAGGAAAACCCATGATAACTAGCCTTATCATTCACAACAAACTATGCTAGCTGCAATGTACCAGGGACAAGCGTTAATCACACAAGCTTTTGGTTGACAGCACTAAGACCCGCCTCCTGGCTCTGATTGGTTGTTTCTAGCACTCAGAGATTCAGAAAATGCTTGATTTTTTTTATTTTTTATTTCACAGATTATCTGTCAGAATATAGTGGCAGTTTCAACAAATATGTAAATAAAATATTTTTTTGCAAAAGTTCAAATTTCCACTAGGGCCGTACCGTATTAGAAGAGATTGCAAAATAGTTTTTGTAAAAAAAAAAAAACTTTGTAAAAACCCAATGAGATTGCCCACATGTTCCTCACTTCCTTTTCAGAAACCATGCGAACCTCCCCGCACCACTTTCCCTGGCCTCTAGGCTATAACTCTCCTAAGTCTATACCAAGTGTGAATATACAGTAAAGCTGAAAGTTATTCATGCCCCTGGCAGATTTAGATTTCAAATTGTTTCCACTCTACCTGAGAAGCTCGTGAGACAGCAGGGCATCCCCCAGGAAACTTCATCCCCGTGAATGCAGTGTTTTTAACCAATTATTGGATGACAAAGATCTGTCTGTGATTGACTGGTTGGTGGTGTGGTTCGTTAACATGCACTATGAAGCTACAAGTGCAGACGCAGAGCCAAGCGGGTGGTGGAGCACGTACTGAGCGAACACGCGTGTGAGAGGAGCACACGCCACATATTATTCTTTGTTCACAAAGACATACGTGATTGCATCAGTCTGCTGCGCGCTCAACTGCAGTCTGCTGTAAAAGTTGCGCTTTCACAGGTTCACTTTGAGCAAACCAAGCGAGTGGTGAGGGTTTTTGTCTGTAACATTCTAAAATAAATAAAAGCAGTTGTCCGTCTGTATCAATCGCTGGTGCTTGCAGGTCAAATCTACCTCTAGAACTGTGGTTTCTAGAATCATTCAGAACCGACACCGCTAATTTAGTCCTATCAGAATGTATATGTCTACATGCTTAAAAAGAGACTTTACCATTCTTCCCAGCAGGCTTGGTCAATTCCAGAATCTCTGTGTTTAAGGGGAGAGTTTTATTTGCGGCTAACAAATTTGTGGCCGGTCCAGTGTGTGGACAACCTGCTCTGGTCGACTAGCAGCTGAGTGATGGATCTCTGACAGCTATTGACTGGGAGAGGAGAGCGGTGGGGAGTAAATCGAGGGTCACGGGAAGGTGTGTGTCAGAGGAGGGAGGTTGCAATTGTCCGTCCAGCTCTCCACAAGACACAAGTCACACCTCATTAGGTGGTAGTGGAAAAGGCAGCTCAGTCTGCCGAGAAGGCAGCGTCTTCTAGCCACAAACGCATACACACAAACACGCACGCACACTCTCCTGCCCCAATTACCCATATCCTGTCCCTTGAGCTGACTGGCTGAGTTATGCTGACAGGCGCCCCTCTGAAAAAGTGAGGGGAGAAAGTCAAAAGAAAGGGATGGAAGGAAAGG
The DNA here is from genome assembly GCA_010277075.1 of Poeciliopsis retropinna. Classification (NCBI taxonomy): domain Eukaryota; kingdom Metazoa; phylum Chordata; class Actinopteri; order Cyprinodontiformes; family Poeciliidae; genus Poeciliopsis; species Poeciliopsis retropinna. The sequence goes on along the minus strand of VMRM01000011.1, from coordinate 17,282,661 downwards.
GGGGAAGAAGTGATGGAAGGGTGAAAGTTGGGGGAGGAGAACAGAGGAGAGAGAATAGACAGAGAGGGGGGTGTGGGTGTGGAGGGAGCGCATCACGCGGCACCAGGCAGAATGAATCATGTCTGCCTGTCACCTGCCACACACTGTAAATGGATGGGCCTGCAATCTCACCATCAGCGCCTTATCTGGGCAACATGGAAAAAAAAAAAAAGTTAGCAAAAATGAGAGACAGAAGCAAAAAAAAATAAAAAATTAAAAAATATCGAGGAGTTTCATCCGCTGCAAACTCACCATAATTTGTTACATTTTGTAAAGACAAATATGACAGGAGGGAATTACTCTGCCACTATGGTAGCAGCCATTTGCAAATGCCATAAAACGCAGGTATAAATCTCCTCCGCGGATCCACTTAATCTCCGACTCGCGGGCTCTTCGGCGGCAGCTGTCTCCATCAAAGCTTGTGTTTACAGTGAGTCTTGAGTTTGGAAAGTATTGTGGAGCAGTGATAGAATTGGCTGGTACCGCTCGGGGACTGATGTTTGCTTTTGATAGTGACAAACAGCTGCCGTGGGCGCAAGATGATTTTGACACATCTGGTTTATACGGCTAACTGCGTGGCTAGTTCTGGAAAAACTCAAGAAAAGCTCTGGTGACGAGCTGTAGTTTGTAAATGAAAATAAAATCAGTTTCCTTTTCAACAATAGCACAAATATTTTTGGAAAAACTCTGCATTTTGGTAAAAACATTTGGCTGTAGTAAACTTCCAGGTTACACAATGTCGTAGACCATAGGCGCACATCGAAGACGGTCCAGGCCTTGAAGTCCAGTTTTCTAGGAATTCAAGTGAGTTGTCTTCAAGCTAGATATTCAAGTTGCATGCTAGATAATTAGCTTCAAGCTAAATATTTACCTAGCAACTTTGATATTTAGCTTCAATTTAAAAATTCAGGTAGTTAGCAGCCTTGCTAACAGTTGCTGGCTAGCTAATAGTTGGCTAGCTTGCTTGTTAATTATTGAGTTTAAAGCTAAATATTTAGCTAGCAGGTTAAATATTTAGCTTGCTAACTAAATATTTAGCTTCAAACCATAGCTACGTATGTGTGTGGAGAATGGTTGGTTGGTCATTTCTAAGTTATCAAGTATGGTTGTTTCATACCCGACTTCTTTGTGGAGTCAATTAATGTTAGCAAACATGTTAAAGACATTTAAAATGATAGCAGTTTTCTGCTGCAGGGAATTTAACATTGGTTTAAACGTCTTTGGTCTGATCAGATTTTCAGTTCAGTAATATTTTGTAACGGTTCAGAAAAACATAAATGGGAAAAAACATGATCCAATGTTTTTAGGAAACAGTAAAAGTGACAAAATTGAACAGTTTCTAAGATTTGAACATTTTAGGACCATTTAATTCCCTAGCATGAGAGAAAACCACCTTTATTAAGCAATTCTGTCAACACCACACATCAAGAAGAGATGCTAAAAACTACAAAGTAAGCCTCAACTTCTCATCACAACTTTTCTGCTTGCACCAGACAAAAATACATTAACTACATCTGGATAGCACTTTATCACTTTGACGAGATATATGGCGGCATTTTGATCGTGGAAGATTTCGTGGCACATTGTTCGCCAACCAGTTGAGGCCTCACAGAACAGCTTCTACGAAGGAATACAAGCACTCTCTCGCATAAAAGGTGAATGTGACATTTGCTGAAGGAAATAGAAACAGCAAGAATGAAGGCACTTTTTATATGTCTCTCTCTCAATGGCTGCAATTTGTGCCTTCTTGTCATTTAGGCAGGAACCATTTTATGCTAAGAGTACCACTTGGATAACTTAAATTCTTGTTTTTGAACAAAGACAACTTAAAACGCTACTTGATTCAGTACAGATAAAATTTTTTTTTAGAAGTTCATGGGTTGTGTTTAGTTAACAAGTCGCTGTTTTTTTCTTTCATTGATGTGGAGCCGCTAGCCATCTGCTAGCGTTTCTTTTTCTCGCTGCTTCTAGACAAATGAAATGTGTAATGCATCTCCAATTTGAGGCATTAACAACAGCAATGAGAGATGATCACACAATGAGCAGCATTATTAGTGCCTCAGACGGTGAGTGATGAGTCCAGTCTCTGCCTTAATTTATGCGTCGCCACTTTGTCTTGTCACCGCGGTTCAGCTCCAAGGATTTTCCTCCCAGCTCGAGGAAGGCAGGTTAGAGTGAGAGAGTTGGGGAGGATGGGGGGAGAAGGGGGTGATAAAAAAAAAAGAAATAAAACTGGAAATGTGACTGTAATGCAGCTTGCGAGTGCAAGCGTGGATTTTCTCCTTCCTCCCTGACCAAATCCCACCATTTCAGGAGATTAACCCCGGCATGCGATAAATGTTCGACTTCTTCTTCCCCTCCAATTTCCTTGGAGCTAGAAACTCCAGAAGCCAGCGCGGCATGTAAGATAAAAAATGATCACCTAATTCACTCAAGCACAAAATACAATTCTGGAGAGACGAGGGAGTGGGGAGGGGAGCTGCAAAAGAGGGAAAAAAAAGGGGGTGCACAACCTCATCCGCCCGTTCAGAAAATTTCCTCCATCAATTATTATTAAATGAAGCACTTATTCAGAGGGACCTGTGCATAGCAAATAGGTCGTGACTCTATGATTTTCTGTGGAAATTCTTCTTTTTCTCTTATCCTGTGGGATTAATCGTATTGTTCGTCTCTCGCCACGACCCTCGGTACACCTCGCGAGGCAGCTGCACTGAAATGCCGTTGATTGCTGAAGGTGCCCTCTGCAGATTGCTGCTGCTACCATGCCATTTAAATGGAGTTGTTAATAAAATGTAGCGATGATTGCCTTTCAGTCGTCATCCCCAATTTCTGCTTTGGCAGATGGCTGCGACAGGACAAATTCAGGATTTGGGCTAACCTTTAAGCTACACTCAAAAGTTAAAAGTTTGAAAGACTCGCTGCTTCTTTTTCTGATTGCATTTCCTTGCTCTAACTTAAAATCACCGATAAGTGAGAAACAAAAGTGGACGTTGACATCGCCTCAACTTTTAAGGATTTGCTTAAATCACCAAAGTTTAAAAACGGACCTGAAACGAACTATCTTTTTATAAGTGGAACTGGACTGACATTAGCAAGTAGCTAACTAGTGAGCGTGGCGGAGGGAGGGGGCACATAACCCATTGGAGACAGAAGCAAAGACATAATTAGATTAAAGAAAGATTAAGAAACTGAAAGTGAAACGACAAGACTTCAACAAATAGATATATTTGCTTCTTCTAGTTTGGGTTTTTCACTTGCTGGAGCTCTTAAGCTTTCATTACTGGTCTTCCAATAATGTGCAAGAACAATTGCACAGAGATAATTTGGTGAGTTTCTGAACGGAAATTAAAAAATACAAAAGCCCGAGACGCCAAACAAGACTGTAAGGATTATTTTTATTCGAGTTTCTTGGTAGAAAAGAGAAATACCATCCGTCTGGTGAACAAACTTTTAGAAATTTATTCAACACTTAACATGTAAAGCAGAGAAGTATTCTTGTAAACATCTCTATGGAAAGCATATACTTCTCATATTTACTTGACCTGAGTGTTCCCGCTTGAACAGTTTGTTGCTCGGTGAATCACAGCGATTCAAAGATCCCAGTTGTTGGATTTTCAGCTCATCCTTGTTTGTAGCGAACGTACCAACTTTGCCACACTTCTGGAAGTCAACCTCCACTCTTCATCCAAAACGTGCTGGAGCAGCTTTCTGCATCCAGATGTCATTCCAGACAAAGATCTGCCTCTTATGAAGTTTAAACAAAAGACTACTTCTATTTTCTAATTTCATAAAAGTGATCTGGGTGCATTGCAATGATGATCGGTGTTGAAGAGCAAGGTCATCATGTGCTTCCTCTGGCTTATGTTTGGCCATATTTTTCCTCCTACTCTGCTGATTAATGCTTGTGGATGTATTTGGGTCTAATTAACACCTACTAACCAACCCTCACCACTAAATAGGCTTCACTTTGATACCTGCACTTAATGAGCCCATCAGTGATATTGCCACCGCCGGCTATAGAAGAGGTGAGCAATAGTCAGTGGGCAGATTACGATGATGAATACAACAGTAAGGTCAAGATAAGTTAAGATTTCCTGCTAAAGCAGACGCTCAAATGCCACAGGTACTGCCAGGTTTCAGGTGGGCAGAATGATGTGAATATTAACAGGGAGGTGCTGGTGGTGATGGTGGGGGCAGTGAAGACTCCATCTTGCTGGCAGGGCTTGCTTTTGTGTTGAACGTATGCCACAGCTGTGCCAGCCTGCATCCGTGTGATAAAACGAGAGAAAAATTAGGCACGCTAGGCCAGACACCGACGTATTCATTACTGAGGAATGACTGGTTGAAATGTCAGTGGGCCAGAAGGCCAGCACAACTGATGACCTCAATGCCTCCCCAAAGGGAGTCGGGCCCCAATCAAACCGTGTTGTTGGTCTCCACACATAAACCGGCTATGTTAGTTGACTAAGGCAAAAAACGATGCACCAATCCAAATGTATAGGCCGATATCTTGTATGTGCAATTCCGATAATTTATATTTAGCTAAATAAATGAATAACTTATATTAGGGCTGTGAGAAATGTAGCATCTCAGTTTTTTTTTTCTCTCGTTTTCTTTACTTAATAAGAAATTACAAATAACTTGAATAAAAGCCAGTTTTTGAAAATATTCTCTGTCACCTCTTCTGTGAGTTGACCAGAATAAAGTTGTCCAAATAAAGGTTTAAATCACGTTGATCAAACAACTAGTGAAACCGTAGGAGAAAGAGTTCCTTGCTTTTTTCCCTGTGGGTTTCACCATTGAAAAAACAAAAAAATTGAATAATTTATCAAATCAATTCATAACTTTTATCTTTAAACATATGTTTCTACCCTTTGATACTTCTAAAAAAAAAAAAAAAACACACCGTTGACATTGTTGCTCTGAAGGCAACAGTTGTCGCTCACCACCTCTGTTCCCAGCTATTTCCTCAGAAGTGGAAGATGTTCTTATGTTTATGAATTATATCTACATGTCCTGCTTATTTCTTGAGGTTGACCCGGATGATTCCCCAGGTCCCAGCAGGTGTCTGGAGTATCTTCTGAACACTCACAGCATGGATCCTGTTTGCTAGAAAGTCTGTTTTAAGGTTGCGGGAAAAGTTAATTAACTGATCTGAAGACTTCTTCAAGTCTAAGATCAAGAGCTAGTTGGTCACTTTTTTTTAGGAACATATTTCCAGGAAAAAAAGGGAGAATAAATGTTAGCAGGTGTGATGAATAACTCTAATGATCAAGTGTGTTCTGGGTCATTCCGGTTAAAAGCAGTGACGGAAAAGCAAAATGCAACATGGCAACAGCTTGTTCCTGTAGTGAGAGCGGTGAATGTGTAAAAGCAGCACGTACCTTTTTTTTTTTTTTTTTCCTGCTGTTGTTAATACACCTAACAAAACACTCAGTCGCAGTCGGAACGCTAAAAGCCCTTCGTGAAAAGCCAGACAGGTTTTTGTGTGTGAGTGTGGTGTGTGCCAGGTGACCGCCTGCCGCCGCTGTCGGCTCCTATCACGTCGCCGCTCGTGCCACGCTGTTCCTCAAATCCTCGAGCCGCGCGAGGCTTTTCTCTCGCCACGTCCCTCCTTCCCCGCGTTGTTTTATTCATGGGGCTCGGGGTTCATTTGCCAAAGTCCTCCGTTGTAGATTTAAGAAGACAAATAGTGCGGCAAATCCGGCAGAACGGCGCTCGACTAAATGACATTTCGCTCCGCCGCCTGGCTAATCGTAAAGAAAACAGCGGCGGATGAGTGCTAAAACCTCGTGTCTTCGGGCAGATATCGCGCGCGGCATCACGGAGGGATCCTTTGATGTGTTCGCTCGTCTTCCACAGGGGCCTCGCGGGGAACGCTTCCTCGCACAAACGCTATCACGCACGCACGCACACGCACGCAAGCCTGAGAGGTAGTTAATGGTAGGAAAGGCGTTAAACAACACGCTCACACGCTCCTCTGTGTATCAGCGGGAGCGGATCCCTCTGCCGCTTTAGTGCTGCCGTGTTCGTGGCTCGGCGGGGGGATTACCTGCCGGGGCAAATGCAGGCACATTAGGCGCGCGCGCGCACATGCAACATGTACGTACACGCACAACCGCAGCATGGAGGAGGGAGGCCGCAGCAGGACGCTGGTCTGCATTCTACAGAAAACAGAGGAGGGAAAAATCTCCAGACTGAATCTTTCTCATTGTCTAAAGGTTGACCGCCCATCATCCATCGTTCCTTTTTTCATTTGTCTGTTTGCTCCATCATTTCTTCATTCCTGTGCTCTTTCCATCACTTGTTTCGTTTGTCTATCTTTTTTTTTCTTGAGAGCTTTCTTTCCTTCTGTTAATCTGTTGTTTATTTCTTCATCTCTTCATTTCTTCCATGCCATTCCTTCCTTTCTTATTTCCTTCCTTCTTTCTTTTTTCCTTCAAATCCTTTTTCATTTCTTCTTTTATTACTTCCTTCTTCTCTTCTGTACTTCATTTGTTCCTTCCTTCTATGCCATTGTCTTTCCTTCCATTGTTTCTTTCTTCTGTCTTTCGTTCATACCTTTTGTCCTGTCTTCTCTCCTTTCTATCGTCCTCGTTCTTTCTTCCTGCCTCTCGTTTTTGCAGTTTCCACGTTTGAACTCCGACCTCTGTCAAAGTATCTGAGATAAATTCATCATTTAAAAAGAAAACAACAACTTCTTTTATTCATACAAATTTGGCTTAACGGTCTGGGACTAAGTCTGGGCTCCAAGTCTGGAATTTGACATGAAAAATGTGGAGGAACCCTGATTGTGTGAAGCTCCAGGCTTTAGGCCATGAAAACATTTTAGGGAAGAAGAAGCCTGCCAACAAGCAAAACAACAATAGTGGAAGGGAGGAGAGTGTGGGATGGCCCGTTTATCAGAGGTTGCGTCTTAAGTCTGCAGATTTAGCTCAGGGTACTGCTCCAACAAGCCGTCTCAAAAAAATAAATAAATGTTTTAGTCGTGCTCGGCCAATTAGTTGTTTTATATTGAGTCACATTTGAATAAATGCCACGCGCCTACTCTTTGCTGCATATTTAGCATTAAAAAGCAGATCATGCACAAAAGAAGAGGCTTGGGAATATCATCTGAAAGCCTACCTGTGCCAACATTATGTGAGTGCTCCGAGGCACTGGCAGCCACACTTCATCCAGTCATACTTTTAAATAGATTAATGTTAACCGCAACGGAACGTATGGAGGTAAACGCATATTAAGGACGCTCCAACATATCCTGGCAGACAGCTGCTCCGACTTTGGACTCGATAAAGCTCGGTGAACTGAAGCAGCAGGCGACTTGGCTTCCTGGATCACTGCTTCCTGTGGACAGTTTACGCTGAGGTTGACCGCTTAACGGAGCTGTCCCTTAGCAGTGGAGATACCGCGAAACAACCGTCTTTGTTTTTGCTTGCAAGCCGAATAAAAGCGAAGTAACACTTTCAGCCAGCTGACTGGCAATGTGCAGAAACAGAGGGTTTCTACTGAGATTTGTTAAACATATGAATGTTTCTAGAAACACATTTTCATGGTGTTGTGCTTTGTAGCAAAATGTATTGAGAAATAAAAAACAAAACAGGAACTATTTACTTAAACAAGGAAGAAACGAACTGCCGTTTTCTCTCACATCTCATTAAAAAGACTGAAAACATCATGAAGGAACTCTTTAAACCAGTAGCGTTTCAAACCTTGATCTGTGTACATCTCCCATCATGCCTCCTCTCTTTTGATACCATCACTAATACCACCAATCAGGAGCTGCCTTTCCCCCCATCTCCTCGGAAAGCTGTCAGTCTCGTCTCCGTGAGGGACGGCGCCAGGCGACCGTCTTCTCGGTCCACCTCTGCCTCGCTGACAGTAGCCACTTTCTCTCCTCTCCTGCTGTTTGTCTGTGGGCGCTCCAAACTTAGCAGCATCATGACAGTCACGCATGAAGTGTCCAATAAAGAGATACAACGCTGGGCAGGCTGACACTCACTGTCAGTAGCCAGCTGTTGGCGAGGCTGCGTCTCCGAATTTCCATTCACGTTCGTCTCACGCTTGTTTTGACAGCAACATTGACCGCTCGCATAAATCCCAAAGTCTTCAGGTTCCCCCCTCTCTCTGTCCGCCTCACCGTCCAGCTATGTGATCGTCGCGTCATTTAATGAGATCAGCACATCAAGGTTCATTGATAGCGTGCAGATATGTCGAGGTTTTAATTAAGCCCCGACCACTGGAAGGCCTGCCCTCGCCGGCGAATGCACAGGGCTTCGCTAAATAATGACACATTTACATTTAACCGTCTAACCTATATCTAATTAGTCAGTTGGGTATTGTTTTTAAATGATGGCAGAAAGTTCAGCCGAAATGACAAACAGATGTATTGCAAATTATTATGCATTCTGAGCAGCTCATTAGGCCCCTGTTTGTTTTCGCAGTCGTCTGCCCGCTTTTTGTCGGCTCTCTAATTTGAACAAGTGAGCTTGTGTGAGCGGGCTGAGGGTCCGGGCTGGCAGCGGCTGAATGCCCCTCCTTGTTTCTCGGCTCCGTTCGGTGGCATCACCTCCAGCCAATTGAAATCAATGGGGGCCACAGGCAACCGCGGCTCTGTGTGGAGCAGATGGCAGAAGAATGGCCCCTTCCTCTTTCTGCGGCACGCTCTGAGTCATACAAATGGGTCAGTTCTCGTCACTGGACGCATAATTTCGCCACTCTGCTGGGGTTTGGTCAGGTAATTAGCGAAGATGAGGTCTCAAGAAACATATTTCACTCAGATCTTCTGCTGGATGACTATTCTGCAGATGAACACTTGAAATGGGGATTGGATGGACGTTGAAGGCTCCCACGTATGTAATCCGAAGTCGAACAGTCGACTTGCAGTGGTTGTCGACGAAAGCAGACGTCACGTTTGTTTTTGTGAACACCTTCCATACAGCAGCGCAGACCATCCACCGAGGGGGACAGACTTCCTGCCTCACGCCCCTACACAGCAGGATTCCCACTACCTCAACGCATTGTTTGTTCTGCTTTTACGAAAAGGTCACAAAGATGCCGATGGTGTCTTTCCTGGACAGAGACGTTCCAATTTCCACCCAGGAGTTTTGAGGCATTTTCCAATGCAGATAGTCTCAAGTCTTTTTACAGTCTTTAGCTGGTTTTCTTCCAGAACTGCCATTAATCTTCACATCAACTCTGATTAGCATAAACCACGTAGTTTATGTACAAGGTTAATTTCATGCCACACAATGTTCTGCATGTTGGCCAGAAAGCTCAATTTGGGTCTCATGTAACGAGGGAACCTCCTCCCACATTTATCAGGCCTGAAGTACTTCCTTTGAAACTTTCCATAGTTTTGCTTCAGCAATTGTTTTCTCAAACAAGAAATAATTGTCCTCTCAATAGGCTCCCTGTGGATATCCACCACTTCTCCAGAGTTACTATGGGTCTCCTGGCTGCTGCAATGCTGTTAGTTTAGGTGGACAGTCGTGTCTTGGTAGGTTTCCACTTGTGCCTTGGTCTTTCCAAATTCAGATGATGGCTTGAGCTACTCTCTACGAGATGTTCAAAGCTTGGGATATTGTATTTTACCCCAACTTTAACCCTGACCCATCTCCTGTGTTCCTTGGTCTTTGTGATGTTGGTTGCTCTCTAAGGTCCTCTAATGAATCCCTGGCTTTCTTTGTTATAAATGATTGAATCCATCTGTCGTTTGCTTTCCAGTTTCATTTACTCTAGTCTACCAGATAAACTCCCAACAAAGTACATCAATGCTTGTGGTTGTACCCGTCAAACCCAAATCACAGAAACGTGAGTTAGTGACCTTTAATCGTTCTTCTTTTAATGAATCATTAGGGAAATGTAATTGTACTTAGGAGCTGAAGAGTGATTCCCCCTTGTGCGTGGGTGTGGAAGGTGTGCAGGCAGACTGAGGAGACAATTAGTCGAGCATAATGTCTACAGAAGAGGGAAGGGAACTCATCAAACATATCCAGAGCTCAGTGCCGACGACGTTACTCGTTGTTCCTTCAAGCATTTATTCTAAGATAATCACCTCAGAGTCTGTGTACATTAGACAGTAAACAACTTTGAAAAATAAGTAGCAGTACTCATCTGCTGCACTTACTACGAGAGGGGGGTGATGTACTGTTTTAGCCGAAAACAGTGGGTGTCAGTGTACTGGTATCACAGTTCGGTTCAAATAAGGTTGTTCAGTCCTGGTTTAATCTAATTAAATTCAAAGCAAGTCAGTTTGTAACAAAGGGGAATTTAAAAAAAAGGGAAAATTTGAAATGCACAGGATGTAATAATCTTAAATACAGAAACTCATGATTATTTTAGCTTATTAACCCTTTGTGATTATTCTAAAAGTAAAGTACCCCCTATGAAGCAAATCATACCTGTTGATATATTTTGGTAAATGCCCCAACTTGTACCTCATGCTTCTGCTTTTTGTAGCCATCAACAAGCTTCCTTGCTGTATACTTGATCACTTTTCTTGGCAAAATCTGCCAGGTTCATTCTAATTGGTCATTTTCTTGACACAAATTTAACTCTTGAGCATAGTGCAAACATCTTCTATACGACAGAGGTTGGATTTCTGGTAAAGCACAAGCTTTACCTTTGCATGTCATGTCTTGACATTTCAGACATGACATGCATGCCTCCATAGAAAAACTGGTTGCTTATATGTGCCACGGCAGATTTGCACTACAGATAGGACATAAATTTGCACACAATCAATGAACCTTGGTGTGCTGATCTCGTTAAATGATGCAGATGATCAATTAGCTGGATAGACAGGCAGATGGAAAGACTGGAACCTGAAAACTTCTGAATTTATGTGAGTGATTGATGTTGCTGTCAAAACAAGATTGAGATCATTTTCTTGTTAGAACACACAGCTGTATCCAAATTTCGACCAACTACCTTAATTTCAACCAAAAATTAAGGCAGTACTTATGTTTTCCACTCTTTTTGCCAAGTGCATCAATACCATTGGCAACAAAACAGCCAAAAACATAATCCTTCCACTACCATACTTACCAACCAAAACAAGGATATTATTCAAGCTTAATGTTACCTACTTTAATCATTTTATTCCAAACTTGTGGAAAACCTGCAGTCCTTCGACATTAGGTACTCATCTTTTGGGACGAAAGTGGCTCACGAGGTAAGAGTTCGTCCTGTAACCTTTGGGTTATTGTTTCAAACCCACACACTGCCAATTTCAGTCGTACCTTGGGCAAGTCACTTCCCCTGCCTTGCCTGCTGCTCACGGTGGTCAAAGGGCCCCGTGGCACTGGTGCATAGCACCTTTGCTTCTGTCAGCTGACCCCAAGGCAGCTGTGGCTACAATGTTGCTCACCACCATCAGTGTGTGAATGTGTGTGTGAAATGGTGAATGACTGATGGTGATCTGAAGTGCTTTGGACAAAATAAAGGGTCACGTCTTCACGACTGGTTGAGGTTACTCTCAGCCCTTAAGCCTAGGCTTTTTCTGTAGTGTTACCAAACAGCACAACCCACAATCCTGTTATTGTCATTGTCTGATTATAAATAGATAAAGCTGATTTAGGATTTTGAAGTCTATAAGTGCATTTTCAGGGAAACAACTCATTTCTGTTTTGCTTTGTGAATCTCAATGAATGTTGAATAAAGACGCAGGTTTATGCATGTCTGCTGTTGATTTATGGCTCCTCTATGGAGACTGGAACTTAATCGCTTGACATGTGTGTTAGTGTCAGCCACACTGTAGTTGGATGGATGGCTGCCAGCATGGCTCTAGCACACTTTCGCCCTCATGCGTTCCCTCTGCTTTTTTAATGCATGCTAGGGAGTCGTCTGTATCAGATTCTCTTCGGCTTTGATTCTAGTGCCTTTGTTTCGTCATTTGGTGTTTTTCTTTTTCAGTGTCTGTCTTTTCCTTACATATTGCCTCAGTTTTTCATTCAGTGTGTATCTCTATGCTCCCTTACTTAGCTCCTATTGCTTCCTCCACCCTCGCTTGTGCAGTCGAATGTCTGTCGGAGCAACATGTGGCAGGTGGTGAAAGGAAGAGAAGAAAACCAGAGAAGCACACTGACAAAAGCTTCCCTCGGGCATACTTGTATCTGGAAAAAAAACTTTTATCTCCATGATTGAGTAATGTTAGCACAACTCCAAAGACGTTGCTTTTGTTGAGATGAATGCAGTTCATCCTTTCAGCGCAGATTTCTATATCAACTGGTGTTTGTTTTGCACGTACGGCCTCGCCGTCAGTAATTATAGCACCGTGCCACGCTCTGACTTGGCCTGCCAATTAAGTCATGAGAGAGTTATGTACTTCCACGCAACAACATCTGTGTGGTGCAATGATCTATATATTCGTCTCTCAATAGTGATTCCAGGAGCTCCAGTTTCAATACAAAAATACACTGGCAAATATGTCAGAGGAATTCAGGACAATGGCATCGAATTCTCGCTTTCACAACATGTGGGGGGGAAAATTGGCGTTGGAATGTAAAAACACGGAAACTACAAGTTTCTAACTTTACTCTAAGTATTTTGAATTTACATGTGAAATATTGGTGATCTTAAAGATCCCATTTGCCACAAGTAAAATGGTTTCGTTTTGTTCATAACCCGTTTTGAGTTGTAGACATTTTAATTGGACACGTCTGGCTGGTTTGTGGACTGTTGTACTTGAACTCCAGATTTCAGTGTTCTATTTCTGTCTGTCCAGTAATTCTTCACATCCGTTCATCCAACCATCCATTTGACTGTCCGTCCATTGACCAACCACACCCGCCCACTCCCTCATTCAATCTGATTCATCCAGTTTGACGACTCATGCATCCATTTTTTCACCTGTCCATCCACCCATCAATGCATCCATCCATCCAAACCCTCATCTATTCATCCATCCATTGGTGACCAGGATCAGTTGATTGCTTCGGTTCCACCATTTTTTCCCCCTTGTTGTCCCAAACTAAAATTTTCTTATTTCTAAAGTTGAGCCCAACAACAATTCTGTTGAAATTTTAATGCATCCACTAGTATCTCTGTTCTTGTTCTTTAGGTTCAGATCAAAATCAATATCAACAAAGATGGTAGTGGATCGACAGAGCAGTAAATGTTTTAACACCACAAATTGTTGCAGTGACTTTGGTAGTACAGATGTAAATCTATCTTCTTACCATCACAGAGAAATATTGGTTTCATGTAGAAGTTTTGCAACAAGAAAAATCAACAAAAAAAGGAATTCAAATTCTTATCAGAAATGTTCGTACATTGTGATTACTTAACACAAAAATACTTTTTTTTGTAAGCAGACAATAGTTTCAAAATGCAATGACTTACTTGAGAAATGTCAGTTTTCAATTTGAACCAGAAAATAGTGCTTGTCTGAATTTACTTATTCAGCATTTTGTATTTGTTATGACAGCTTTAAAAGTGACAGTAAGGGACATCTGTCACGCCATCAGCTGCTCTACAATAAAAATGCTCTTAGACCTAACATTCATAGCATCGGCTACTTCACCAGTGGTATTAGGTTTTACAATTGGATTTCTGAATACAAGACAATATTTACAGTCAGTTAAAAAGTAATTATGGTGAGAGAAAAAAAAAAAAGCTCTACTTACTTCTTTCCAGAAGATATTTTAGGCAAAAAAAAATCACTTTTGGTATAAAATGACTTAGGATATTATCTTAGTAAGGTGACGATATGTTGATATTTAGCGATGCAAGCGTCATCGGTTTAGCATTCACATAAACTAAATTACATTAACTTTTGTCACAGTATTGATAAATTATACAATAACGACTGATGCATCCATCTCATAAACCCTGTGCTGTATTCAGAAGAAATTTTTCCAAACACGCATGCTAGCACAGATGTAATCAACATCTGGTGAGAGATGGGGGATCTGTGTAGTGAACAAAAACAGAAGCCTGCAAGCTTTAAAATTTTCACTGATTCTCATCTTTACGCATGTGAGGCTTTTTTTTTTTAGCTTGTTTGGGTCGTGTTAAATGTTCCTGTTACAACTTCTTCTTTTCTGCTTTGTTTTCCTTCCCAGTTTCTTCCCTCCTCCCCTCTCACTCTTCTCTGATTTTCATGTATGTATTCAGAATCTTTGATTTAAGTCCAAGTGATTCAAACATGACTTGCTCTGGGGGAGGTTAGATTAGGTTGCCAGTGTAATTTTGGCAGGTCAAAAAGCGCCCTCAGTGTGGCTCGAGAAAATGTTCAAATTGAATATTATCTCACTGTAATATGCATCTTTTGGTGCTTCTTCTTTTTAACACTCATTATTTTGTGGGGGTTTTTTGTCCAAAAAAAAAAAGGACAGTTGTAGAACATAATCAAACGTATAAAAAAAAAATCACTGGGCTGACAATTCTCACATCCGTCATGTTGGGGTTTACATAGTTAGTTTCTCTTTTTTGTAATTTTTTTCCCAATTTTTCCATCCTTTGTTTTATTTTCAGTGACTCTTTTTTTCCCCAACCACTTCTTTGTGATAGCTTTCTTCACAGCCGCCATCATTATTTTAAATGTCCACAGAGGCCTGCAAAACTATTCATACCCCTTTAACTTTCCCATATTTTGTCACATTAGAACCACAAACATAAATATGTTTCATTGGACTTTTATTTGAGAGATGAACACAAAGTGGTATACAATTGTGAAGTAGAAAGAGGAAATTATACATAAATCTAAACATTCTTTCCAAATAAAAAAAAACAACAACAAATTGGTTAAGAGAATATTGGGGAGTAAACACCATCTCACTGCTCAAGGAACACAGCAGACATGTCAGGGATAACGTTATGAAAAAGTTTAAAGCAAGATTAGGCTTTAAAAACACTACCCAATCAATCTCAGAGATATCCAATTGTATCTTTTCTTAGAGGGTTTTTTCCTCTATAATCCATAGTTGAGTTATGAGAGGTACAACAATCTACATTTGACAAAGTAGGGAAATTACCTCGCTCTTTAACTAGCATATCTCTGTAAGGTAAATCTCATTATTTCACAAACGGGAGCATTGTTTGCTACGCGCATATAGGCCTAAACCTTGCCTGAAAATGATGTTTGGCTGCTCTCTGGCATTATCCATGTGCAAAACGTTGATAAGGAAAACATGCATTAGGATGGCAGCTCACAAGGTGATGATAACCTATGCCAATCCTAATAGACTGTCAGAAATCTTGATTGAAATCTCCTGGCTTTGCTCGTCCTATGAAGCCAATCAGCCTGGCTGAGTTTTCCTAACATCTCCTCTCACCTCCTTCCTGCTGCTTTGTGGAAGCTTGGAATGATGAGCCAAGTAAATCCGTTAAGGGTGTGGATGTTTGTTTAAGGGGTGGCCATAAAAAATCACTACCACCATATGGCTTCAAGACGTTAGAGCTATGGGATTATCATCATCAGAATCACTTAAGTGTGTGTGATTTCTTTGGCATAACCTTAAGATGTTAATGCTTTGGTTTTAGCACTTGTCATTGTGAAATATATGATTAAATGAGTCGACCGTTATTAATCATGTCCAACCAGTGAATCGTTATTAGATTATTAATATCCTGCTGCATCCCTTTTGCTCTATCTGAACAGAAAAAAACATACCTAATGTGATATTTTTCCCTATTTCTGCCTATTATTGTGCTGTGTTAATCCTTTATTTGAAATTATGGGATGCTATTGTACAAACGTAAAGCATTATAACATGATGACAACTGTAACACACAAATATTCAGAAGTTTATTAGTAATACTCCCTTCATATTACAACATATTTACCTTGTTTTTTTGTGGCCTACGAACATCCTTTGTGGTGAATACAGCATTTTTTTCCCCCAACACATCTGATATTATAGCAAGACCTTCGCTGAGTTACTGTGAATGTTTGGGGCGGAATGTCTAGATATTTATACAGCATTCGATTTTAGATATTTTGCACATACAGTGCAGTAAGCTGGACAACATTGTATAAATTTTAGGGTTTATTGCTTTTAAATAGCAACTTTTAAGCTGTGAAGATGGCTTGCTTAGCCAAGCTTAGTCTAGCTTAGAACAGACAAACATGATGTAAATGTCTCTTGTTTCAGTAATAAAGAAAGCAGTTAGGAATTGAAATAACTTTGGTTTGGCTAAGTTACATTTCGCCACTGTGTTTACCTCTTACGCTAACGTTTTTGTCTTGGTTTATTGTTATTGTTCTGCTGCACTGTCACAGGAGCTCCAAACGAATTTTATGATGAAGCATCTGAAATAAAAAGTAAATGTTCTCAACACCGAAACACTAAAAGGTTTGTTGGCTGTGTGGAATATTACTGAACATCCTGCCTTTTTGATATAAAATTAAAGGCTAGCCCCATTGTCTCTTAAAGTTGCCTGTAGAAGCTCAAACTCGGCTGCTTCATAGTTAATATGCCTGAAAAACTACTGAATACATTCCAAGTTGCACTCTTGGTTGGATTATTTTCCCTTTATGAGCTAATACATTGTTTTTATAGCATAGCAACACAGTCTTATACATTTTTTTATGCTGTCAGTGATATCAGCTTTTCTTTTCTCGCCCACGCTGCTGCCTTTGCTGTTGGTCCTGGGAAGCAGGTAAGATTGTACTGAATGTGAATGCGTGTGCTGTGCATGCCTGTGTGTTTCCTGCATGTGTGTCTGTGTTTTGTAGTGGTGTGTGGGGCAAGGACGGGCTTAGCTGAGATGAGCCAAGCCGGGTCACATGATCTCTGTGGTGCTGCTGATATTGCTCTGGCAGTATGGTGGTAGGGGGCTTACCGGGAGCAACAATGAAAGTGGACGAATTAAGACACACACACACACACAGTTGTGTTTTCATGACTTGTGGGGACTTTACACTGACTGTCCTTCATTTTCCATAGCAAAGAACTTACCCTACCTACCCCTAACCATCACATACCTAATCCTAAACGTCATATACCTATCCCCCAACCCCTCAAAAAAAAAAAAAAAAAAAAAAAAAAAACAGCATTTCCCCTCATGGAGACCAAGAAAATGTCCCCACAAGGAGCAATGGTCCCTACCACCCCACATTGTAGACAAAAGTAGGTCCCCACCTGGTTATAAAAACCTGGTTTACACACACACACACACACACACACCTTATAACAGAGATTGACCAACACCAACTTTACACCATCATCCTCCTCAACTGGTCGATTCCTCAGGAACAAACCCAGAAATGAAAAAGGAATAAATCTATTCAAGGATTTCTATGGCTAACCAAGAGACAACAGAAATCACAATAACATATAGAAATATAGCAGCAGGAAGCTCATTGATAAACCAAAATAATTTTTATAAAACAGTGTAATGCTTTTTGGTTTGGCTGCCTTCCTTGGTTTTATTGATCTTGAAACAAGGTAGAAGTGGCTAATGGTTCTGAATGAAGAGAGTGTTTAATTTTTATGAGGCAGATTTTACACACTGCATTTGTCTTCATGGTGCATTTAGATAATACAGAGCGTGTCCAGATGTGCACCTATTAGGCACAAACTCATCGCAGTGATTGTTCTGCTAACCACCTCACAACTCTTTTTTTTTTTTTTTTTTAAAGTAGTTGAACATAAACAAACAAAGCAACCCAGCAGCAGTACTGTCCAAACTAATGTGAAAACCAGTTAATGATTGTACTGTTTTATATAGGCTACACATTTATAATGAGATTCACACTCTGTCAACTTAAACTAATTTGGTTCACAATAAATAAATGAAAAAGTACATTAATTATTAGCACATTAATGGAAGCTCCAAACGGAAAAGACACACGTGGTTAAAAAAAAAAAAAAAAAAACATAATTGTGTAACTAACAAGTAAGAGATGTGTCTACAGTAAGCCGCCTGAAAAACTGAAAGCTGCTTTTAGGCCTTCACAAAAACGTCATAGCAACTCTACCAGACTTTACCACAGAAAAACACCTGTGGTAAAGATATCACTAAGTGCCATGTGAAAGGTAAAAAATGAAAGGTAAAATAACTTTTATAAATATAGACAAATTTTATACAACACATAATGCAAATAAAATGAAATAAGATACAGAGAATATGAATAAAATATAGAAGTAGATTGTTAGTAGCAGTGCAAATGTAAATGTTCCAGTTCAGGGTTTTAGCTGTTATGGATTCTGGAGGAATGGTCAAAAATTACCATAAACACATTCCTAAGTCCTGGGTAAAGTTATATTTTTTAAGGCTTCGGGAGTTGTAACATTGTTTAGCAGGCAAATTAAAAACGAACAAACTCTGAAATTAAAACTTAAATGTCACCAAGGTAGGAAAATCTTTTTTTTTGTTTTCTGAACAGTAAAGACATGAGAAAAACTTTTCCCTATTATTTCTCAGTGTTTGTTGTGGTAACACTGTCTGAAGGTTGCTCATTGAGAACAACTTTAATTAAGTTTTTTTATTTTTTTCCCCCCCCCGGGGCTGCCGGTACACGGGCAGCTCTGGAGAGCCAGGTACTGATCGCTGGGTCAAAATCACGTAATTGGAGGGAAACATTCTCACTGTGGCGACCCTTTTGACTTAGCAGTCGAATTTATTCCAAGTCAGACAGAGAGGCGTGTCGAAACTAATTCACGAGCTGCCACCGGAGCTCCATTTTTTTTTTAGGTAACGGTGACCTTTAATTTGAAGAATGTGAAGTGGCTGCATTGTAGCCTTTCAGTGAAGTAAAAGCGGTGGGGTGGAGTAGAGAGAGGTTCACAAAGAAAACTGAAAAATACCACTGCTCACGTATTTATCGATTTATCCATTTGCTCTTGCTGTTACCGGAGCTTGACCACGTTGTTGCCTCACTTCCTGCCGGCAGTTTCTGGCACTGTAAGAGCGGCGCGCTGGTTGTCTGCAGGCGCTGCCGTGCGTCCAGGCCCGGGTAAACAGATAAAACATTCACACCCTGCAGCTCCGGGTTGATGTAGTTCGTGATTGGCAGCTGGATCACAGTATTGATTGAATTCTCCGTCTCTTTGTCTTGCCGTACCTGCGTGTCGCACTCATCCTTTCGCTCCCTGCCACATCTGTGTGTTTGCTTTTTAAATTCAGGACTTTTATTGCATGGAGGGGAGAGAAGGTCATTGCTTCGTTTTTAGGGTGGCGACTTATGGTGGCCACCTTCAGAGGCACCCAGGTTTCCCTTTGCTTCGCGCTTCCTGTGACTCTGTAGGGCCAATGAGCAGTACGACGTCAGCTCTCCTTAGGGTTTGGTCCCAATAAATCCTCTTGAGTGATGAACTATTTCTTTTTTTTGTCTCACTGAAAACACAAACTCTAAGGTATTTTATTGGCATTTTATGTGATGTGACGAACCAACATTAGAAAGGAAACGGACAAAGCGCACCTGGCCATACATCCGTAGCGGTGGTCTCCAATCTGATGATGCCGTGAGTAAAAACGTGTCCAACGCTTTAAGTTCGACATTTCGCTCTACACCCTCAGGCCCTTCACGGGCCCTCAACGCGCCTCCACATAGACTTTGAATGTAAACCAGATGCGCCTGACGCTCCAAACGCGTTTGATGTGAACGGACCATTATGAACCTTCAGATTTTCTCACAATAATTTGTTTAACTCACATAGAAATAAGCTGTGTTTCTCTTAGCTTTTTTAATATAAACTATGTCTTAACATGATTTCAATTCATTTTAAAAAATTGGAGGATGTAAAAAAATTTTAACGCAACTGTCAAAACATTTTCATCTATTAGAATTATTGCAAATCAGCAGCAAAATATTAGTAACAATAGACGCTCTCTATGACTGGGTTTTATTGGGTTTACTATTATTTTAAGAAGAGTGGGCAAAAGTGTGGTGGTGCGCGGCTTGAAGTAACATGAAAACCAACTTGTAGTTAAGTTGCAGTAAAATGTGGGGGCCGAATAAAAATCACACCTTCCAAATTTTATTCGTATAATTTTTCTTCCGCTTTCTGCTCTACTTTGTGTTGGTCTATCACACAAAATATCCAATATAATACAGAATGGGAAAATAGTTGTGCTTTCTCCCTCGTATAAATCTTCTTTACGTTTTGTTTAACTTGTTGCTTTTCCATCTCCAGCTCACAAAGTCCATTGTACATTCAGACAAAAGCTATTAAATTCAATAAGCAGGAAGCCGTGTGAGAGAATTAGCTTCCAACGCTTAAACGGCTCTGCCTTCATGCTTATGAATTTCATTGACGATAGCACGGTTTTGTGCTACATTGTTTAAATCTTCTGCTAATACAGATATTATGGGATGAGAGTAAAGGGGTGGGGGAAAAAAACAAAAAAAACCAAGATGTGAGCGTGTGGAGGGAGGGGGCAGGGGAGCTGCTGGAGCCGAGAAGTGACTGCTATTAGCTGTTAATTCTGAAACAAATTATGCAATTAGCTCTGGCATCAGGATGTAGGCCATGAGAGAGGACGGCGTAACCTTCATTTGATCTGTTCTGCGGCGAGCCGGCGGGAACGAGAACGAGAGACCCACTTAATGAGAGAATTTCTTTTCGCCTGAGCTAAACGCTAACAGTATCCATAAGTGCCACTTTAGCTTCCCTTTGAGCGTGCACCCCTTTTTATCCCCCCCTCCCACCCCGATTTGGGGAGGGATTTTCATGATGCGCAAATGTTTTATTTATTTATTTTCCCTGTTCCGTCTGGAGGAATACTCGTGTCCCTAAAACAAAGAGGTAATTTGTCTGTGCACAGGAGATAATATTGACTCGGGAGCCGCGCGATCCGTTACCCCCCAGGACTGTGGAGCGGAGTGAAGGTGTTGATTTCAAGGTGTGAGTGTGTTTGCTCGTTTCAGCACATAAAGGTCTCTAAATGTGGAAAAACAATAATCATAATAATAAAGCTGTGCAGCTGTTGCCCAAGTATTCAACTTTTATTTGTCAACGTCGGCTTAACTCGCCCAAAACGTCCACCCTGCCGGTACTAGACCTCAAGTGGAACCATGTTTAGGTCCAGTATCACTTATGACATTATCATGAGCTTTGGTTCTTTTGATCTGTGAAATATTGGTACATTTAGCAAATAGTGCAAACTGGAGCAAAAATGGAAATAATACAACTTGTTTCTTTGTTCTTACACAGTAATATGAACTGTGTAAGAACCGGGTACACCGTCTAAAGTTTTTTAAAAAGTAAATCAAAGTAAGATAATCATAAATCATGTCCAAAATGTTCCACCTTAGTATCTCTTAAATGTACAATTCAACTGAAAAACAAACCGGTGGAATAATAATATAAAACATTTTTAAAAAACTGCAATAACACGGTTATTAAATCAAGTCAGACATCTTTGCATCAGCTGAAGCTGTTTCTCATTGTTTAAAGGTACCAGTAAGGACAAGAGTGCATAAAAAAAAAAAAAAAATCCCCAGAAGCGTTTATATGGAATGGCTCAGTGAAGACCGGAGCAATAGTGAAACTGGACCTTTCTCTAGAATCTCTTAAAACCATGTGTCCACCTGATGAAACCAGATGGACAGCATTTAAAAAAAAATAAACTAAAAACAATCCAGCGGATCATCAGAAGAACTCCAAGTCCTCAGAGGGGCACGACGGTGGCAGAGTCATTCTGTGGGGTTACTTTTTTTCCCGATTGAACTGGAGTTTCTGTCAAGGTGGATGAACTCAACCGGCTCGATAAGTCAGTTGGTTTTGGCCCAAAACATTCAGCGTCACTGTGACTTAGACTGAGGTTTTTAGGTGGACCAGAGTTCGATTTAAAAGGGACCAACAGGACGTCGTGGTGCCTTAACCAAGTATTTACATTTTACCTGTCAGATTTCACTCAGTTAGATTATGCAGAATTGTAACAACAAAGATAGAAAAAGGTTTTGGTTGGTTTATTTTATTTTTTTTACATTTTGTGGAACGTCTTAACTTAAGTCAGCATCAGCAGATAGAAAATGACATACAAAAATCAAGACCTTGTGAGTATTTAACTTGACAACTGTAACATAAAATCCATGCTCTAGTTTCGCACACTGAAACATGCTGCTGTCAGCTCTTACCTGTTTGCAGTGACGAAACCAAAACTGGACCAAAACTAAACATCTCCATTTTTTGATTTTCTTTTTTTTTTTTTTTTACCTACAGCAGGCCCCGATTTATGTCCATTTTCTTTATTTTCCTTTTTTTTGTACACTCTTGACAGCTTGGTGTGTTCATGTGTTCTGGGGAACGATTTGGGATGTTATCGCCGTCGTGCAGCAAAGTAAACAGCAGCGCTATCTCCAAAAGGTTAGCCATATGTTAAATCAGTGACATGGGAAGGGAGGGAGAACAGCTGTTCCCTCCCCCACCGCTGTGTGACGGCTCACACCCATACAACACACACACACACGCTGTCGCTGGAAAACACATTTATTCCCCCGTGTGCACGTGTGCTAACAGTTGTAATATATATATATATATATATATATATATATATATATATATATTTTTTTTTTTTTTATCTAAATGTGTGTATGTTTCCAGCTCTCTAGACAGGAGTTTAGCGGAGGCTCGCCCGGGCGAATACGCAAGCCTAGAAATGGCAGCAGCACATGTGGGCGAGACATCTGGGAAGCTGAGCAGACCAGTGATCAAAATCAAGCTACAGTGTAAACAAACAAGGCGGCTATGCAGCGTAAGCCGGCCAGCTGTCAGGACGAGACTGAGGAAATTAGTCTCTTTCTTGCAGTTTCCACTAATTTATTTCTTTTTGGAAGACAATGCACTCTCACTGAAAGCTGTTTCCTGCCATGCCAGTGTTTTGCATGTGGCGCGGCGAGAGTGTGCTCTGCGGATTCCTGCTATAAGGGGGGGGGATAGGAAAGATGAATGGCATGCATAATTGCCACGATGTTACATGGGTGTATAATCGCGAAGTTATCATAGAATCATCTTCATGCAAAAATGTTTTCACAGATGATTATCTAATTGGTATACAGTTTCACACACTGGAAGGCTCAAAGACATCTATTATATTTAATTAAAGTTGTTTTCCACACTTGTAGAAATCCTGTCGCAAAAAAAAAAAAAAAGGGTGGGGGGGGGAAAAAACATCTTCTGTCGCCCCTCTTGCACGATTGTGTTACTGGCTGTGTAAAATCGTCCCGGTTTATCTCAGCCATCGGGTTGCACACTGTGAAGAGTTGCTGGTTTTTAATTATCGCGTGGCGACGACCACGGTGTGGCTCGATCGGCTGAAAACCCCATCCAGAGCTCCTGTCGCAAGACTTCGACTGTTCATTTTAAAGTATTGTCACCTTCTTCTCTCAGAGAACAAATGAACAGATACCCAAGTGCCATTTTTGTACCTCCGTAAAATAAGTGGCTTTATTAGGATGCTAGACTGAATTCATAAGCCAGCTTGAATATGCTCATATTGTTAAGTAGCTAGAAAACTATAGCCGCAAGAAGCTAGCTTGACTGTGTTTGTACCCTTAAGAAGCTGGCTTGTATATCTGTATATCCTCCCTGTTTCATTCATTTTCCTTGCAAAAATTCTTACTACATACATTAGTAAAATACCTATTACTTAGATGTTAACTAATTATCAGTTATTAATTGCTACGGTTTGGAGCGGTGGTTTTTCTGGATCGGTTCCTAGCTTAGCAACACCAGTTAGCGCATGTTACAAATGCAGAAATGTGCTGATGAAATCCTTTCACCGCGCTTACAAAGCCAAGATGATGAATTGTTGGTATGAATATCAAGTCGTTCATCTTCCTGAGCCTGTTTTTTTGACCCCCATCTCTACCCATAGCTGCTGTCGTCTTATAAAAATTTCATTTCAGCCTCGTATAAATAGGTTGCAAATGTATTCACTCCGATTTTGTGATTTATGTGACAGACCAGCACAGGGTGGCACATAATTTCCAAAATGGAAGGAGCGTCATCATTTTTTTTACCATTTTTATAAATGAAAAAGCTAAAAAAAAAAGAAAAAAAGAAACACAAATGTTTAGTGTCGTTGTTTTGCTCCAGGTTCAAGTCTTTCTAGAATTGGCCTGTGATTAGCTCATCTCTGACCAGTTTCCCTGTCCCAGATGAAAAGAACCATCACCATGACGATGCCGCCACCGTGTTTCACCGGGTTGGTGGGATGAAGATGTGTTGCTAGGATTGCAGTCGTGTCGTGGTCTTTCCAGTTCTTGATGATGGCTTGATACTAACGTATGGACCTTACCACGTCAGTACCGATCCGATCCCGATACTAACTTGGTATCGATAACATCGGTATTTTAGATCAGTCCGCTCCGACACAAATGCTGAAAAGTTCCAGGGATGTGATTAGATTAGATTTAAAGCCTTCATCTCAGTTTCGACATCTTCCTAATGATTTTTTTTTTTTTACATATTTTTGTCTGTTGACAAAAAGAGGAACAAAGTCTCTCCGGAGAGCCAAACTTCACCTGTTTGCCAATTATCCGTTCCTGTCTGTAGCACTCCTCCAAGCGAGCGCCGGATAATGTAACAGCTTCGCTCCCGCGCGCCCGCTCCATCGCCACCGCCGACACCATCCTCTGCGAGGCGCGCATCTGGCACCTCCACATTCGCCACTTAGCTAAATTACATTACTTCTAGCCTAGCGCCTCTAACAAGGTGCTCCGAGTATTCCTGGCGGCTGGGAAAACAGAAAGTGAACACGGAAAGAGACAAAGAAGTAAGGGGGGCGGTGGGGAAGCTAACACGGTGTTAACAATTGCTCAGTGAGTTCCTCTGCTTCCCATTACACACACTTTGCACCTTTTAACCTTGTTAGCAGGGCCGCGGCGGCGGCGCCACCCCTGAATGCTTGTTCCATAATTAAGAGGGGGGCTCAGGTGCGAGATTTTATGGAGATTTCGGCAGGCCTGTGATTAAAATTGAAATTTAATTCTGGTAATCTGAAAGAGGAGAGGGAAGAAAAGCACAGGGGGAGGAGGGGGCAGACGGTCCGGTGCCGGCTAGCTGGCTAGCTAGCCGCATATCGGCAGGAGATACTTCACACAGGCTGTTCAAACACGGACTTAAAACAGGCTTATCTCCCGAAAGGTTAATGAGGAGCGGCTGGCTGCGCCGGTTACAAACGCGCAACAGAGGTCTCATCTTCCACTGCGCAAAGCAGCACGTCACTCACAGCTACACACACACACACACCCACACACACACACGCATGCTGAAGCAGGCCGGATAAGCTGCAGGCATCACAAGCCCACCGCCTCACTGACAGAATCCTCCTTCCCAATAACATCCTCAGACGACTTAATTACTTTTCCTTTTGATGCCATTCATGAGAATAATCGGACTCTAGATGGAATCTCACTTTTATCCCTCTCTCTCTGTTTTTTTTTTTTTCCCTCCACTACAAGCTGTTGATAATTTAGTTGGGGGGCAAATTAGATGACTCTGAAGTCCGTTCTGTTGAGGTGTGACACAGAATAACGGATCGCTGTCGGTGTTGCCGGATCCGGGCAGGATTCGGCCCAGTTGGGCTGGAGGAAAACAGTTCTGGGCTGGTTGTTAACGTTTGCGCTGCTTTTCGCAACATTCGGTGGGTTTTTAGAAAGTGTTCACAGGAAAAACCTTTGAAACTGTTGTCACTAAAAGCACAAAACTTTGTGTAAAATGCATAATGATTTTTAGTTGATTCATTTTGAAGTTTCAAGGATCTGTCGAACGTGACATCATCCGTCACGTTCAACACTGAATGTGTTAATGGGTCGTGATTTTGAAGGGAATATTGCCACAAAAAACGCTCCAAAACGGCAGTATTATGTCTTTTCCGTGCATTGACTGTGCCATTTTATAGCACAAAGCTTCTCATGCTTGTTGCCCTGCGACAGACTGGTGACCTGTCCAGGGTGTACCCCGCCTCTCGCCCATTAGGGACAAGGGTGAAAGAAAATGGATGGATGGATGGAATAACATGATATAAAGTTTAAAAAGTAGATATTTACATAATACTGATTCTTAAATCAATTGTTTAAATTTTGAAATTACAAAAATAAAACACAAAATAAAAGCATAAAAAAAATGCAACAACAACAACAACAAAAATCAAGCCAGGTTTCAATCACAAAGGCACATGTTGACGTTTCTCCACCCTCCTTTGTTACCTACCTCCACTTAAAAAAAATAAAATAAAATGTTCCATTTTGCAGCCAGGTACTCCATTCACGGCGTCAAAGTAACCCTTTTATTGCCAAAGCTCAGGTGCATTCCCCTCGGTTGGCGCTTCCAAACTGAATGGGGGCTTTAAATCATTCACGTCCCGGCTCTGCAGATTTATGTTGATGCCACAGAGGTGGATTGTAAATGCATGACGCCGTGTGAGGCTCATTGTATGGAGGCCCTCCTTGTTTTTCACCTGCAGGGTATTGAGTGGTTGCTCTGTCTTATCAGCACATGGTGGTGTTTAGGCCTGGCAGGGGGCGGAGGGGTTGTTTATGACCGCGTGTGTGCATGTGCGTGCGTGCGTGTGTCTGGTTGTGCCGCACATTTAAACTTGATCCAATGAGCATTCTCGTCGCATTTATTCGAATGCTATGAGCTGCTGCTTCTTATCTTTGGTGAGCATTTCAGTATTTCAATTCACATGTACTCTTGTTCGGTGGAGATTGTTGCTACGCTATACGGTGCCAGGCCACGTGACGTCACCGTAAACTTTACTGTATTTCATTGGGATTTTACCAACACGTAGTAGCGAATAGCTAACATTTTAACAGGAGGATAAAATAAGAAAAGTGGCAGAGGGAAGGTGAATTGTAATGCTAGAGTAGAACTGAGACTAAATAGAAAAAAGAAAAGAAAACTCTAAATCAAAAAGAAAAGAATAACACTGACCTAATAGAACAAACTCCAAAGGCAAAAGAAAGAGATCTTGAGAAGGAATTAATAGATTTAATTCAATAAAAACTCAACTAAATATGGCAAGACCAGTTGAGCAATGATGAAGAGGTAAAAGAAAAACGACAAGGAAGTGATCAAATACAAATAAATCCCAAAATTCAAACACCCAAAGATTATTAAAAAAAAAAAAAATGGACCGAAGGTCTGAAACTCCTGGAGAAGAAATAACTAAACTACTGAAACACAGTGACGTCGATGACAAACATCCCTTGATTGCAATCTAAAAGGTCTTTAGCCAGATGTAAACAGATCATGATAAAGGTTCTGTTCGCACATCTCTTCTTGTCGCCGTGACTGAGTGTTTCCGCGTGAATACGAGTCCGTCGTCGGGGGCCGACCGCCTGAGCAGCGGCAGCTCGCCGTCTCCGTGGCCACGCCGGTGTCACCCGCGGAGATGAATGGCCTCTGCTCTCAGCCCACTAAGTAATTCGGCCAATGATGAATCGCCGCTCTCAGTGACACCCACACAGGAATCATTTGGCCCTGAAGCCAAAACTTAGACGAGGAAAAAAAAAAAAAACAACAAAACAAACAAGAAAAAAAAACCCAAAGGCCTCTGGCGGCGGCATCCAGTCATCTGTTACCGTGTTGCTATCCAACGTACCTCCAGACCCGACTCACCTCCTCCACAGAGTGAGGCCAATAAGTAGCAAAGACAAAGATCCGTTTAATCATATCTGTCAAGGATACTCAGTATTTGGACTCCCATTGGTTTACATGCTTTTCTGGATTGTTACCAGTTACCGTGTTATTTTACAGCCAGAAAAAATTAAGAAGCACAAAACATCTAGAAATCTTTTTAAGCAATACTTTTTTGAAAACAGATTTTCTTTTTTAACAAAAAAAACCCAAGTATTTCTGAGAATGGGTCAAACGGTTGAGTTACGTGTTTAGTTTGTTCTGTCTTGAATTGAATTGAAAGTGGCATTAAAAAAAGGTTTTAAAAGCCTTAAATTTAACCTGCCAGGATAACAGTTCAATCTTATTTGATCAGCCATATCACCACAGTTTTTATCGATGTGCTGCCAAAATGTATCTGCGTGAAACATTTGGTCAATATCATTTAACTTTTAAGAAGTACTCATCAATTTTAGAGATTGATATTTATTCATAGTTTAACCCTTTGAGAACATTCGAGTTTGACACCCCTGCTCAAGATGATTAACCCTCGGGACTAAAACAAATTGATAATGTCGACAAAAGTGTGACTTTTAGCTGCTTCCATTCACTTCCAATCGCGGTACACTTGTTGGGAGCCGTTTGGTTGCCGAGCGACTCAGTTCAGACAACTTGTCTCCTCCAAAATGGATAAGATCTTCCATAAATGTTTTGAACTCGCATTGAAGATGAGAACTCTGCAGTCTAATTGAGTTAAACACTGAGGCTAGAGTTTAGTGCTTTACGTTAACACTCCCTTCATTCCACTCTTTCTGTACTGATTTCTCAGTTGTGGAGAGCGACATAAACGTACAAACCTGTCATGCATGAAAATATCTTATTTCACACGTTGTTGTCCACTTCCCTGTCTGCTTCGTGCGCGTAGTTTTCCGTCTCCCGGCGGCCGCCTCTATCAGCCCACATCCAGCTCGCCCCCCTGCCCGGAGTTTGTTGCCGGCACATGTAAAACAAATCCCCCAACACAAGAATGACTTAATGAACTTAATGAGGTTTTCTAATTACAGAGGGAAGTTAGCCCATGTCAAATGGGTCTTTTCTGCCTTCCTTTACATGGATTAAGAGGCAGCCTATTAAATCCAAGCCCACATTACAACAGAGGAACAAGGAGGAGGAGGGGGGGAAACACCATCAGTTATATCTGCTGTAATTCTCTTCTGCATTCAGAGGCTCACGGCTTCGCTTTAACTGAACGATGCCGGTGTTTTTACAGCGCAAGCATGTGAGCGTTGACTTTAAACTCACTCGGGAACGAAGGAAGCATAAAATCAGGACCGAAAATGTCCTGATGAACGAGTTTGACAATATTATTGGTGTGTTTTAAGTGGAACTTTAGCGGCCGGACCCTGGCCAGGTTTCCTGTGTTTCTTGTTCTTTGCGCGTCTCATCCCCCTGTCTCTTTCACTTCTCCGTGGCAGGGAGGGATGATTTACTCTATCATCATTAACACATCAAAAGAGCCAACTGTGTATTTCAAAGTCATCTGATAACTGATACTCTTTAATGGCCCACTGGAACAGTAATTAATTTCAAAAACATCCCGTTTATTTGTTCTGGAAGTGAATAGCTCCCACCAAAGCGGCATAAATCCTGTCAGTTGCTCCGGCTCAAATTAATTTACGTGTTGCGTCTCCTTGCATCTTTTGAGGATTTAATTATCTCGGCAAACAGGCTCTGGGTGTGCTGAATGTACATTCTATCACTGGAGGACTGGCGCCAAAACAGCACAGGGGCTCCTTTGTCTCCCTCCCCCCCGCCTCCTATGCGTCTGCAACCGCAAACACGGAGGCTAAATTTTAGGAGAAAAAGATGCGCAGGCGATAGAAACAGTTCACTAGTTGAACCTGTGGCATCCCGAGTTCACGCCTGCTGTTGACTCAGTGGCTCCGAGTTAAATCTGAGGACTTTGGAGAGTGCGTTTACAGAGTGAAGACCTTCAAAGGCTTTTTTAAGATTATTAACAATGAACTTTAAGACCTGTATCCTGACAGAAATGTACATGAGAAAATGTGCGTATCTTATTAAGTAGTTGCGTCGTGCTTTTAGGTCAGAATTGAAGCAGCGTCGTTTGGCAGTCAGCCAATGGGGAAGGCTATAAATTTACATCTTACCCCTGATAGGGTAAAACGTAATATAGCTGGCTAAGTTATATTAGCAGCTAGCTGCAACTGCCTTGAGTTACAGAATGCAAAGATTAAGTTTATGAGGGGGGAAAAACTATATGTACAAGGTTAAATAATTCCTTTTTTATTGAATTTAAGACATTTTAAGCCAATGTGAGTGAGCCAATGACAAAGAGATGAACATCATCCAGCCACCTGGCTTTAAATTTACATTTTACCCACAATAACTAAATAGCTAGCTGGGGTATATTAGCAACTGGATTGCGGTAGCTGCAACCGCCTTAAGCTACAGGACGCAATGTTAAATGCTTACGAGAGAAATTAAAAAAACTACATATACGAGGTTAGATCATTTAAGATCTGTGGTTGATAAATTTAAGGCTAACTTATTTAAGGTATTTTAAGCCTTGGGCGAATGAGCAAAAAGAGATGAACATCATCCAGCCAACAGACTATAAATTTACATTTTACCAATGATGGGGACAAAAAAAAGCCAGCCAGTGAGCTAGTGCATAGTAGCAGCTAGTTAGTGTTAGCGGCTAATTTGTTTAAATATGTTAAAAGGCGATGTGGGAATTTTTATTTCATAAGATATCTTGTTTTCCTGAAGCTTTAAAGCAACAGACAGATACACTATACTGTAATAGGAGTGTTAATATTAATATTTTAGACTATTCTTGAATAACCAGTTGGTTTCCTTCAGTCAATTAAGGTAAAGTGGTTGTATTTAGCGATGTGCTAGGTCTATTTAAATATGGAAAAATAAGTGAGTATGAAGAAGCACTGATATTTTCCCACTTTGTTCTGTAACACATTGTCCAAATGCTTTAGCCGTCTACTCATGTATGCATACAGATATATATATATTTTTTACATAAATTCATAGTAAAGTTTCATAAATAAGTGTTAAAATTTGGCTAAAACTTATCTGAGAGTTAGAAAAACTTGAGTCATGAAAGGTTAGCATTTTGACTTGAAGTCATTTGCCAGTAGAAATTCAGATCTACGTGCAGGTTATCGCTGCTGCTGCTGCCGTTAGAGCAGAAAGTGGCTCGTGAAAATTTAGATCCACTGGCAATTTGCGAGCCTTAATTTGATTTCTTGTCGTGTGTTTTGGTGCTGTTTTTAGACTCGCATTTTGTACTTAAAGTTGTTTTATTTGAAGCTAATGAGTCAAGCTCAGGGAAAATTCATCCAAGATGATTAAATTAGGGGAGAACAGATACTCCCACTCTGAGATACAGATTTCAAGCTGTTTCTCACTCCAAATAATTTTTTTTTCTTCCACTGGGTAATCTCTGTTGTTTTCAGCCGCATTTTTTTTTCTAATTTGTTTCACTCATTTATCTTTTATTGTACCCATTTATTGATTTAAAGCCACACCAACGTGTTTTATTATTATTATTATTATTATTACTATTAGTTTTGTGGATAAAAACTTTTGTCGTTGTCATTCATTAAGGGACAAGTCACGCATTAAATCAGCCGTGAGTGACGGGCCGGAGGTGAAATGTGGCAGTAAGAGTTACAGCTCCCCCGTCAGCTTTGTTTTGACAGACCATCCTGGTGCCGCGCACACATGCAAACAAACAGACCCGCACAGAGTCAGCATGAGTCGTCGGGGATTTTCTCACAAATCGGCCCCCTGAAGGGAAAGGGGCCAGCATAAATCAGCTGGTGTCAGGGCTACAGACACCCGCGGCTCCTTATCGCCACACGCAGGCGGGCACGCTCACAGATTGATAGGTAGATAGTGGCTCTGAAGGGCCGGGTGACAGGCAGCCAGGTACAGAGGCTCACAGAAGCAGGCAGAGGGAGGCGGAAAAGGCACCGGGAACGGTTCAAGGACAAGCGTCGCACACCTGCAGGCGTCATTTTTACTTAACGGCCCTCGTTTGGGAAGTCTTACTTTATCGTCCGCCGATAAAACGAGCTGTTTGAATTTAATCATTCATTTTTCTTTTTTTTTAAATTTGCATACGGTTATTAGAACTTCATTTGTTAAATGAATGATTTTAATAGCATTTAGAATGTACGTCTTTAACAAAATTAAAATTAAAACAATTCTGAATGAAAAGTAATTATTTATAACCAAAACATAAAACATTTCTGAAACTGTAAATCTGTTGTAACAATGTAGCAAGTAAATATTTCAGCTGAGATGTGTCGCTCATGGCTAATGATCACCTAGGAGGGTCAGAAGCTATTACTGCTAGCCAGTTAGCTAGCAAGGTTGCCTTGCTAACTAATTTAATAGAAAGCAACATTAGCGGCTAACGTTGGTTTCTAGCAAGCAAATTTGCTTAGCAACACTGCTAATGCACTAGCACTGTTGCTAAGCTAACTCAAACTGGATACAAACCTGCGACACAGAAACTTTCTCATCTACTTGTCCAGTGGCAGGTTTTTATATTTATTAACGTAATAATGAAGTTATTAATAATACAACTTGTATAGCCAAATCAGGCTCTCCTGCTGAGCTCCACAAATGGCTAACAGAATCAACTTTTCCCATTAAATTTGAATCAAATGTTAAACAAAATGCATACAACATGTTTTTCTGCTTTCACATTCACAAACTAGAATGCTCAATTAAAATTTACATAAGTTTATTGGGTAACGTGTAATTACCTTTCAACGTTACTTTTTTTTTTTTTTTTTAGCAGAAAGCTAGTTCGAGAAACCCATCCATCCATTGTCTTTCACCCTTCTCCCTAATGGGGTCGGGTGTTGCTGGTGCTGATCTCCAGCTACGTTCTGGGCGAGAGGCGGGGGTCACCCTGGACAGGTCGCCAGTCTGTCGCAGGGCAACACAGAAACAAACAGGACAAACAACCATGCACACACACACTCACACCTAGGGAGAATTTGGAAAGACCAATTAACCTGACAGTCATGTTTTTGGACTGTGGGAAGAAGCCGGAGAACCCGGAGAGAACCCACGCATGCACAGGGAGAACATGCAAACTCCGTGCAGAAAGACCCGGGCTGGGAATCGAACCCAGAACTTTCTTGCTGCAAGGCAACAGTGCTACCAACTGCGCCACTGTGCAGCCCGCTAGTTGGAGAAACATCAGTTTGAAATTTGACGATCACATTTTGTGGCATTAATCACACGATAAAACACATTTTAAAATAATCTCTCTGTTTGGCTAACTTGGCTGATACCAGAGCTGGTTTTAAAGTGGTTTTCTGTTAAGAGAACCGAACTGCTCCAGAGAGTCGCCAGAGAGCGACATCATCATAACACAATAAAAACGCGTCTTTGAACAGATGTCTGTTCCTCCCTCTGGGCTCTTCTGAATTTCAGTAAAGGATCAGCGAGACTGAGATGGTTTATCCTCACAGATCAGGGTGTTTGTTCTCTTTTTTCCCCCCCCTGAGAACTGATGTCTCAATGTGCCCTATCTAGTTTATAAATGCTCTTTTGGGCAACAGTCAATGCTGGCTACTCTTTACAACGCTGACCTGTGTTAAGATTCCAATAAAATTAAAGCCCCCTGTTGTGAAAAAATAGTGGCTTTTCCCAGTGGCTGAACGGTATGTATGACAGCACTGCAGATGGTAATTATATACAATGTCTCAGTCGGGAAAAAAAACAAACAAAAAAAAACGTTGCTATTAAGCTATGGATCCTCCCTGAAAACACTTTCTGGGAAAATATGTTGAGATCAACACAGTTGGATTTTTAAGCCACCTGGTCTTAATTTTTGGTCGGTTTCCAGTTCACATGAATAAGTCACAACGTGGTCGAAGCCTCACAAAAATATTGTATGGAAACCTAGAAAATCTTGTACGTTTTTGCAGATTAGTCTCGCCTGGTAAAATCCAGCCTCTATTTTATGCTTTGCTTCGTGTAGAGGATCTGGGCTCTCGGCTATTTAGAAACGATTTCTTGCTGAACTGTGTCGAAGCTTATAACTACGCTCACGTTTTCCTGTCACGTATCGAGTGCGTCGGGAACTGACAAACAATTCTAAAACAGCAGAAAATCAATGTCCTTCCATTTGCTGATTGGCCTTGTAGAAATTCTGCCAGAGAAATCCACTTCAATGGAAGAAAGCTCCAGACCGAGCAGTGAAGGGAGATGAGAATCAGGAGGAATTACAATGGAAGACAATCGGTAGGCTAAGATTAGCGATAAAAATAGTGCATGGAGCGATTACCCAGAAAAACAATAGCCATCACCATACATGTCTGCAATAAGCAGTTATGAGGTACGGTGGCAAAACTGTAATCTGTGGCTGGCAAGTTACTCAACAGGCTGTTGCTAGGTAACCAAAGAGTGAGCGAATTAGTTAACGTTACCAATCTTGCTTTGCTCGAGAGAGAGAGAGAGAGAGAGGCTGAAGTCTTTCGTAGTCCAGTGAATATTTTATGCATTCAATATTGTAAATTCTATAAGACATTTTATCTATTGGTATAAACATATAACATGCGTATCGCGATATATATTGTGACCAATTTAATGTCCAATCCTGTCTGGAACTACGGAATGTGACGACAAAAAAACCTAACGTGTGTGAACACAACACAAGAGACTTTGTGAAGCCGGAGTGAGGAGTTTAATGTTGTCCACATTGGTAAAGCTGACGTCTTGAGGACAAACGCACGAAGCAACCCTTCCATACAGACCGCAGCGCTGCAGGGCGCCCCTCCCTCCGATCTCCTCTGCCGTTTGGAGCCAAACAGACAGAGGCTTGTGTTGCTGTCAGAGCGCATTTGATGCACACTGTGTTATAAACAGCTACACTGAGTGGCTCCTCACCCATCGGAGCCCACCGAGGACAAATCGAGGCCGTTGTTCCGTTTCACGGTCCTGTCTGCTGCGGGTCGTCCGCTGAAGGTAACTCCGTGCTTTTCAAACAGAGGGACTCTCTCATCTTTTATTCACTCTCACAGTTCTCCTTTTGCTTTTATCTCTTTGTCTTCTCTATTTAGTTGGGGTTTTTTTTTTGGTCTTTTTTAAGTTTTCTCATGATGTTGGATACTCTGGGTCAGATATCACAAAACTCTCTCTCTCTGTCCGGCAGACAGCGCAACACAGGCCGAACCTGTCGATGACTAAACGCGATGTGTCATCTTGGAAAAAGGCAGCGATCCCGCTGGAGATCAAAGCAAGTGAAACTATGGAGTGACTCAGAGCCGACACGTCAGGGACCAAAGAGCAGCAGACACACACACACACACACCCACGGCGCTGTGAGTTTGCCAACAATCAGAACCTACTGAGAATAATGACGATATTGTGATATGTTTTTAGAGCCTTTGGAGACGTGTCACGCGTCTCCCAGCAACTGATTGGCATCATGAAAGCCCACTGGAGATATTTCTGTCAATTAATATTTATATATATATATATATATATATATATATAATAGGAATGACTAACCAAAACTTACTTTGGAAAACACTCAGTGCTTTGTGATCATTCTAAAGATCGATACAAACCTGAGTATTGGTATCGGATTGATAGCAATGAGTTCGGTACGTTAGTTTATATTTTCTCCTCCGAATGCAGAAATTAAGATGTCCAATGTCAAGAGCGTACGTTTTCAATGTGAGAGTAACATTTCATATATTTGTAATGTTTGCTCTGAAAATGTCTGCTTTCTTTCAGATACAATTTGTTCATTTCCCTCATAAGCATGTTTTTTTTTTATGGTCTATTCGCTCAGCTTAAAAAAAAATGTGACTGAAACTCTATAATATTCAAATCTGAAATATGAATTCGGCGGATTATTAACCATTGAAGGAAAGACAGTATTCCTATCTAGGTTATAAGCAGATTACAGTTGTCCTATAAACAGTTGTGTGCAGTAGAAGGTAATTGGGGAATTATTTCATTAGTATACTGCTACATTGTTTTCTATTGTAGCTGGTTAATTAGAAAAAAAAAACACTTGCATTTGTCTAAAATCTTTGTCCTGTATTTTATCTCAATCAACTGAAGTCGAATCCCCAAATTATTCAATGATAATGACGATGTTTAAGTATCGTATCGGTATTGCTCTCGGCTATATCTATTTATGTGGTATTGGATTGGTACCAAAATTCCCAGTCATGCATAACCCCTATTTTGCAACAGTTCCTTACCCACAAACTTTCTCAGGTTTTGTCATCTTTGCTTTGCTAAAATCGAAGTTTAATGTTGGACTTCTCGACACAAAGGTTGTGTCTCGAATGCATCGATAAAATGAATGAGTGAAATTAATTTCATGCAACAGACCAGCAAAACGTAGAGTCTTATTGTGATGGAGGAACTAATTTCTTTTTTTATTAAAAGCTGTGTTTGCTCTGATTCTTGTTTTGTGTGGCAAACGGCCTCCTTCGTTGTTTGTTGACTTAGCGAGGTTACAAATGCAGCATCGAGTCGCACCCCTGTTGAGATTTACATCATATTTATTGCAATCTATTTTCGATCTACTTTATTGCATTTCGAACTGACGTTTTGTCAAGTTGAATCACAGTTCTTCTTTCTGAGAGGCAAAAATAAATAAATAAATAAAAAAATCTCCACTCACACATCCAGCATTTCGAGGAGCATTGAAGAGATCCCTCTCCGAATCGTTCAGCCCTGCTCCTTCTTCAAAACGCCGAAGCGGAAACGAGCAGAAGCGCCAGTCACCCCGTCTCCCCCAGCCGCGAGTCAGGTGTGCACTTTCGTAGTCAAAGAGAGTCGTGAATGCGGAACAAATGAAGCCTCCGGTGCGCCGATTCAAACTTTCACGTCTCGATAATGACCTCACTCTCCTACGCCATTACTCATCATTCATGGAGCCTCGGCTGAGGTGGGAAGCTGCTGCTGCTGCTTTCTCCTGCATGAGACAGAAGGTGATTGGGAAGACAGGGGAGGGTCGACGGGTTTTGTGTGACTGAAATAAAGTCATTTGGAGTAGTTTGGATTACGAATCTCTCTCATAGTAGTAGCCGTATTTACCTTCGTGTGGCATTTGCCTGTGGCTTGAAAAGCATATTTTTAATCTAAACCTTGAACATGGATTGATTTCTGTAGGACTTGATGATGGATGGGTGGCGAAACAAATTCTCAACCCTTTATCTCTCTGTCTGTTGAGGCGTTCACTATCTTCAACGTACTGTAGAAGAACAGCAAAGATATATATATATATATATATATATATATATATATATATATATATATATATATATATTTTTTTTTTTTTTTTTTTTTTTTTTTCCATAAAAAACATTATGCAGGAATGATGTTCTGTTTTTTTTAAAATCTCACCAAAAAATGCATGTTGGTTTCCAAGTCCATTGAAGCTGAGATTTTTGCTGGTCAGGCGCAAAACGGTGTGTTTTTAACGAGCACCGGAAGGAATGTAAACAAAATGACCTCAAAGATACAACAACTGTCCAATTTCAAGTCCGTTATTCCATCATGAGAAGACTTTTGTCAGCATTTAGGACAGTTCTCAGTCTTTCCCAACGAATTCGCCCTCAGGTAAAGCCATGCAGCATCCATAGAGCATAAAGAAGTCAAGAGCTTAATTCCAGACAACCAGAAAGCTAAATGTTGGAATTCATAACAGGACTTAAAGACTTTAACGGACTGAATTTTCTGTTCTTTGTGTGGAAAATGTTTGAGGGGTTGTTTTTTTTGGTGCTGAGTCCTGATAGATGTTAAGTAATCTCTGCTCTGACGTCTAGTAGAGCTGTTGTCAGTCAGTTGCTATGGCAAAAGGTCTGTGAAGAGTACGAGTGGTTTTGAGTTGTTTTTCTGTGTTCCCCAAGTTAATTGATTTACCGCAGCAGTATCTCAACCAAATGAATCGTATTTTTGCCCTCCAGCATTGCGCACTTTCTAGATGTAAACAATAACATGCAATGTGGCTGCGATCATTTTTTGCTGCCCTCCAGTCATTGAAAAAAACCCCCAAACCTCTCAAGGGGACTGAACTTGTGTTATTTGTAACATGTTTTGCATTCCTACCCTGCCACCCCTGATGATAAGAAGCTCTACAGGCCGTATGGCCTTTGACCTCTGGGCGCGTTCCAGATGGAACTTATTAGTAATCTGCAAGAGAGCCGTCTTTGAAACCTCAGTATTTGTGCGGATTCTGGGCTTAGAACGCGGGAACAGACAGCACCCAAGATTACTTTTTATGATGACACAAGACATACCATCATCCTGTTGGCGCCAAATCAGAGAAACGACAGCAAAACCCTTTTAGCTTGTCTACACGCGAGCGTTCTGCGGCTCTATTATTCAGTACGTTGGTGACAGTTTGAGAACTAAATATATCTGCTCTTGTTCCCTTTAGCTCTGCTTGACTGTACATTCATTTCAAGTGAATTTCCCCCCTCTCTTTCTTTCAAATGAGCAGGTGAACAATGGGAAAGCCTCAAAAAGGAGAAGTTTACTTGGCACCTCTGAATCAAATCAGTTACCGAAGCGACTGAGTTTGTATATTAGAAAGACCTGTCAGATTTTGTTTTATTAATTCCATCTGTGGAGTTTCTCCCCCCCCCCTGCCGCCTTGGGTTGAGTTTTTCCTCTGGTTGTGCTAGAACTGATCAAAACAAAAATACTTAACAGACAGATTAACTGTTTAATGTGAAAAATAATAACATTGTCAAGGAGGATGGAGACTTTAGGGACCTGGATGGCACAACAGCAGGAAAAAAATATATCAGAATCTCGTTTCCTCTTCACATTAAGTCAATTCTGATATTTTCATTTCCAAGACACTGAGTGCACAGGAATTCCTCGCCCCCCCCCATCCTTTCTGCAGGCAGTATTATCACAGCATCAACATTTACCACAACATTAGTGTCACTCTTAAGGAGCCGAGGAAAGTGCTTGTCGTCCGATAAAAGTGCTTTTCTTCCCTCCGTGAAAATAAATTTATGTACAAGCACAGAGCCATTTTCATTTCACTCAGAAGTCACTTTTTTTTTTTTTGTCCCCTTTCAGTCTTGTTTTGTATCTCATGTAAATTCCGGGCAGCCAATGTTAGCTTCTTTTTATTGCACTAAAAAACATGGTTTAGTTTTTTGGGGGTGTTGGGGGGGTTCCCAGCACATATCTACTGCACACAAAAGGTGTCTAAACATCAAAAATTTCTTTTTAGCAAAATTGAACAACATCCTATAATGATGCTTTCACAGTATAGCGTACCATTAGAAAAAAAACACTTGCAGTTTTATTTATATTTTTGTTACTTATAGATGTTTATAAATGTCAAACACATTTGAATTTCAGACAAAGAAACCCTGAGTTATTACACACCGACTTAACCCTATAGTAAGTCCTGAATTAAACCACTTTTAGTTCAATTTTGCAAGACGTAAAGAAAAACATTAAGTTATGTTTCGACAATATGAAGTGGAGGCAGAAAACATCTCAAGAAGTGACACATCTTGACCTGATCAAAGGGGATTTTGTCCTTGTGGCAAAAGCCTGTGTTGAAAGTTAGAGCTGTATGTTGGCGGATGTCAAAAATGGTAATGCACTGTTTTGTTCTTAATAAACAAATAGATTATCTTTCCTTCTCTCCTTGGAAACTCCGGGTTCAAAAGTTGCTTTGTTAGGAATTTACACACTCCACATTCCCTTTCCTCTCTCCCTCTCCCTCGCCCAGTCAGACGGCTCGTGTGCTTGACTCCCGAAACTTCTGACTAGCCATGTTCTTCAAACATCATGCCGCAACCAAAGCATGGCAGGAAGACAGATAGCCCCTTCAATGTATAGTGACAAACAAATTAGTGCAAAGATGCCGCTCGCTGCATACCAGATGTGTCGGGCTCTGTGGCACGGAACAGCCGATGAAAAACTGCCCGCGTCCCATCTGTGCCGTGCAGCCAGCGTCGGTGCAGCAATTTGCGTTGAACAAAGTAGTGCAAACAGTCCACCTGATTATGTGTGTCACGATGTGAGGAGTGCAACACTGGTGGAAGAGATCACACAGGAGTTGTATTTGATTAGGGGTGTCATCTAACTGGGACGGAAAAGATAAATGAGAGAAATACTGTTCCCTCTCTCTGTATCACATTTTCAAAAAGCTTTGTGGTGTTTTTCGCTAGGCATGGAGCGCTCGCCGATCGGAAACGCCGTAATAAGCACCATGAAGTCATCCGATTTCAAGTCGCCAGTAAATCTCTTGGTGCGTCTTTTGGACATAGAAATTTTCCCCTAAGTAACAGTAAAATACCCCAAAACGTGTACTAAAGTAGGAGTAGCTCTACTTCAATATATTTTTTTACTCAAGTAAAAAGAAGAAGTATCCATTCAAGAAAATACTCAAATAAGAATAAAAAAGTAGTTGGTAAAAAAGGCTGTTCGAGACCGATCAAAAATATCAATTATTTCATATTTATATCAATATCAGTATCAAATATGTATTTGATATTTGTATTTTCCAGACACATTGTGAAATTTAATAGTCAAATCAAGTAACTCTGTTACTTTCAGTTGTTATAAAAATGCTACCTATATCAGGTATGTCTTTGAAAAAATTCACTTCATAATTTAACGCCTTGAGATTGGGCCTCTGTTGCTTTAAGAAGCTCCTGCTCTTTCTGAAACTTCACCTACAGGAAGCCATCATTGCATAACTCTTTAACAACATTTTTAGCGGCGTTGCACTGAGAAGTAGCTCTGACTCATTGCAGAGTCTGATCTTTGAGAAGTAATATTACATCTGCTGCAATGAGCTCAGCAGACG
Organism: Poeciliopsis retropinna; assembly: GCA_010277075.1. Taxonomy (NCBI): domain Eukaryota; kingdom Metazoa; phylum Chordata; class Actinopteri; order Cyprinodontiformes; family Poeciliidae; genus Poeciliopsis; species Poeciliopsis retropinna. The sequence continues at coordinate 17,242,242 of VMRM01000011.1, read as the reverse complement.
TTCCACCGGGTGTTTGCTAACTGCTCCTGGCTAGTCTGAAGGAGCAGATCGGGGAGGGCTGCGCTGTGATGTGGAAGCTTGGAAAGCTCCAAAGACTCAAAGGCGGAGCTAGGCTCACCCGGGCATTTTGAACAGTTGAATGGTTGCCACGGGAGATTAAAGGATTTCTCAAACATACATAAAAGAATCAAGGCAGCACGCCATGTATGTGTTTGATAAATTTTACAAAGTACCGCCCCTTTAAGGCTACAAACACATCCCCAGCAGGGGTGTCAACCAGCATGGATTTTGCTGTAGGTTACAATTTGGAGCATTTGTTTTCTTTGAGACAATCTTTGCAGTGGTTGCACTCCTCTTCAGCTGAAACTGAAGGGAAAACACTTGCACTGTAACGGCTCGCATCTAACCTCACACCTAGCGGTTGACTCCCCACACGCTCTGAGATCGGAGACCGCAGGCAAGGGGAGGTGGGGGTCGCGTCACCATCTGAGCACCGGGTCAGGTTGCTCATCCGCCTATTGCTGGGGCAGCCAACAAAGTGGAGCGTCGCTCACCCCCCTTCTTTTGCCTGCGACTCGGCAGTGGGAAGCGATCTGCGCGCAAATCCATTGAAAGTCGAGAGCAAAGGCCTCGCAAGGCAAACCCGTGCGTTTGAAATCCAAGCGGATGACAGCGCCACGCTCGCCGACAGAAACGGGGATAACCGTGGGAGGGGAGGGGAGAGGAGCTTCGGCGGCGGCGGTGCTGAGACGCTTCCTGACCTGCTTAGTGTCATTACGCCGCAGACTTATCTCGCTCGCTCCGCCTTGTAAATACACTCGAGTGCTTGTTATCAAATGAGCAGCGCGACGAAACCTCATCCAGGTTCGAGTCTCCGGCTTCCTCGGCGTGCTTGTAAATGAGTCATTCTCATGGATGACAACCAACATTAATATTCTGTTAAGCAGGGGAGCGGGTGCACATTAAATCCTCCTGTTATCAGGCTGCCATCGTGGGCTGCACACAAGTTTGTTTCTTTTTTCAGGGGGTTATGACGAGGGGAGGGAGTCAGGCCTGTTTGCTTTTTATTTAAGGTATAGAGCAGAGGAAGGACTAGAGAGCATCTTGGTTTGCCTTTTTCTGCTCCTGCTCAGGCCAATGGGGTTAAGTTAGCCTTTTGGGACCGATGGCTCTGTGTTGCAGGCACTTGGAGCACCCCGAGGCGCCATTGTTCAGTGGTTGCTGTTCTGGTGCTAAAAGCTTTTGGAGTCAAGCTCAATGGCATTCACAGGTAGACTTTTTTTTTTTTTTGCGGAATGCCCGTTGGAAAAAAAAAAAAAAAACCAAAAAAGGAAAAAAATTTTCTTTTTCTTCGTTCCTACAGGAAAAAAACATTTTGATATCACTTGCCTGGGATGTGGCATAAAAAGGCTTTTATCTGGGCTGCGCTCTCGAGCCTTGGCTAGTAGTGCCTGCATTGTGGCTGTAAGTGTGGCTCTCTGAGGTGAGTGCTCACAGAGATGAGAGGGGTGTTAGGCGGAGGCGCGGACGGAGAGAGCCCGAGCATCGGCTTGATCGTAGGGGCGAGAGAGACGGTCGTCACGCATGCTGAGCGCGTGCGTCCCCGCGGCGACGTGCCGGCTCCTCGCTTCGGCAGCTGGAGAGGGTTCCTCTGAGACTCGCTGTCAGAATGGATGGTGGGGGGGGGAGAGAAGCTGAAAGAAAAAGTGGTTTCGATTTCTTCCCTGAGATACTGTATGATTAAGCGATTCACTGTCCGGTTTCTGTGTCCTTTTTTCAGTGGAATTCGGTGCTGTGGTCTGTGGACATTACAGTGTCACTTTGGGTGGAGTGGCCCCTCCTGCCACCGGCACCTGTACACGCAGACATGCCTGGTTGGATCCTGTCTGTTTTTTCTGCACGGTTGAACATTAGGACTGGTGAGAGCAAGAAATACAAAAAGCATCCAGGTCAAAAATCGCTCTGCTTACAGTGGGGGAAATAAGCATTTAACGTTTGTTAAATATAGTTGCACAAATTGACATTTTGAAAATAAATTTGCCTAATGAAAGCACGCCATTTTCAAAAAAAGTTTTTTTTTTTTTTGCCTTTTTGGGGGCGATATTGAAATTGGAACACTTTTTTGGCGTTGCACAAGTCACATGAACAACAACCCGGACGTCACCACTGGCGCAAACCACAAAGACGACAACAGGAAGTAGTGGGAGGATCACGGCGACACGATTTTTATTAATTGAGCGCACTTATTCACATGTGATTTTAGTTGAATTTCTTATTAAATGGAAACACCGCAATCGCAAACATTTTGGGGAGTTTTACATAAGCTGAATGATCCTGTTTACAATCGTATTTCTGAACCTCTGGATATGTAGCGGATCGATTATCAGCAAGTGAAAAGAACCTAATTTTACTCGTAGCTTATTCCGAGTGAGACTTTATGAAAAACTGTGTGGAAGACTTCACATCTTCCACATCGCATCATAATGTTATGCATTTTCTTGAATGAACGGCTCGTATTTCTCATTCTGCTCTCTGTATTTTCAAGTTGATCCTCGTTTTAGTCCCTATTGGTTTGTTTTTGGATTTTTTTTTTTTTTTTCAAAGCTCAACTTCCACATGCAGACTAAAACATCTGACTAAAAATGAGGAAAAAGACATTCTCTGGCTCAGATACTCTGACACCGGCTCTGACAGGTAGGTAATACTTGCATCCTGCAGAGAAAGCCAGCATCCTGTCTGTAACACTCACCAGGTGGTCCGTGTGAGCAGATTTCTTCAGCTGACGGTTTTTACTCTGCAGGAAACATCTACAGACCACAGAGACCGTTAAAAAATGTTCCAGAGGAAATAAATCACTGCTACAGGAGAAGTTTTTTTTGTTTTAATTCCTCAAAAGGTTTAAATTAGAAATTCACAAGCCAGCAGACTTTAAAAAAAATAAAGGTGCTTTTAATAACTCACATATATTTATTATAACCTGGAATGTTTCAGCCTTGACCTAGAATGAGTTTGTTTTGAAATTTAAGTCGGGAGCACATTGTCGCCATTTCTGTCAGGCACCCAAAATGACGCCACACAAACATTAAACAATTTATAAGAGACTCCGTCAATACTAATCTGGCCAAACAAGGTCATCCTGACTGCAGCAGGATAGTAGATGACAAGCCCTGTCATATGTAGTGGTGCTAGCATCGAACGCTAGCTCACCCAAATTCTTGCATTTTTGTTTTTGTGTTGCATGAATTATACGACCCCAAGAGTATTTGGGAATATTTTTGGTGTCCGAAAGTTTTACGAGCCAAAACTGAATAATGAATGACCTTTCAGCAAGTAGCCAGGCTAAGTACCAAAACCAAACTCCTGAAATCTTGTTTTTAACCATCGTGTTTCTGTGGCTCCACCTGAAAAGCTCAGATAAGGACACCAGTGCCAGCCCAAGGTATAATCAAGCTAAGCAGCTGCGTAGGACCCAAAATAAACAATGGGGCCTAAATCACAAGTCAGTTTTATGAATGTATTTTGGTAATGCGATCGTTGAATTGTAGGATGGCAAATCAGTGTACACTATGAAGACTCCTGAATATAATTATTTGTTGTAGACAAAATGATGTTTTAGAAGCAGCCAAGCTCCTCTGCTTTCTACAAAAAGAAGAAAGTAGTAAGTTCTTACCTAGTTACTTATGGAAGTAAGAACAAACTTATGAAATGTACGTCAGCAACAGAAAAACACATTGCTTTTCTCAAAGACAGCATATTTGGTTATAAAACAAAATCTATGTGTTTATAAATATATTTTAATACTGCACATTTTTGGGGGTTTTAGCATGTTTAGCAGTCACTTTAACGTAGCTGTGCTGCTTGATGGTAGTTTGATCCCTAAACAATCTTGGACCTGCACAGTTTGGTACTTTGTAGTGTAGTTTAAGAGCCCAGTAGGTAACTAACAGGATGTAATTGTTGCATGCGCAGGCTTTCAAACTCCGGTTTAGATGTCATTGTATTCACACAAAGGTCTGCAAGGACTCTTAGCCCAATACGTATTATTATGTGGAGGATATTTTTTTTTTATCACATAAGAGAATTGGCAGGAATCAGGTTTTAAGTGTGATGTGGGGGGGGGATGCAGTCTGTCATTTACTGGCTCAGTAGCTTTCAGTCTCAGAAAGATACTGAGTGGAAAGTGAGATGGGCAGGTGTTAAACGGAGACAGAGCGAGTGAGTCTGTGATTTCCCCCGGCGCCTGTTTCAATAGTGTCTCCTGTCGCTCATCTGACCCATTCGTTATGCTGAGCCATGGGGAAATCTGATTGGGCTCATTACCCTCTGCTCAGAGCCGGCGTAGGAGGTGCGAGGAGAGAAGGAGCCTGCACTCTGCGGCTCATTGTGAATGGGCGCCACGGCCGCTCCTGTCGCTATCAGGAGTTCACGGCCATCTGCCGAGGTTCTCCCGTATCTCGGCCCGCCTTGCCCTCCGTCTCTGCCTCTGTGCCGCGGAAACAAATGAGGACAGTCTCCTCCTCGCCGTGGCTTGGCGCGGCGGCAGTGGCGGGGAGGACGGCCGTGGTGAGCTGAGGCTATAGGCATGAATTGACTCCCATCATTCAGGCCTGCTGCTGAACGAGAAGGAATGGCTGATGCATACCGTGAAGGACATGCAGAGTGACGGTGGAGGGAGGGGCGGGGGGGGACATAAGCAGAGGTGATTGGTGGGATGTTTGATGAACTTCATAGCAGGCTGGATTTTTTTTTTTTTTTTTCCTACTTGACTTTGAAGTCATTCTTACACGGAGAGGATTTCACCTTAGCTTGACCGCATCTCAAGAAGTGACAATACTTCCAACAGTTCTTTTTTCTATTAGACACTCTCTGCTTTCACTCAAGAGATATTTAGTAAGGATCAAGCTTTTACATGCCATCAGTTGGGACTCTGAACCCACTGATTTTAATTTGGAACGGCAGAGGATGAAGGACTGTTTTCAAAGTTATTTTCTTGGCTTTCTATGCCTGTTTGGTCCTTGCTTTCTTTATCTTTTCAATAGTACATGCACAGATTTGTGTTGATTTCTTGTGTGGTTTGCTTGGGTTGTTGCTAACTTATATGTCGTGCCATTAGCCTGGTAAGGGATATATTTAGGGACAAAAACATTGATGTGTGTACAAGGACTTTTCAAGTAAACGTGAACTCCAAGGAACACTTCAACCCAACATGATCTCCAGGTGGAGTTAAGCTAACATTGATATCAAATCAAATCAAATTTAATTTGTATAGCACATTTCAGCAGCAAGGCATTTCAAAGTGCTTTAAATCATTGATAGCCTTAGTTAGTCCAATATAAGGATAAACCTACCAGGCGTTTTACCATTGGCATCTCTTTACTGATACATCATGCTCTAACTAAGATGCTACCAATATCCTACATGATTCTGGAAAAGCCCACTTTTTCTCCAAAAACCTGCAACATGGACGCCTTTAAGACGGGAGCGTACTCAGTCAGCCCGCCTCACGAACCTCCACAAACGCCCTGGCAGCATTTCCACTGTGACCTCTTATTTTCGCCCCCATTTACATCCGCGCAACATCAGAGCTCTTGAAAACATCCCGACGTTTCGCCCTCAATAGCGACTTCCTGAGGCGTTTGACGTGAGCCGTGCTCCACTGAAAGCGGAGAAAGGGGGAGCGCCTCATAGGGTTGCATGAAATGACTCGGCCCTGAGGAGAGGAGACAAAACCTCTGCTTCCGACGGTGAATGCGAGTCTGGTTCAAATGAAAGTCCTTTGAGTGGAGTATTAAAAGGGTCTGTTAAAGCTTTCACACAGCTCAGTGATGTGTCCAGCATATCATCAAGCAATGAGAATGTGCATTGAATCTCATTCCTCTTTATTACACTGTGTTCCTTTTTTGTGTGTGTGATGATAGTTCATCAGTCAGCGCCGCCGGCTGTTCGCCGTTGATACGGTTCAAAATTTCACGAAGCTTTGAATGATTTGTCATTAAACTTCTGCACAGAGCAGTACCCACCAGCGACCTGTTCTCCACTCTGTACCGGCATGCCACGCCGAGGACCTGTTGGCATCTCGGTACATAGTGAAATTAGTGTGGTTGTGTATTTCCTCTAAAGTGTCCAAAAGCACATATCCTGTAAACATGTTAGTAGGCCCGTCAAAATAAACAATAAATCAATTGATCACATGACAAATTAAAACAAGCTCAATAATTGAACGCTTTTCTCGTGTCTCTGTCTATTCTTATTTTGCTTAGCAACACAGAACATTACCTTAGATCAACATTTAGATCTACTTTATAGAATCAAACATGGAGAACCAACTCAAGCTTGGTAAACGTAAACGGTTTACTATTTTTAATACATCTGCCAAAAACTGTTTTCCACATTGTAATAATGGAGTATTTTTTGTGTATTTTGAGGAAATAGATTAATTTAATACATTTTAGGATAAGGGCAATATAAAATGTGGGCAAAATATGAATCACTGCATGTACTTGCACTGTAGATCTCAGATGTCAAGAAATGCGTTATCGATTTTAACTTTAAAAAAAAAAAAGCTAATAGAACATCACATCTAACTGCATTTTCTGCCTCGCCTGAAGTTTGTGTTTCACGTGTTCGCCTGTAAAACAGATTAGGACGTTGATTTGGCTTATCCCCTCAATTACTAAAATGTGCGGCAGTGGCCTCTCGCAGTAATAACCTAACTATATAATGTTGCTCCGATTGTTCGAAGCTGTTGTGTCTGATTGCCAGCTAAGCGCTTTAGCTTGGCAGAAGCCGTTAAAACGGTACGCTTGGACCGCTCTGCGGCGCGGGATTACCAAATCTACAGTTGATTTCTGTGTTTTCGGGCTACACTGGGAAAGCTCAGCCTTCCTCTGTGTTAATTGCCTCAAAGTGCGCTCTAATTTCATGGTTCATGTGAACTACTGTCTTTGCTGTTAAAACGCACATGGGTAGACTTTGTATTGGGTACAGCCAAACCTGTATAAATCCTCAAATTTGACAGAGTAGTATGTCACATTTCCTCCTTTTTTTTCTAAAAATGAGCCTTTAGAGGCTTTAGAAACAATACAGATTGGTTTGGAAATGGCCTCTGTGATGCCAAGGGAGTCATTAAGGGCCAAATTGCTGCTTGTGTTGAGCTGTAGTCCATAATTAGGTCAGAATGTAAGTGCTCGTATTGTGATGTTGGCCCACAAGGACTCGCCAGTGTTTGGAGTGTAACCATGTGTGCCACAGTGACTCATTGAGTCCCTCTAGTGCTGCCGCTCTGCTAATAGAGGAGGCCTCGCTCACAACCTCGCGCTCTTATCAGAACAGTTTACTGCCCCCGTAATGCGAGGCCCCCAATTTACGCAGCGTTTAGCTGTTTCGAACTCTCGCCCTCATGAGTCTTGGCTCTTGGAAAGTCGGGTGGAGGAGCTAAAGGCCGGCGGAGGGGGGTGTGCTAAAAGCTTCGAGAGTATAACGACACCTGGCTCCAACTCTGTAAACTCATACTGGCTCTTTTTCAACTTCCTACTTCATCACCTTGCTGTACAAGTCCATCTCAATCCCCCCCTACCCACCCACCCTGCTCCCTCCTCGCTTTTCTCTTTTATTGATCATCAGCTGGCATCGGGAGGAGAGAGGAGGTTTAATTAAGGAGCCAGACTGGTCTGTCAATTTTACTCAGCGCTGCGTGGAGAGCACCAGACCAAGCGATGGTCCTAATAGGGCTTCACACTGTAAACAACACGCACACCTGGACAGCGCTGGGCCTCGAGGGGGAAACAAGACAAGAGGGGCTGTTGACGAGCCGACTCTGAGGAGAAAAAGTTCAGCTCCATTTTTTTTTTGTTCGGGCACAATGTGAACAACACGAGTTTAAGTCTGTGTTACTTCCACAAAATGTTGAATCGATTTGCAGAAAGATTCAGAGCTGGTGGGTAAAACTTTAGTTGTGTTGCAAAAATATCTGAATCAGTTAAAGTTTCGGCTACTTTTTGAAGACCTATAAAGATGCAGTATGTACCTTTTATTATAAATGTTTTTTACATTTATTTTGTCAGTTAAAATTATCATTATGTTGACAGTATAAGACAGATCATCTGTGAAGAAATTGAGCTCTTGACAGAAATAGACCACTCAGTCAGAAACAACCAATCAGAGGCAGGAGGCGGGTCTTAGCGCTGTCAATCACTCTCCTTCTCAGTCCCTCCCATTTGCTCTTTGCTAAGCTGCAGCTGCTTCACCACAACATACCCTGGTACAAATGCTAAGGCTAGTTAGCATAGCCACCAAAAACAACAGATTTAAGGTTTTCCTGTAATTGTAAGTCAGCAGAATACCGAATATTTGTTGACTGACAGCACCAAGACCCTCCTCCTGGCTCTGATTGGATGTTTTTGACCAGGAGTGGTGAGCTTTTGCAGCATTTGTAGCAGAACTGGAAGGAGGCGAAGCTCATTTTTCCTGTTGGCTCGCTCGCTTATCGGTTAAACAGCACAGGAACCACTTCCTGTTATTCCATCCAAATAAGAGTCTGAAATCTTGTCAAGCTAATAGCGTTCACCTTCATATCACCTAATCCTGGTATCGGAATAAACGTTCTTCACCAGATTCAATCAGCTACTTTGAAAAGGAGCTCAATTTTATATTGTGAATAATATCTCTATTGCGTTTTGTATGACGGTGTCTTGTTTATAATGCACAATGATCACATTTCAAGACCAAGTGTCTGTCTTTACAAAAGGTTTTTTAAAAAAGAAAAACGTAGCAGCATCTTTGGAGGAAATTAAAATTAATTTTCACTCTGATTTCCGTGTCGCGTTCCAGAGTAGGTTCAACGGAGGGGAACGGCCTCTGGACCGCACCACTCCTCCTCATGCACAGCCTCATCTCGGAGGGCCGACAGCGATCCCTGGCTTTAATCGATAAAAACATCAAAACAGCTCCACCTCTGCCCCCGTGTTGACTCTGCGTGTCTCTTTGTCTCTCCTCCAGAGAAAGTCAGTATGCTGTCGGCATTGATCGCTCCCTTCAAGTACATGAGCCCTGGGACCAGCAGCACGGAGGACGAGGACAGTTTAAGTAAGCCGCTGCGCACCTTCTCCCGTCTCTCATTGGCGGACCGAGTGCGGAACTGAAATCTCTTGTCACCTGCATAATTGACTATTTTCGGGAGGCAGGCGGGAGAAATGAGCTCTTTGATTACAAACGGGTCTTTTAAAACCGAGCTGATAAATGTTGAATCTGAGTGTTCCCGATGAATAAGTCATCAAATCAGATGCCTCGCCTGCCTCCAATCCGCCCCGCCAGTAAAGTGACTCCCATCCCACCGCTGAAATTCCTCTGAACGCCCTGTTTTTGTTCGTTTGCCATCAGAAAGCCAATACACGCCACCACTTCTCCGTAACGACGGTTGAAGAGCGTGTCGCAGCTGTTTCGGGCTTTTGCTCTCGCGGAGGATAGAAGTGTGAAATGAAGCTTTTTTTTTTTTCTTGGAAAGTCTTGGCACTCACACACAGGCCCCCATCCTTTTCCTCCCCCTCCCCATTACAAATAGGATTGATGCTCTGCGAGGGCCGCAGGGACCAATGTTTCCTTCTCCCTGACTCAGATTCCAAACCAATTTGGAGGCAGATTACAGGATGATTTGGCAGATAACGTCGCCATTTCAGAGGGATTTGTATTTGGGTTTTAAAATACTTAAATATAATAGAGCCCTGTGGTATGAAGTGGGCTCGGCTGCGGGTGTTGATTGTAGATGTGTTCATTACCATTTCATTGTGTATCAAGTGGCTCAATCTGCCTTGAGAGATTTTCCTTGATTCATTTTTGTTCAGCCAGGATAAATATGAGTGTTGCACAGTAATGATTGCTTTCTTTTCATTTTTTTTTCTTCTTCTGTATTTCCCATCTCTTCTTTTAAAATACTTTAACTTTCTGCTTTGTTTGTTCTTCGTGCACTGCAGGCACGAGCAGCGCGGAGGTGAAGGAAAACCGCAACGTGGGCAACTTGGAGGACCTCTCCGGAGAATGCCAGTCGCTTTTCTGCTCAGAGTCGTCGCGAGGGACCGGCTCTGGCCTGAAGAGGAAACGGCCGCTGGAGGAAGACAACAACGGGCGCCTGTGTCAGCTCCGACTCATCTATAAGAAACTCTCCTGGTCCGAGGCCCCAAAGAACGCCTTGGTGCAGCTGAACGAGCTTCGGCCGGGGCTGCAGTACCGCGTGGTGTCCCAGACCGGCCCCGTCCACGCTCCCGTCTTCTCCATCGCCGTGGAGGTAAACGGGCTCACCTTTGAGGGCACCGGACCCACGAAGAAGAAAGCGAAGATGAGGGCCGCCGAACTGGCTCTCAAATCCTTCGTCCAGTTCCCCAACGCGCCCCAGGCCCACCTGGCCATGGGGAACATCTCCAACCCCTCGGCGGACTTCACGTCCGACCAGGCCGACTTCCCCGAGACGCTCTTCAAGGAGTTTGAGGCGTCGCCGTGCTCCGACGGCCTCGCGCTCTGCGACCCATCGAGCGAGAGTGAGCTGCTGTCGAGCGAGCTGCTGAGGCACGGACGGCTGCTCCGCCACACGCTGGACCTCATGGTGCAGGCCCAGCAGAGGCTCGGCGGGATCGTCCCGGAGCCCGAGGCGCCGAAGAGTCCCGTGGCGCTGCTCAACGAGCTCCGGCCGGGCCTGCGCTACGCCTGCCTGTCGGAGCGAGCCGAGGGGAGGCGGCCGCGGAGCTTCGTGATGGCGGTGCGCGTGGACGGGCGGATATTCGAGGGCTGCGGTCGCAGCAAGAAGCTCGCCAAGACGCACGCGGCCCAGTGCGCTCTTCAGGCCCTCTTCGACATCAGGACAGCCCCCGAAGGGAGGACGGGCCTCAAAGCCAGCAGGAAGAGTTGCCCTCATTTACCCCAGGTGAGTGAAGTCGCATCCCAAATGCTCGGGTTCCGCTGAGCTTCTTTGGCAAGCCACTCTATGTCCTACAGCGACCCGTAATGACCAAAACAGCAGGCGCGCGGCAAACTCCCAAACACCTTCCAAAGAGTAATTAAGCTAGAAATGAGATTGAAGCTAAAGATAGCGGACCTGAGGAGGAAGTAGCCGCAGCACAGATAGAGATATGAGTGAGCAGGCAGGGATTTGTCTAGTTACAAATTTGTCCTCTTTTTATTGTGTAGGATCGGATACTGAGTAAACAACATCTATTTGTCAGTCTGTTTTAATAGAATAGCATGTAAATGGAGCTAATTATTATCTCAGTGCCTCTGACACACCAGAAATCTCCATAACAACCCAAATGAGATTTTTTTAAATTTATTTATTTCTCCCCCCCACTGCTGTTTGTGTTTGCCGAGCTGTAATTGGGAAGGTTTTGTAATTTTGTAAAAATCTCCTGTTTTCTGGCGTGTGGCATCATAGTGTCTACAAACATTAATTCAGTTCCATAGCCCAAAGGAAATCGAAAAGCAAAGAGCAAGTCGACAAACAAACCACTGAGACCAATCCCCTGCTCATTTAGCCAAATATTTAAGTAGCAATCAGAGCGAGGAAACTGGAGGATTTTTTTTTTGTGGGGGAGAAAACTTGGAAAAATTGAAGAAACAGAAGAGATGGTTCTTGGATTTCCTTGCTCTTTGTCGTAGCTTCTTGTAGCTGGGAAGCAAAATCTCTTGAGGTGTTTGAATTCGACAGATTTAATTCTTTTCCGTGTGTTTGCACGGACAGGAAATTATCAACGCCGTCCAGTTCGTGGGCATGCTGACGACCGATAGCAACACTTTTTAAATTCTCCTTTCTGTCTTCTTTTATGCAAGGATGTGTAAGCCACCTGCCTCTCGAGGGTCTCGAATTGGAAAATGAAGCTGTTCACATCCAAAGTGTCCTCACCCTTGCGTCTTCCCTCGAAGCCTTTGCTTTTTCTGCACACACCCCTCCCCTGCACCCTGCAGAGTGCGTGTTGAATTAGCGTTCTCTTTGAGCCTCGCAGGAATAAACTGGCGAGGGTGTCCTTCCCCAGAGCAAAACATCAACCCAACAGACCTGCACATGTTTGCCTGGGAGAAACTTCTTCTTTTTCCCCCTGACTGCCACGGTGTCTAAAAGGATTTTAAAAGGATTTGCTGCACCAGTTTAGTTCCAGAGAGCAGTCGCTTGTGGAATTTCTTGAAAGTCAAGCGTGCTGTCTGCCAGCCTCCAGAAAACATTTTTTTTTTTTTTTTGTGGGTTGGGGGTAAATGACATACATAATCCATATAATATTTATGCGGGTGTGGACGAACAAGGCGTAGGGGTGGTGGGTAGGGGGTGTTGTACAATGTCAAAGATAAGCAGCCCAGTTAACACAGCACACTCGCATGTGAGTCAGTCCCGACGCCAGGCACCGATTGCACGGATAGCGGCTGACTACCCCGCAGATGGGGCGGCTGCCAGATGTAGCCTGGGGGTAGTTCAAACGGTGTGGTGTCATGCCAGCTTCTGTGTGCCAGCTCAGACTGTTCTCTCTCCTCCGAATTCCCTGCAGCGCTACCTGTTGCACAACGAAGCCGTGCTGGTGAAATTGTTCAACACGGCGAACGTTGGCAGGACTTCTCAGGGCCCCCTTAAAAAGCTACAACAATAAAGATGTCAGAACTCTATGGGAGAGCCGCTTGGTGCCAGTCATACGCCATGAGCTGCACATGTGTGGAAAAGTGAAAAACAATGTGAAAGCCACAGGCTCCAACTAGATGGTTAAAGTTGTTGACATTTTGTCGAACATTCTGCTGAGAGTTTTGTGTAACATTAAAGAGGCAGTGTTATGTAAAATCGACTTTTGTGACCTTTACTGAGGCGTTTCACACATTCGGGAAATTCTTTCATCTCCCATGGCAACCATTCAGGTATCCAAAACGCCTGCTTGTGATCTAGCGCCACCTTCAAGGACTAAGCCCCTCCTCAAAGCTGCAACAACCGCAACACAGAGCAGTCCTCCCCCGCACCTCCTCTACTCAGCTCCTTCAGACTAGCCAGCAGCAATTAGTAAACACCTGCTAGAAATGCGCATCTGCTGCTCTACTTCTCAGTGCAACGCTGGTAAAAACATAGTTTAAATGTTGAAAGAGCAGCCATATTGAGATGACTTACTGAGGATGGAGTTTCAGAAAGAGCGAGAGTCTTTAGAGAGACAGAGGCCCAATTTTAAGGCTTTGAATTACAGAGTTAAATTTCTCTGTAGTCATATTTGACATATAGATCATTTTTTAACTGTTAAGTCCGTTACTTTATTGTGTTATAAAACACCAGTATTTGCCTAGAATACACATAATAGTGCCCCTTTAAAAATGGTGGATGCTTATTAAGTGCTTATGTTTTCAATTAGCCTGACAAGAACTCTTTCTTGGCACTTTCCTCCTCACTTCAGGAACCTACACATGACAGGAAGTCAAGCTTAACACGTTCATCCTCATTACTTTGCCAACTTTCTCTGACAAAATCACATGTAGTATTGGTTAGAAGGGAAATATCGTGGCCATTTAATAGCAGTAATGAGGGCAGCATTTCTTCTTAGAGAACACGATTCTAGAGATTTGTCTATACTAAAAGGGGGTTTTCCAGAAGTCCAACATGGACTCAGTTGAACGTGAAGGATTGCAACTAGTATCTCTTCTAACAGTGAAATATTTACATGCAGCGCAACTGCACAAAATTTTATTCTTCTCACTTCCTCCTGGTATCACATCCATACCAAAGAGAGGAGCAAGAGGGACTGACGAGACGAGCATACAAGCACGCCAGCAAAAGACTCTGCTGCAGTAATTTCAAGCTATAGTTCCGTCCTCCTACTCTCATGTCTCTGGGAATTAGCTTTAACAACCGGAGCAGAAGCGAAGCGTTGGACTGCAGTTTGCTTGGCATTAAGGACGTATTTATCTACAAGCGAAGGCTTTTGATTTTCTGGTTTTTCGTTTAACCCTTTTTATGATCTGGGGAAATTAAAACGGGATCAGTTCTGCTGATGAAACCTCATTCGGATGTCAATCCAGTCATTCTCGGACTGAAAATGAACTTGGTCACAAATCGGCAGTGGTATCTGAGGTATGGAAGTAAAAAAAAAAAAAAAAAGTACTATTACGCTAATCTAGGCCCCCTTTCTCTACTGTACATATCCTAAGCTCAGCCTCAAGGGTATGTCAGCTTCTAGACCTGCTTGACGTTATTATTAATCAGTCATTAGTGAGCAGTCCTTCAGTCCAAGCCTCAGCAATCCAGTTAGCAGTAAATGCCTTTGCTTTATTAAAGCCCGCAATGAAGTGAGAAAGCACTGGAATAATCCTGACACCCGTTTTAACAAGTGGAATGATTACCCCACTGTTCGGGCCTTGATTGGCCACTTAATCTCCACTCGCCGTCACAACGCGCCACGGTGTTGCCAAGTCAACAAAGTGTTTGGCCGGCACTGCGACTGTGGGAGGCCAGAGAAGTCAGTAGGTTCGCTTCGTAGAAAAATAGGGATGTCAGCGGCTGGGACGCCGAATTCTGCCACCTTGGACGTAGGAAACCTGGTTGACCTGCAGAGCCGAAACGGTACAACTAAGGAAAGACTGCAGATGAGACAATAAGGGTCTCTTTCTGCTAATTCCTACATCACTAAAGATCAAATGCAGCCTTGTGTTCGTCGGTTTCTTTACGTTTAAAATGATGCGATTTGCTTATCTTGAAATGCAAAGCGCCAACGATTGAGAGGGGATACGGAGCGGTCAAGTGGAGTAATTTCCCCGCCTCCGCCACAGCAAATTGAATATGATTTCAGACACGTGAAGGTGACCCCTGTCAGCGGCTGAGCCTCTCGCAGATTGTTTTCTTTGTCTAATCTCTCCCTCCTCTAATCTGTCTCAATATAAACAGCTGTGACAGGCTGATCATTAATTAATATTGCCACAACAAATTAGCGACAGCGATCGCCCGGCCAAGCACCCTGTCTAAGATAGAAATCCACCAGCTTGGGCGACGGGAGGGGAGGGGAGTGGAGGGAGGTGTGAACAACACATTAGAGAGGAGTTGATTAACAGCTTTGGAGACGTTGCAGACAGCGTCGCACCCACAGCATGTGGACAGTGATGGCAACAGATACACAAATAGTGACAGCTTTTATACGGCCGGGTATCTCACAGGAATCGCCTGTGATTATAATTACAAATGGCGCGGTGTAAATAGGGCGATGAAACATCTGCATCCGTCACCATCTAAAGACGCGGTCAGAGACAATGGGAAATGGTTCAGGAAGTGTAGAGACGTTGCTATGTGATGTCACGCACGCACCCCCTGACTCCGCTGCTGAAAAAAACCTACCAACATTGGTTTTAGCTGTTAAGTTGCCAAGATTCCATTATAGTTTTGTTTGCTAGAACCAAAAATGACCATTATTGATGATGCTGTCTGAAACTAAAATACACACCGGGTTGCAATATGAAAACTTTAAATAACATTTTTAAAAAGCGGGTATGAATACTTCTTTTAGTTGTATCAAAGAGGAGTTTGTAATATGTTTGTCTGCCAGATTTTTCAGTGTTATTCATAAAATATTGCAAAACCAATTCATTTCCCTTCAGCTTCAAGACATACATAAAATCTATATAAACACATCAACGATTCTGGTTGTAATTTGTCAAAACGTGGGAGAATTTAGGCACAGTAAGTAAGATCAGTTCTGTTTTTTGTAGCCTAAATAATGACCCAAAGTGAGAGTCCGTTGAATGAACCATAAATCGGTTTCCAGAGAGCAGCGGCGGCGGGCCTTGTTTTTGTTTTCAAACTCACCCTGAGCTCTGACCTCCGCAAACGACAACCGAGATGGGAAATCCTGGCGCGTGTTCATAAGCTATCTCACTACACTTTGCACCTGTGTGCAAAAGTAATGTGAGCGTAAAGCAGCTGTTTGCTTCTGGAGCGCCACTCTGCCCCTTTCTCTTTTTTTACCAGCCACTTAGCTCATCATTTGGTATTTAATAAAAGAGCAGAGCAGGAGAAAGAGAGAGAGAGAGAGAGGAGATTTCCGTGTGAGATCACCAAACAATAATGTTTTTGTTTTTTTTATCCTCCATCCCGTCTGAATGGGGGAAAGCAAGCCCCAACACGGAAAGGTTAAAATCATCCTCGTCTGTCTAATATGTATGCAAAATATGACCTATGAGGCTGCGGGCCTGCTCCGTCTAATGTACCGCGTCAGCATGCGGCTTTGTGGGGGGAAAATCCCTGAGCACGGAGGAATTGAAGTGGGGTTGGTTGGGTCATGTCACCTTGCACGTACACTATAACACCCCTGTAATCTATTCCAAAAGACGCGCGGTGCTGCCGTGTGCAACCCCTGCTCGCCCTACAATATCCACAGTCGCAGCTACTAAGTCTTCATTCTTCATGACAGTCCTCCATTACTCCCCTCCACCCCCCGTCCGCACCCTCCCTCCCTCCACAAGCTGTGAGCCAAAGCACGGCTATAATCATTCCTGAAGAACCTCTCACACTTCATTAAAAGCATAATCAAGTTCATTACAATTTCATAGGCGTTCAGGTAGCAAATGGCTTCAGATAAATCATGACTATTGGTCCTGTGTGGCTGCCGTGTGTAGGTTTATCTCTGGCTCTCAGGCAGGGAGGCGAGGAGGAGGAAGAGAGGGGAGGGGGGTCTGGATGTCTGGCCTTTAAATGACCTTCCAGCCCGCAGCGGCGGTCCGCTTCGACACACGTTCAGAGCGGGCCACCCAGCACCGGCGCGCGTCAACGCGGAGGGACGCGATTGTCCGTGACGCCCCCTTGGGTCGCACACAGTGAAGAGATCAACAGATGTGGCAACGTAGGATTATTTTAGACTGGTCTCTGTGACAGTGGATGATTAATTTATCTTGAGCTGCTTTTGATGGTTATTTGTCTTAATCCACTGTGGCCCCTGTTATGGAGAAGACAGCTGTCAAAACATAAATTAAAGACTAGGAGAAGTCCTGGTTCAAAGGGGGATTTCCTTGAGTTCTTAGTCAAATGTGACAAACCTCATAACGAGTACTGCCTGTTTGGACGAAACATGAGCAAATAAATGATCAGAGTATGATTACAGATTTTTTTGTTGTTGTTGTTGTTTTTATTTTGAACAATGTGGAGATCAAAAAGGGTTAAATGAAAATTGTTCTTACTCAGTTAAAAAAATTAAATGTTACCTCAAAATTTTAAATGCACCAACCGACATCAAATTTTTGTTGTTGTTTTTGGTACTGACCAGCGATTAAGGGAAATCCAAATAAGTATTTTCCCAATCGGTGAACGAATATGTGAGCACAAATGGGTCACTGGGGAGGCAACACTCATTGGTGTTGAGGTTGTTACTGACCGAAGTAAGCTCAAAGTTAGCTAATTGAGAAGCTATTTTGAAGCAGATGCTGACATGTCTTCAGATTGCAAGAGAGGGAGAGAGAGCAGAACTTTCAGCACACAACAGGAAGGCAAAATATGCTATAGTAAAGTTGTTCTGTATTATTCTTTTGGGCTTTAAAAATCTATCATGGAGCAGGTTTGCTTTGAAAATGCTCCCAGCATTTTAAAACTCTCAAAGTTAAGGTAAGACTTCACGTTCTCCAGGGAATGCACAGATAGACTGGAGTATCAACACTAGCTGCACTAGCAACACTGTCAGTGAATATGGCTAAAACATAAAATCTCTTTTTCTTGCTTTTACTTTTTATAAATGACATTAACAACAACAATTGTTCAAAACACAAAACATCAATCCCTCCAATAAACATGCAGAACAACAAACCCGGGCTGTGTCCTACTCCAACCAAATCTCATTCATGGTTGAACACTGAGACCCCTTGGGCTTCCCAAATCTCTGCAGATGTTTCCCCGAGTGGATACCTCTTCAGTTCTGTAGCCGAGGCAACATGTTGATATGCCCCGATAAAACATGAGCCACGCTGCTTTTCTGTAGCTGTTTTGTTGGAATACCTTTGCATGATTTTAGAGTTTCATGAAGCAGATCTTGAAAAGAATGACATATGTTATAATTACATATTTAAACAAATCCAACAGTTACTATCAGTGATATTATGCTCACATTAATCAAGTCTTTAAAAGTGCATTTCAAAGAATTTGTATAGCTTAGTTATTTATGCACATTTATTTTAGCTTAATTAAGACCATTAGCATTGCAATAACTATGAGTGAATGGGATGTGTGCTTCTCACATTTACCCTCCCACGCTTGAAATAGAATTTTAATTACCCCAGGGCTGTTTTTGGTTGCTTCATGAAAGAATCCATTCAACTTGATTGATGGAATACTCGCCGCTAAAACTCCACTCCAGGTTTTCCTGGTTACCTCCAAGAACTCACCACATTGGATGAACCAGGAATAAGCAACCCCAGTGGACAGTGTTGCTTGTGTCCTCCGCCACTGACTGATTGCATCAGGAAGTATTAGAGCTGTCTGGTTTACTGTGCTTGTGTTAATGGTGTAGTTGAAATAGCTTCAGTACAGGTTATTGAACTTCAGACGTGCATGAAGCGTCTTTGCTGGAAAGAAGTTGACGTTTAATGTTACTTGATACAATTTGAGTTATTTTACTAAAATTTGCTAAAATTGCTGGTTTTTGTGACGAGCCGTTAGCTTAGAGTCGTCACTTTCTCTGTCCAAACTGTCCACAATGTGGCATCTGGTTTTTACAGGTAACTACTACTGATCAAAGAACACAGCTTCCCCTGTGTGTATAGTTGTGTGTCTCTGTGTTACCCTGCAGTGTACTCGCAAACTGTCCACGGTCCAACTTGCCTCTCATCCAATGACCACTGGCACCAGAGCCCCACCCCACATCCCTAGACTAGAGCCTGGAAGAAATGGTGTGTAGAGATGATGAATTGATGTTTTTATAAGGAAGAATTTGTGCCAACACAATGGGGGAATGTAGCAACCGCCACTTTTTTTTATATATATATCTGGGGTTAAAGTGAAACATCTGCTCCCTGTGTCCTGCTCTATGGGACCACACTGTCCCTCTCCTGGGGGAGGGAGGCTTATTAAAAGAGGCCAGAATGAGGTGCATGTACGTCTGTTTGTGAATGTGACAAGAGTGGCGGGGGTACAAACCTGGCTGGCAGGGAAAAGGATGCGAGGCAGACTGCGGGGGGAGCAAGGGAGGTAAGGATGGATGGAGAGCAGAGGGGGGAAAGAGAGAGGAAAAAAGAAAACCCTCAGCGGAACAAAAGACCTTCAGGATTAATTAGGCGTCAGATTGGTTGCAGGGCACAGCAGGGGGAGAAAGAGAGAGTTTAGCATTCTGGGAAGACCTTATGTCCTCAGCCCTCATAATTCAGCCTGCCTGCCCATGAGTATACAACAGCAAGCTAGTTAGGTCCTGTGCTGTGCCTGAAACCACTGTCTACTGGGTAATGGATGGAGTCCGTGCTTCATCTTTATGTATTTTTATGTTATCCCAGTGGGCAATAGGAAACGCAGAGGTCATGCATGTAGCACGTTGTGTTTACACGATGACTGTGTCAGTACTCACTGGCTAGAGGGAAATAGGTGAAATAATATTCACTCCAGATAGCTGCGTCTCTTCCTGCTTGAGTTGCTCTTAGCAGTGCGCGAGCTCTGCCAAATGAGAAGAGAACGAATACACAAAATAAATGCACATAAACTCTCTCTGAACTTCTCACTTTCTCCGCCATTATCGGCTGAATTTCTCCTCTTGTCGCTTCCAGAACAGCTGAATTGCTGATTCAGGTCACCGGCGCCACCTTTTATATTCAAAAGGCGGACGCGAAGATGCCTGTTAATGCCATCTCCCGTTGTCACTGTCACAGAAGGACGTTTCCAAGGCGACCTTTGGTGGCACTC
The DNA here is from genome assembly GCA_010277075.1 of Poeciliopsis retropinna. Taxonomy (NCBI): domain Eukaryota; kingdom Metazoa; phylum Chordata; class Actinopteri; order Cyprinodontiformes; family Poeciliidae; genus Poeciliopsis; species Poeciliopsis retropinna. The sequence goes on along the minus strand of VMRM01000011.1, from coordinate 17,222,384 downwards.
CTCGCCCTCCGATACAGGAAGTGCGCCGAACTCTGCATACAGATGACGGGCAGGGTCTGCCGCGAGCCATAATATCCTCGCACAGTTCCGTCTCCCGGCGAAGCACTTAGTAGGGCTCAAATAAACGGCTTCCCGGAGACCCGGAGCAAATCATGTCCTTACAACATTCGCTCCAATCACCCAGGTTCACAAAGGTAGATCATACATAAAGCTTTAAGAAGATGTGTAGGCGACACAGGAGATGATTAGCTGTCAGGTTTTTTTTTTTCCCAACACAGAACCGTGATAAAGCTTTAACAAACTGTGTTATGGAAGAGAAGAAACCTCAGGAAGTTGTGGTTAGAGGCCGGAAAGAAAACTTTTTCTTTCCATTGACTTAGAAAAGTCGGGCAATGCTTTTGTCTTTTCATTCTCCAGATTTGCTTAAAAAAAAAAAGATGAATTACTAAAAGCTCTTGCCGACTTGTCCTCCCAGTTGAATATGTAACTTCGGCCACCTGAGCTGAATGCAGCCGCCTCGACTTTTAGGACATACCTTGTCTTTTAGCACCTAGCTGTACACTAGCAGGTACATGACAAATCCATTCCCTCTGTCCCATTTTTTTGCATGTAGGCCGAACTTCGGTGCCTGTGCAGCCTCTGCCTCTGCTGATACTGAAATGAAAGCGGTCACAGGCAGGAGACTTTTCTTTTTTTTTTCCCCCCAACCAGAAGCTGACTTGCGTCATAGCAGCTATGTGTGATGTAATGCGATTTCTTTGTTTGGCTTGATAGATAGTGAGCAATGTGACAGAATGCAGGTGAAATGTATGCTGTGTGCCCATACCCTCTAACAATGCAACAGTGTTGAATGGAGATCAACTTTCAAGAAATGTTCAGAAGTCCATCAGCGGTTGTTGTTACAGCTGCTTGCATAAGCATTTATAAACCTTGAACTTTCTGGTTTCACATTTTGTCACATTACAACCACAAGATATGCCTTCTCGTTGGATTTCCTGTGTTTATTGTGAAGGAAAAGGTAAAGGATACATGTTTTTGGTCGACTATATCAAAAGTAGGGGTGACCGATACAGACCGTAGAGTTTTATTGCGATATTTTGTGGTAGTATTGTGATAACGATTAATGTGATGATAATAACTATTTATTGCTTCCTTTTTAGGCAACTGAATGTGACTGTGACTGCATGACCCAGAAATCATAGTCCCACAAAATACAAATGGCACTCTTAAAAAAATAAACCCATTTGTCATATGCTTTTTTAGGACACGATTCACATAAAGAAGTGTGATTTGTATCAATGAACTCTCACCGCATTTGATCACATTTTGATATTTGATAATTGTTTATACTGTTATTGAACAGTGGAGAAAATTATAAAGATAACAATCAAGACAATACGCACCGTTTTGGTTTATCATTACTATTGGGAATTCATCATGACAATAAATTAAAATTCTTACAGTGATAAGAAATTTATCATGATGAATGATTAACGATAGGTTAAATGCCCACCCCTAATGAAAGGTGTATGTTGAAAAGCTTCAGATCGTCAAATAAACTTTTATAAATTCAACTCAAATACAAAATGCCTTTTTTAAAACAATTATTTTATTTAGTAAGGAAGAAATGCTATCACAAACAAACTGAATTGCTGTACTCGTTAACTAATGAATTAACACTAAATGCCATTTTATATTTCCCTTACTTGACTTTGAAAGCATTTTCTGTTGATACATCTGAAGTAAAACTAATACAAAGCTACATAAAAAGATCATCATAGCAACATTCAAATATGCTGGTGGTTGTTTGACGTCTTGAGCAGCTTTTCTGTTTCAGAATCTGGATCACCTGTGATAATTACTGGAATCAGGAGTTCTGCTCTTGACCACAAAATCTTCAAAAATAAAAATATAAATAAAGTAAAAATAAGTTCTCCCACTGCATCATACCTCAACATTCACATTCGCATGTGAAAAAAACAGATGCACAACTGTACAACTTTGAAAAGCACAAGTGGAGGTTCCTGCACAAACAATAAAGATTGCAGCAGTTGATTTCTGAAAGTAAACAACAAGATACTTTTGCAGCTGCCGTCATACAGCGATAAAACCAGCTAACCAAACATGTTGGAGTTTTGCTTGGGTTGCTAGGTGACAGGCAGGGCTTTGTTTAGGTGTCGGTGCAGTGCCTGTTGATTGCGACTCATTTGTTGGGCTGTTTTTGAAACGGCTCCTTTTCCAAACGTAGAAAAACATTAACTTATTGCCAAAAAGAAATGTCTGGGTGGTTTTTAGAAGCAGTAGAAACCCAAATAGAAGCACAGAAATGTGCAAAAAGTCAATTTTGCACAAGAGGTCCCCATTAAGCTCAATCGCCCCTGGGTCATGCAGTGAAACAATAATCCAAAGCGCATCATCAACTTCACCTCATATTGGCTTAGATAGAAAAAAAAAAACCAAAACAAAACAGGATTAAAAAATCTGAATTTATCTAACCGAGACGCTGCAGTCTGACCTTAAGGAGACCATTTCTATCCAAACCTTCTCCAGTGTTGTAAAATTAAAACAATTCAGCACAAAAGATTTGGACAGTAAAAATTCTCCACGGCAACACAAAAGAATCTCGGCGAGTTATCGCAAACACTTGACGGCAGCTGTCGCCACCAAGCCCGACAAAAATGTTAAAGCAGAAGGAATCGGAGGGGGCGACACAGCGCTGCGCAGTTATAGAGATGAAAGATAAAGGAATCTGAATTGACTTTCTTTTTTTTTTGGCAGCAGTATAATGGCATCTCTCTCTCACTGACAGAACACAGAACAAAACCTTCACTCTATATCCCTTCATTCAGGTGGAAATGAAAAAATGATTTACCTGTTCACAAGGTAAGTCCCCGTGTGTCTGCTCAGACCTCATCAGCCTGCAGCGGTGACAGGCTGGATGCCGAGGACACACACACAAATACAAACACACACTCTGAAGCTCTGATCCGCCGGGCTGTCTGTCAAACCGATGCATCCCAGATACTTAGCAGCCATATTTAACCGCTGCAAAGAGACAACATTAACACTTAGCACCTCTGTTAGTTATTGGTTACACATTAGAGGTGTTTTATGAGATCTTAGATGTGGGCATGTATTTGTGTTTCTTCATTTATTTCATACTTTTTGTGAACAGTTTCAATCTTTTCTGACTGTGCTTCTGTACCAACCTTGTTCGGACTTTTAGCCAGAGCCTGTTGGTTTCCCAAAACACAGATTCACGAAGTGCCTCGATATTAAAAATCGGTCAGATTACGAATGATCTCCGTCGGGCCCACTTTTTATTTATTAATTTCAACCACACCTAAAACCAGCATGAAGCTGCCCAGAATCAGTTTTAAACAGTGGAAATTCGGAATAATTTTAACAATGGCTGATTGTTCTACAAAACAGTTTGATACGTTTACTCCTTAATGTATTTATTCAGAAAAAAAACAAGCATAGTGGTTATGTTACAAGGTTTAGTCTGATTTAATGAAATTTCAGCCTCTGCATGTAAATATCTGGTTTCAGCAGTATGTTGTGCTGTATGATATCTCGCAGAACTCGGCGACAAGCAGCTTCCCTCTGCTTGCGGTTCAATTAATCGTTTTCACTGCGCCGAAATTCCCGTTTTGATTCACGACGTCTCCAGTGCACGGCACATTTACAGCCGGTCGCTTTTATTAGGCGCAGAGACGGTCGGAAGACCCCCTCCACTCCTCTCCGCTCTTTGTCAATTTCTTCCTGTTTACCTCTCTTTCTGTCACCTTTACAGCGGTGACTGTGTCAAGCCCCTCTTTATAGAAACACACTTAAAGCTGCGGCTTGTTAAGCCGTGGCAGCTTCTCCCCACAAACAGCCCGACTCTCCAGGGTAACGAACACTCAGCACTCTCTCCCACAGCATTATTAGCCCTTTCTGGAGGTCGGGGTAGGAGCTGGGAGCGGTGATGGGGTCGAGGGAGGCATTCACAGTTGTTGTCGGTGGAAACATAACAATGTCGCTGTCATAAGCTGACCGCTCATTTGTTCCTGTTTCTCACCTCACTGTACACAGTGGCAGCTGGCATCGCTCCAGCGGCAGAGGAGAGTAAATAAAATATTCAAAGAAAAAAACCCCAAAAAAAACTTTGATGTCCTTTACAGCTTTTAGCAGCTTGACACACAGGCATCTGGGAAAAAAACCAACTCATGCCCCCAAGGCGTACAAAGCAATGGGGTGTAATTTCATGTTTAAGGAGAAAAGCTTCGGCCTAAAAGCGGAGCATGCACAATGTGAATAGATCACTGCTGTTTCTGGTCGGGCCAATGTTGACTCTCTTGTCACTGTATTTTCCTGCCTCACCCCTGTCCTGTGTGTGTGCGTGTGTGTGACTTCAAAGATGTTCAGGTAAAATTAAAAAAAAAGAGAGCATGTGTATTCCTTACAGTCTGTCTTGAGTTCTGCTTACTCTGCAAATGGCTCCTGATGGATTTTTTTTTTTAAGAAATGGTAAAAGAGGAAGGAGCACCAGAGCAATTTATTTGTTATATTCAAGATTCTTTTGTGTTATTCGCGTCCATCGTAATCTCTCGCGTCTAGGAAAGGTTGTGTGTTTGTTGGTGAGTGGGATCCTGAGAGATTGTAGAAAGGAGCACTGATGGATAAAAGAGGTGATATGAGGAATTGTGAATTGTTCCTGTTTTTTTCGTAAAGCTTATTTAAAACATTTGAGAGAAAGTTCAGCTTAGAAAGCTTAGACACTTATATGCAGTACTACTCACATGTTATTGGTTCGCATTATCAAATCAGCCAATCCTCGAGAACCAGATATTTTCCTTGGTTCTGATTGGAGCAGAAATAAGAAGACTGTTAATATTAGTGTCTGCTAAGACGGTTTCCACTGTGTGTGTTAACGCGTGTTACAGTATAATTGGTGTGAACTATTGAAATAGGCCGTTTTAAGTGTTTTTGAAGGGTTCCCAAATATTCACAAATTTCACTTATTCACTACTTAGAAAATAAAGAGTTATTTCAACATTTAATTGTCTTTTGTTCTAAATAAAGAAGTTTTGAGCTAAATTGAATTGAGCTCTAATCATTTTTAGTATTCTTTGCACAGCATGACGTTTGCATCATTCTGCCTGTGAAAGCATGGGCTTTGTAGAGATACTCCCACTTACTACTCTAGTCCAAATCATTGTTATTGTTAGGGACCGATGATGCACCAACCCAACTTACTTAATCATCACTCCAAGCTACTGCAACATGTGGCAAAGTGAGTCTCCCAAGATCTACTTCATAAAATCTTTAATGTCACATTCTCTTCAGACCTTCAGGGTACGAGGAAGTGATTTGAATCATGTTTATGAAAAATAAATGACAAGAGCGCGGAAAACCAGAACTGCCACACACTACAGCTCATGATTTTAATACTGAAGTATTGCAGCTTGCTAGCTCCTCAAGACTCAAGTAGAGCTAACGGAGATCTCACTCTGCTGAAAACAAGAAATCCAGTGTGTATCACGATAGAGGATAGAGCTGAAGGCATGTTCTCATTTGAATATCGGTATCTCCCTATGAGTTATTTCCAACCAGGGCAATACCTGATGTTAGAAGGACTCGTGCTGCGGTACGGCGATTAGCTCAGTGCGAGCTGCAAAGATCTGACAGATTTAATCTCCAGCTCCAGCACCTGTTAACTCTTCTACCAATCTCGGTTGAACTTAAGACATCTAAAAACCTAAACATCTACTAAACTTTTACTCCTGGCTTTTTTTAGATGCACAATCAACCAAATACAGCTCACTGGGAACAGGTTTGCCTGTGACCTGCCTGCAGGAATAATTTGCGAGTCCCAGTCGCGGAAAATGATGTATGACTATTAAATTGGTTCAAGTTGAAGTTAACATTGTGTGTGCTGTGCAATAAAAGTCCACGTAAATGGAGAAATTACTGTTTTACCTCTTTTCTTTTTTGGCAGACTCTCTTTATTTTCCTCATTCACGTCGTATTTCTTCAGTCTTAAAACCTTATCTCGGCCTTTAACTACTGTAAATGTATTAAGAGTAACTCGGCTTATATTAGTTTTCATTTCAAAGTGATTTATTTGTTTAATTTTACTCAGTCGTGAAAATTGTGCTTAAAGCTCTTTCGTGGGATGAGAAGCTTTAACAAGAAGATAATCTGAAGGTCTGATAAAAGGTTTGCATACGGATCTGAATCCTACGGCTTCACATCTTCACATCCAATAAGAGGTAAAACATTCACCTGTTATTGGAAAAGAGAGTTTTGACTACTTATTAAGCATCCATAACTCTTTCGAATACAAATTTTAATCAAGTTAATGGCGGACTTTGCAATTACAAATGAATTGCATGTTGATCGAAAATCACGTGTCGACAAAATGAACATTTTCAATTCAAAACCTTTTTTTGTTGCTAAATTATTGAACAATAATGAACAAAACAACAACAACAAAAAAAAATAATTATTGAACAATAACATGTGAGCTCATGAAGATATTTATCATTTTTAATCTGTAATCTAGGTTATTCAGGCAGCAGATTGGCGAAAAGTGATTTTATATTCATTCAGCTTCCAAGTGTTTCAGGAACCCCGGATCATTCATGAAACTTCTTTGGAAGAAAAATAAACTACTTTAGAAATTTGGACTGACATTAGTGTTGAATTTTTGCTGCATGCTTAAGCATTGAGATGCTTTTTTTTTTGTTTCAATAGTTTCAGTGAAAGGCTAACTCTGTTTTGCACAATGTGAACACAACAACAGCCTTTTCCTTCGTCCCATCAGAAAGTGTTTGGAGCAAAAATTAACCCTCGTCATGCTGGTTTTAAACCAGCTCCAGTACTTCGTGTCGTTTAAGAACATTTTAGCAGGTGACAGCCAAAATGCTGCCTGGTGCTTTGATTAATCCACCAAAACTCCACTTTTACATTGTTAACGTTGTTCAAGATTTTATTAATTTTAATTTATTCTGTCTGGAAAAAAAAAACAGATTCAGAATTCCATTGGGAAAACCCAAAGCATCCCATTCGTACCAGTTATAGAAACATTGGCTACCAATCTACCAATCTCCCCCATGTCAGTCAGGTGCCCCAAGCTAACACAGCATTGATATTTACCCATGATCCCCAGTTGACCGTTAGGAATACCAAAGGAGCACCTAGAGCTATGAATCAAATGTCAGCCTTGGTGCGGCGGTGGAAGCGTATCAATATCTGATGATGTATGGCTGGCCCCGGGGCCCTTCGGTCACTGCAGCACCCACAGATATGACAAGGGTCCTGGTCCACACTTAGTCATCTGCAAAGCGAAAGCCTCCAGATGAATGGCCGCCTTCACAAGAAAATGGGCTGACTGTGTTACAAGAGGAAAGTAAAGTGAGCATGTTGCACTTTATCATAGAAGATACTTTTGGTACATGGTTATTAAGGATAACAATTTTCCTGCAGTAAGGTATAGTAATGTGAAAACGTAACCTTAAAAACTTGAGTCTTTTTCATCACTTCTGAACAAATTTGGCCTTTTTTTCTTTTCTTGTTTTATTTTACACATACTGGCGCAGGATACATTTTCCTTGTTATGTTCTTATCAATTGAAGTGAACTCCCTGATGGCTCATGATCTTTTAAAAAGAAAAATCCTACAGTTGCTAAAATTTCATGCCACTCTCTTTTTGTTTACCATTTGAGAAGAAGAAAATTGTGCTCTGTGGTTTTTTTTTTAGAGGTTTTCTTGTCATTTCCTTCAGAGGTTCTTGGTGCAGCGCCCCTACAGGCGATTGGGTGAACAGGTTTGTTGAAGGGTTTGGGTCATTTGACAGTGCGGTGTGAAAGTGAATCACACCTGTTGAAAATGTAACAAATGTTGGAATTATGGTCCCCAATCGAATCAATTCTGCAAGACTATCAGGTTTGAAGTACAGATTGTGTACAATTGCCAATGTTCATCAAGATGTCTTTTAGCAATTGTGAAATGGACCTTTGTGGGTTTTTTGACCGTTGAACTCTGTCATTGATGCTGACTTTTGATTGCGTTTCAAAGTCATGGAAATGGTCCTGTAAAACTTTATAAAGTTTTTTTTCGGGGGGGGTGATGTGTTGCTTTTTGAGGTCTTTTTGCCTACTTCATGTTGCCAAGCAGGTCCTTTTCAAGGAATTTCTTGATTTTACAACTGGCTTTCTGATTTGGATTTACTTCTTTCTTTTTAACAATTAAAATCATCAATTTTGTATTCACCCAAACTGTCTTTTTCTATTTTCTATTTTAAAAAATGCATGTTTAATTGTCTGAAATATGTGTGGCAAAGAAGCAAAAGCAAAAGAAAAATATTCTTAGTCATATCATGAGAAAATAATTCAGTTACCAGGGCGTTGCATTGGATACATTGCTTAACAGAGCATCCAGAAACACCAGAGCGTCCCCTCGCATGCGCCCCTAATCTCCACGCCGAGAGGAAAGCAACGCTTGGCAGCAGACGTTCCCGGCCGCCGCTCAAAGACTGCCACCAGGGGTTTGTAGTGTTGCTGATTGCCAGGTTCGAGCCCAACCAAAGAGCCACAGCAGTATCTTCAAGAGCAGCAGAGATGGTTTGGTGGCTGTCGGGTCTGGATGGAGGTACAGTCACAATCGCGCCCCTCTTCAGAGGAACCATTTGAATGACTCTGCGCCTTCATATCATGAAAGCCAACAGTAGATCCTCCCTGCACCCTTGAACGCTTTCAAGCTGCTGCAACAGCTTGAGAATGTGTCTAAATCGTAAAAAGGGATCCCATTGGTGGCTTTTTCTCATTCCGTTAAAGCATTACATTCCAGAGAATTTTACTAAATGTAATGATGAATCTAGGAATGTGTGGCTTCAGCAAATGATCCAAATCTCTATTACCAAGTGACCATCTTCTTACCATAACTAAGATATAAGTTGCTGATTTTCTGAATGTGTAACTTAGAGCATAAACAATTTTTATGATTATTTTTTATTGGTGTGGAGTGCAATTTTTTCTTTCTATATTAGAGTTTTGACCGTTAGCTTCAGGATGTCATAAATAATACCAACATTATGTAAGTATCATCTGAAGCAAAAGGCTTGGTAAAATGTTCCATTCACACAAGTGGTAGGAAATCACTTTATTGAGTTCAGTCTGGGGAAAACTTACCACATATGAAATTGTACAATAGAAGGATTCAAATATGATAAAATGTAAGGATGATATTGGATTTTTGGTCGATGTACCAAAACTCATTTGGTCAATAACTGATACCAATACCAATATTTTTTTCCTACACCTACTTACTGAAGCTATATGACTTTCTCTGGTGTGGAATTAAAATACTGCGTTATCTAGCCTGCAACAAAATGCAAATGCTAAAAAGGAGGCTGAAAATGACGTAACATTTTCAAATTGCATTATGTTTAATATCAAATTTATTCTTGACATTTGCTCTCTAAAAGACAGTGAAAGTGTGGCGTTGTGCTGCCGATGGAATGCTGATGTCCGATATTAAATTTTACAGGTAATATTATCCGATACCATGCCGATAATATCGTGCAACCCTACTAAAATGTTTTTTTTTTTTTGCTACTGTGATACAGTAAAAACGTTACTGAGGGCTATGTAAGCCTGGGAATCTCATGCTGTCTAACTTAACTTTATACATTTTGATGTAATTACAATCCAGAAGAAAATCTCAAGACCTTAAACTTAAATTTAACAAGAGGTTATGGAGGAACTTTGGAAACCATTGCATACAGAACCAAGATCTGCTTTCGAGGAACACAGTGGAATGTTTCCGTCTCCATTTCCAACATTAATGCTCCGTTAGTAAAAAAAAATCTTCAGTTTCCTTTTGGAGTTTTTAAAAAATTTTTATAACATCTAATCCTATCAGCAGCGATCCACCCAGAAGTCATTAACACATAAAATCCCCGAATACTTCAAAGAAGCTAATAAATCTCTGAGGCGCTGTGTTCACTTTGACTACAACTCTTAAATTATTCCTTACTACATAAGATATAAAACTTCCCTACAGATGATCCAGTGAAGAGGCTGATCTCGCACAGTCTCTCTCTGTCTCTGCGCTGAATCATGAGCAAATTAATGGGAGTTGTGTGAACGGCCCTCAGGGGCCTCTAGAGTGGCCTCCTCCCTCCTCCTACTCCATCATCTCTTAGTCAACTATGTACTGTAGATGATAGACTCTTGTTAAATTCTCACGACTGACCCTCTCATTTCCTCCTCTGTCTCCTTCCAGCCTCTTTTTCTCTTTAAGTGCCTGCCTGCTCTTCTTCTCTCGGCTCCCTTCCTCTCCTGGGGGTACGGTCATGTTATCTTTTTGCGGGAGTCTCTCTGCTGGCCTTTGGTGCATAATGTATAAAGCCGCCGGTGTGTGTTTTACACTCTGCCTGACATTATTAAGTCGTTTCAGGCATATCGCTGCTTTTATCTCCACCGCGGAGGTTAATCAGAGGGGATTTACACTGAAACGACCACCTCCCTCCCTCCATTTCTTTTTTTTTTTTTTTTTTTTTTTCTTTTTTGGCTTTTTCATTCGGTGCATGCCGTCTGAACTAACCTTTTGTATATTTTCAACATATTTTATATTAAAAAAAGATTTTCCGTTAACTGCATCATGGATACAATGTTCAATAATCAGTGGCAGGAACGTCGAGTGTGAAGGCAGTCTGCTGTGTTGTGTGACATTTAGACAACATAATTGCGTTTCCAATTTCTCCCTGAGGGTAATTACAGTAGTTGTTTCTTGGCATGATTCAATCTAGAAAGCTCACGTATAAAATGGGGATTTTGGGTATGATACAAGAGTGCATCAAGCTGTGTCTTTTGACTACGTGTTTACTGGGGCAAAGAGAGAACACCTTCAGAAAACACTTACACAATCTAACCTGCCTATTTCCCCCCAATTATTAAGCACACCCGCTTTGGCATTTGCATAGGATTCTGTACACTTCTCGATTCAGGGAACTCTGGTATCAGTGTAAGCTTGGTTCAGCATTACAGACAGATGTATAATCAAGCAACAAGTCATTGGTAATTTCACATATGTCAAATATATGTCAAATGAAGCCAAACTAGTTTTGCGATTAGCTGCCGCCACCACGTCCATCACTACTTTGAGTTCTAGCCAGCATTGGACAAGCTCTCATATCAATTGATGTCATTATTGATTGTTTTTTTGTTTTAAATATCCGAAATACTTCCAAACTTGTTAAGCAGTACAGTGCTGCTCCATTTCCTCAACAAGTTGATGCTAAATAACCAATGAGTTAGTTAATGCCACCAACCTTGCTTATGATGCGTTCACACCAAACGCATTGTGAGTGTCAGGCGCGTCTGGTTTACATTCACAGTCTATGTGGAGGCGTGTCGATGCGTCAAAACTGCTCCAGCCAGCGTTTTCCATTGCTGGCCTTTTTGTAGGATGTCCTTGACATGTCAAGCACTCCAAACGGTTCAAATTGCGCCGCGCTAGGCGCTCGAAACACACATTGTAAAATTAAGAGAAACAGCCTCAGGTGCAATCGAGCACTAACAATGTCGAGTTTATTTGGTCTTTTTTGAGGTAAGCATTAAAAAGAATGCAATAGACTTTGAAGGCATTTTCTATGCAAAAAATATATAATGTTGTTTAGTTTAATTTTCTGCCATGTAGGACTTTTTTACATTTCTTGGCTAGAGTTGATCTTTTTTGATAGTCTTACTGCTAAGCATAACTCTTGGATTACAGTTTTAACTCAAATTCCTGCAAACTTATGGCCCGTTTTCAGCTCTGTGGCATAAACACACATTTGCTGGTTTTGCCAAGAAGCCAGTTAAGCTGCACTGAAAGCTTTTCCCAACAGGATCTGGTTGAAGTAACTCGGCAACCTGGCAAGCCCAGCTCCATGGTCACGCCAGAGCCAAACGCAACGCCGCAGAGGAATCAGGCTTTTCATGCTGCTGGTTTTGTTTGATCAGATGAAGAGATTTTTCGATTGACCGTGCGTTTCAGAGTCAGTCATGTAGAACATCTGTTGTAAACGCTTCTGATGTCGTTGTTAATCCTCTCATTGGCGGCTTCGATATTTGGGTTGGTTTTTTTTCCCCCCCAAACAAATTATTGTTTGGATTTCAGTTTAAAAGTGATAGTGACTTTGAACAGTTGGAACCGGTCTTGATAAAGTTTGTATTAAACTGTTGAATTGAGCTTTTTATGTCATCAAACTTTCTATCATTTATTAAAATCTGCTTTACTTTATTGACCTGATGGAGGAATTTTTATGTCTAAGTTATTATCCAGATATGACTCAATGATAAAACCGGCTGCTACAGCATTGAAACCGTTTCAGTGCATTAGGTTGTCTATTGCAAGTTGTCACTTAATGTAGTTTTATAACTTCATATCAAATTCCAGGAATCATTTCAAATTCAGTATTTGGCAGAATATCAATAACAAAGAAATTCTTCAAGGCAATATAATGTATTAGCCAATGAGGTGGATTTTGTTCCCAACACAATGCAGAGCAGTGGAAACACTTTGAAGACTTAATTGGACTCACTATCATTGTTGGTGTAGGACAAACACACAGAAATGAACTTTGAGTCCACAAAATTCACCAGAGCAAATTAGTTTGTTCCTATCAATTAAATATTTGTTTATTAATCATTTGAGACAAAAATAAAAAAAAACACTTGTACTAAAATTCATTTCCTTGATTTTGTACATGCAGAGATTTATCATTAATAATGTTTTCCAAGATTTTCTTATTCCTTGCATGAAGGAAATCAGTTCCAGCCAAAATGTCAGACTGATTTTTTTATTTTTTTATTTTTCAGGCAACAGAAAGTCAGACCTAGCACGAATTTTAAAAAATGAAATATATTTGTTGGTACAAAATTTACTTACCCTAGTAAAAACCAGCCCATTGTTCTACACTTTCCTTCGAGCAGAGGGTCTGGACCCTCGACTATTAAGAAAAGATTGCTTTTTTAAAATATTAAACGTTTTCCCACGACCTTTAAAATGTGCCAGTTCAGCGGCATGAAGCATACCAGAAATTGCCTGCACTGTAAACAACCATCTTCCACTGCGAAGACATTAGATGGCTACTAATGTTAAGTTATTTGGAAACATGACCAACATGGACCCAACAGATTCCTTCACTTCATCTGCTGCCATTGGTAAAACTAAAGACAGACTGCAATTATAAAATTGCATCCTGCTTGAAGTTATTTACAAATTTCCTTCTGTTCGCCGATTGGCTAAATTCTACTGCAGAACAATCAAGTAGAATTATGTAGGAGGGTAATGGCCGCTAAAGCATTTTGGTCATATTCCAAAATGTTTGTTGATTTTTTTTTCTTTGCTGTTCAAAAGTCAAATTGTAAATTGTTGGACCTCCAAAATCGAGATTGATTGAGTCCCATGCGAAGAACGTCGAGTTTATAACGATCCTGTTTCTATGTTTGGCGTCGCCTTTGGGGTTTGGATGAAGCCGTCATTCTTGTGCGAGCGTATGATCCTTGATTCTGATCCTTCCCTCGTGCGGCAGGCTTATCGTCTCGCTTTCCACCTTTTCAAGCCTAATGAGGACTCTCTGCTTGAGCTCTGCTTTGCTGCCAGAAACCCACAGCGAAGGCCTCTCGTCTCTCATCCACACTGGCGGTGGAAGGGAGGGTGGCGAAGGCAGATCAATAGAAGTATTTCCGTCACTGTGTCTCTGTCTGCTCCTTCATCCACCTTTGTGCTTACTCTCTAACACGATGGCCTGCGTGTCGATGTCCGGCTGCCTTATCTGACTAAAAAGACTCCCGTTGTTGGGGCAGAAAGATTGACTAATCCATGCGTGTTGCGTGAGCAGTAGGGCCATCTGGTCGGGGCGCAACGAAAACGTTGATTCGGGTTAGAGGCGTGGAGGGCGAGAGTGTTTAACACCACTCTCCAATTTTTTTTTTTTTTTTTTGATTGTTGTCACAGGGGCACAACAACATCTATTACTGGGAACAGAAGGCGAGACAGCAGAGCGACGCGTTAAAAGTCCCGACACATGGTCGTTATTTATTTCTTTTGTGATACCGATCTGGAGGACGGCGACAGTCAAAGATTTAGGAGTGAGAGGGATGTTATGTGTCACATGGAGAACAAACAAGTAAGAAATCTGTCTCGCCGTGAGGAGTCTGGCTTTTTTTTTTTCTTTTTTTTTTTTTCGAAATCTAAAAATCCCCCTGGAGGCGGCAAATGAATAGATATCCATTTTCAAAAGCTTCATGCCTGGCAGTAGGCGAGAGTCGGGGAGAGGGAAGACTCAGCTGAAGGGTGGGGGGTTGGATTTTGAGGCAGAGGGCAGACACTATTAAAACTGAGGAGAATGAATTGTTAAATACCCCTATAAAGAAATATAAGACATGGCCCAGTTTTTATACAGGCTGGGCGGCTCTGCAGGCAGGTGATAAGGGGGAGAGGGTGGAGGGTTGAGGTGTGTGTTTTAGGGGGAAATCAGTGGAGTTCATAGATGACCAACACACACACACCCACACACACCCATCACATCTGCCTAAGGGTTTGGACTCTGCATTCCCACTGATTAACTAACACACAATGTGCCGAAACATATGGAGAACGTTATGGAAGCCCTTAAAATGCAATCAGGGGATGGATCTGGATTCTTCTGTCGTTATTTCCCCTTTGGGGGCCATACTAAACAATAAATTATACACTTGGGCACCTTTTTTTTTTTTTTTTTTTGCCTCGCAACACACAGGCAAACGTGTCGTCTCAAACCCCTCCTGCCGACGTTCCGCCGCCTTCTAGGTCAAGAGGCAGTGGAGAAAATTTCCCTGCTGACATTTTGTGTTTCTGGCACAATATTGACTTCGGAGGAAAGACAGCAGGAGGATTGCTGATGACATTCCACATTACCTTGGAGAAAGGTGTTGAACTGTTTACGTGCCCCTCAAACAGAGAGGGAGAAGGGGGCGATGTGCTGGAAATGCCTGGAAGATTTTTAGGATTATTAGAAAGTTCTTTATGGCGCTCTGGGTCTTCAGTAATATTTAACGATATAGACAGGTTTCTGTCGCACAGCTGTGTGTAGCTGGGGCGGGGGAGGCAGTGCTCATAACTGTGTTGTGTGGAGACCGGCTCCTAAATAGAGATGACAGGGCATTTAGCTCCATCAGACAAACCGCTTTCCCAAAGATAAGGATTGTAAAAGCAACAAACTGGGTTTCCATGGATCTAAATGCCAGCAAAGAATCCAGGTGATGCTTATTTGTCACAATTTAAGTTGTTTATACTCAGTATTTAGTCTAATATTACAGTTTTTATTAATTGGTACATTTCCTAGTCCACATTTTGCATCTAAACAAATCAAATTTTATTCCAACTGTTCCACACTTGACAGCAAAAGCTGCCCTAAAATGTTTAATTCTTAGAAAAAATTTGCTTTTTTTTCAGTTTGCTGTGGAGGAATTTTTCCCAGAATTGTTTCAATGACTATTTTTTTCCCCTCCAGTGATTTATAAGCCTGGTGGGCCACCAGGCTTCACTTGCCCCCCTCCAGACTGAACATTTGTTTATTTTAAATAGAGCTTTTTATATACAAGTAACAATGACGAGAAAGACAGATTAAGCTAGGTTTATAGTTGCCGCGTTTTGTCTCACACGCTTTTATTTTGAAATGATGCCTGCTCATGCACCTCCAAATTTTTGTAGCATTTAGCATTTTTAACAAAATGGTCGTGAAGAGACCCCCTTCTGTTTTTGGGATCGGTGTGTTTGCATAGAGTTAAATTTAGACTGAGGTTTAAAGTTAACCTTTGACCAGTGTGTTTCTTCACATCTGAAGTAATATTAATGTTTCCCTAATTGAATTATGGGGGCAAATATATATCTTTTCTGAAACATCGCCAAACGTGGCCGCACCAGAGATTTCCTCACCTTCATGCTCATCAGAGGGGAAGCCGCCGGCCTGCTGGGTGACGGGTCACGCTGACGCTTTGACTAACGGAGGACTGACATCCTTGGCCCCGTTTTTCTGCCACATTAGCTCCACGCCAAGGGTGGCGCTCAGCTACCATTTTAGAGGAGAGAGCTGATGTGTGTGCACAAGGTGAGCTGCATTGAAGGAGGGTACAGAGAAACACAGCTGTGTAAACCACCAGCTTTTTTCACGCTGATATAAACTGTTGTTTTCTCAGGATCATTTTTCCACGATGATGAGAAAAACAGTCTCAGTGGGGGGGCTTCTTGCTTCTGATGCGCTTTATTGTTTTTGTCTGTATTTAACCTGTATTTATCCAGGTAAGTTGGTTGAAAAAAAAAATCTCATTTTCAATAACTAACATGATCAGAAAACATCAAGTCAAGTTTATTTGTTGCTCACATTTCATCAGCAAAGTGCTTTTTACATCATAAAAACATTACAATCTATAATTATAAAATAAGCAATAAACATTACATTTTGTAAAATGCCACAATCAAAATGATCAATTCACATAAACTATGTTGCTCAATGTTTAACTTACCAGCAACTCTAACCATCTGGGTGTTTAGCCTTGATTTAAAGGAACTCAGTCTTTCAGCTGTTTTGCAGTTTTCTGGAAGTTTGTTCCAGATTTGTGATGCATAGAAGCTGAATGATGCTTCTCCATGTTTGGTTCTGGAACCAGAAGACGTGATTGGTCTGGAAGGTTGATACAACAACAATAGATGTTTTTTGGTGCTTTTCCGTACAATATTTCAAAAGTCTATTCTCTGACTTTAGAACTGGGTCGAAGCGTTCTTCAGGTGATGGAAAACCGACTTTGTGATTGTCTTTATGCGTCTCTGAAGGTTCAGTTGTGTTTCTAAGCTACATACTTCGTTCCTCCTTGGATCCGAAGATGATTTCTATCTTAGGACATCATGCAACAGAATACCACACAGCAGGAAACAGAAGAATATCATAAAACAAAGAAAAAAGTAAAACAATGAAAATGCAACCGTACTCATAATGACTCAATGCACTATAATACACATTTTAACTTTTTTAAAAGCAGGTACATCCATCATGTGTTTTGGTTTTTACCGAGTTGATAAAAGTCCATTTTGGAAGTTAGTGCACTGAGATGAAATGTATTTTTGCAAGTTGTTTCAATGACTGGGTGATGCAAAATAAAATGAGGATTGATCTAATGATATACAAACCTTTGGGACCATAATGGTGATGAATTTGAGTGTTGGAGGAAATATTGATGAATGAGCGATGGTATTGCCGATGATAGTCTTACAGACAAATTTGTACAAATGTATTAATCTTGGGCATTTTATAAGATATAGATGACATCTAACCTGTATAGCTGAGTTTTAGACACAGATTTGTGGATGATGTCACCATCGACAAGGATAGGCAGGACTGTCATTTTCACCAAACCGTGCTTTGGTTGAAATGACATCAGAGGAGGAGACGTGGTAAAGGAGGGGGAAGAACAAGTGGAGTCAAAAAAAAAGAACAAATAGAAGTAACCCACAAAGGCTTAAAAAAAAGATTGGAAAGAAACCGGAGAAACTGTGAAGTGACAGAAGCAGAGAGAGAGAGGTGAGGAGGAGGAGGAGGAGGAGGAGGGAGTGAAAAGAAGGTGGAAGGAAGAAAAAGCCGGGCTGCTTGCCAGGCTCTATTCCACCTTTGCTCTCCGGGTCTTTCTGAGCTGCCACCTCCCCTGCTCTCTGTAACGTCCTCAATGAAAGGGCCTTTAAGGAGGGATGGAGGACTTGACTCTGGGTTCACACTGTGACCGACACCAGCTGAAGCTGCCAAGCCAAGCAGCTTTCTGTTCAAATTAATTGGATGTCACTTTCAGGTGCAAGAAGCAGGGTGGGTTTTTTTTTTTCTTTCTCTCTCTCTGCCATTTTTTTTTCATCTCGTCTTTGTCCTTTTATGTGTTTCTTGTTGATTACTTTTTTTTTGTCTTTTGCAATTTAATTAATCAGCGCCATCAAAGTTTTGAAATCTCAAACAAAACAGCTTGTTTTTTGTTTTTTTTCACCTACCTGGTAAAGAAAATAAAAGGAACACACACTTCCTGTCAGAACGCTACATTTTACTGATGTGGATGTCATATTATTTTAACTTTTTTTAAATTTATTTTGTGAATTAGTACTTTTCCTGGATTGACTGATTTGTGCTAAGTAGAGGAATGAAAATGTCACGGCATAGCCATAAAAAAAACAACATTGCTTTCCATCTGAACATGAAGTAGATTAATAAGTGAAATAAAATCCACCCAGAGACGTCTACCGCAGGGGCATCCCTAAACGTGGGCAGGCGGGGGCACGGACCCCCAGAAAAATCATCTTTAGTTCATAAAAAAAACAAAACAAACAAATGAATAGTATGTATAACATTTTTTAGTTGATTTTTGTTTTTACATTTTTGCTAGCCTGACCAGGCCACCAATATAAAAATATAAAGGTGGTCCTACTGGTCTACTGATATGACAAAGTGGTTGACACATGGAATCTGCCCTGTGGGGTTTTCTACATATTTTTCTCTGCTAAATAAATAAAACATACTTGAACTCAGGCTTGACACAGAAACTGTCCCCCATCCAGAACCATGGATTCCATTCAGAACTGTAGACTCTTGTCAAATCTTCTATAATAAAAATCTTTCTGTGACGATTTTTATTTTAAGCAAGTTACCATGCCTGTCGTCGTCATTGACTACTTTCCTAATAAGTTTACGCGTCAGTTTGAAGTGAGGGTGGAGTGACAACAGAGAGTTAGAGAAAATATACAAAACTATTTTCCTTCCCACTTTCTTGCCATAGGCGTTTCGTTTAAGAAAAATAAAAAGCGCTAATCTCACATGTAAGGAAGCGCTCGGGTGTTAGCTGAGAATCTTAGTTCTGAAGTAATTAACGGCGCAAACTTTTCACCACTCTGTCTCTGTCTTTCTCTCTGTGTTGCACATTAAGCTTCGGGGCTGACATCAGTGTCAGAACGGCAATATGTGCTTATGCATACATAGAACGGTGTGGTGGGTGGCTGCACATGGACCCGCGCAGCCACCCACCACACCGCAAGCTGCGAGCACCTCAGCCTCCAGTTCTGGCTGCGAGAGTATTTCACAGCTCTGATGAGGGTTATAATGTGCAATATGTTCACTAATTCATTCGCATCCCATCGTCTTCTTTCAGCCCTAATCTCTCTCCTCCCTCCCTCGGTCTGCGCGTCTGTCGCCGTGGCATCTGTTGACGTCCTCTTAGCCACGGCGAGCCTCAATATGTCCAGCAAGGCCCCTCTGCGACGCCGCTCTGATGCCACCTCCCGGCGACGCGTTTTGTGTTTTTACAGTTGGCACGGAGGCAGCTCAGAGGCTAAGCCCTTAATTACGACCGGGGATGGGGGGAGCGGGGAAGCTTTTGGAGAGGGGTGTGTGAGTGCGAGTCGCGCGCTTTGTCAACGTCGGCTAAACGGAGTCGGCGAGCGTCCAACAAGAGGCGTCGGGTCCGGACGCGGCACTGGGAGGACTTTGAGGGAGAAGTGGAATTTGGAGGTTTTTCTAGAGTTGGTGGACGGGAGCGAGCAGAAGAAATAAAAAAAATATATGTATATATCATTTTTGTTAGCTGGAAAGTAGGCCTGGAGAGTGCCACCAAGTGGCAGATGGTGGAGGAAATGAGGAGCTGATGTGTTTGGTTCACTCGAGTGAAGCCAGAGAGAAGGCAACACCCAGCACACTGTTTCATATTAGGAAATACTGGCTGAAAAAAAAGATGTTTCTAGCTGTTACACCATCTACTGCAGTGGACATAATCAGTCATCAGTAGATTGGAAAACCTCTTTAAATTAAGTGATTATTTTCTGCACATTATGCCCTAATGTATAAAAGTCTTTCAACGCTGTATATACTTAGATCAATAACAAAAAGAGCCTTTTTTTTTTTTTTTTTTTTTTATCTGTAGAGCTTCTTGAAATTCCCACAATAAAGCTGTGTAGAAATTTGTCTTGATATTTAGCCAGGCTCCTGTCAGCGAGTTATGATTACCATGTTTATTTCTCTTTGCTAAATCTAGAATATTTGGGAGATTTTTTTTTTTTTTTCAAAGTTTTTGAAGTCTAATATTCACACAGGTTTACTTGGCATTTGGTATAATTGCATATTAACTGTATATCTCGGGTAGAAAAATCAATGTGGGTATCATTTCACAAGCTTTTTCACCACAGTTTGCAGGAATTATGTTTCATTCCTCCTGCCTGAACTGCAGGTTGCTGCTGTCTTTCTTTCAGCTCTTTTCTAGAAGCTTTATAGCTAATTTTGCTTTGACTAGGAATACTTAAACAGGCTATCCATTTGAGCCAAAGCTTTAACTTGCAGGCTGTTTACTTTTTTCACATAAAGTGCTTTTCTGATGCCTTTTGTTTTGTAAAGACACCCACCCATCATCAGGCTGCTAAGCCCAAAGTGTTTTTTGCTCAAGATAAGTAAGCATATTTGGTTAAGGGTGAAAAAAAGATTCCTTTAGCAACAAAGAAGCTTCACTGATCACTGTTGGACATCATTGTGACCCCAATAATATGAGGTTATTTTATCTAAAGTGCTTTTTTCTGTTAGTTTCTATGTCTTACCGACATGAGAGAGCAGTTCTGTGCTGGTTTTTAAATACTGTTAAGGTTATCTGCTCTTCGAGACGTCATCAGAGTCCTGTTAAACAAAATGTTCACTGTGTCGCCTGACACATTCAAGAAGTTAAAGATCACATGGCAAAACGTCACATGGGCGCCTGGTCTGCACAGATTGATGTTAAAAATAAATTAAGGCGGCGATTCTGTTTTTCCAGGACTTTGCCGATTCAATATTCCACCTGGTGAGGGAGAAGTACCGCTCGCTGGTGGGCGGCTGCAGTCCGGCACACGCTCGACACAAATCCCTGGCAGGCATCGTAATGACCCGAGGTATGGCAAATTTCATTGACTTTTATATATGACTTTGAATTATTGAAGTGGCGCAATATAGACAGAGTGACAGTGTGTGTGGAGGGGAGGGAGCAAAGAGGCATGGAGAGAACGAGGGCGGGGATGGGGGAAGGAAATCTAGATAGAGAGAGAAATTATGAAGTGAGCGTAGGAAGACGGACAGAGTTTCCATTTCGTGCTGTTCCTTAAGCTCATGCTGGAGAATGCACCTGCTTGCTGAATTATTGACTGTTCAGAGTCTCTGAGGAGAATGAGACATAGTAGAGAGTGTCAGTCATCCCCGCTGCATGCTGGACTCGTAACGTCGAGGCAGCCCTGACAGCAGTCCCAGATGCCACCGTGGGAATCCTAACTAGATCAGCCTAATCTAAAACCTGACGGAGTGACACTCTGGAGGAGGAGGAGGAGGAAGAAGAGGAGGAAGTTCTGCACTGCTCCTTCTGCAGCATGAAACAATCACATGGCCATTTATCTCGCTAGGGATTTATCTACTGAGTTGTTACAACTGGAATTTTTATGCACGTACATTTCCTAGCATGTTCTTGTGTCAATTTTCAACTGTCTCACACATGCAACATTCATACATGTGAAAAGTGACTCTACGTCTCTCGTATGTACGATGCAGAATTTTGGTTTATTCTTGTGCTGCCAAACCTTTCTGATCGTTGGATCCCAGTGAAACTTTCAAGCTTTCATTCAATGCGCAACATTCATTGAAAACACTTCCTTACATTTGTTCCTCAACACCACAACCTTAAAAAAAGATTGTAAAACTAGGAAGAAAAAAAATAATTTAAAGAGGTTTTAAAAGGTTTGTGTTTTAAAATGTTTAAAATGATGAAATAGAGAACGGGATGACATGTAAAAAAAAAAATCCACAGGCTGACACCGACACCATTATTGCACGAGGAACTGCTTTAATAGTTAGCCAAACTGAGTGGCAGAAGTTTTCAAGAGTTACCAAAATTATCTGACTGAAAACATTGGTTTTCTAATATTTCCATGTACAACGTACACAAAAATAAGAATTGAACTTCTCAGCTTCTTCATAACTTCATTTGTCCGAGGAACTTGGCTGTTCTGGGTTACAACTTGTAAAATCAAATAGAATAGTCATGGTTTCTTTTTGAAACCACTGGGAAAGTGGTGGATCTCTGCCCACTGAATTGGGTAACCCAGTCAACAGCTGTACTGTGAACCATATCCTGACAGCAACTAGACCAAATAAACCTGGCGCTATTGACAGTCTCTGAAATCTGGAAAAGCAGGCAACATGTCAACCAAGGAACGGCTCTATGTCTTCAATGCATTTCACATAAAAGTGCTTGAAAGAAAAAAAACGGAGTAAAATATTCAAACAAAGCCATGGCAAGTGTGAATTATTTTAGTGGGAACCTTATAAACAAAGCAATATGTATGATAGTATCTTCACTACTTGTAAAGTAAAAAAAAAATGTTGATAAAATGATGCATCTATTAACCTGGATGTGTCTCTTAGTGTATGCTGCGCAGAAAGACTTATAGCACACAAATGCACACAATTTTGCTTCCAACAATTGCACACACACCCACACACAGAGAGAGAGGAGTTTTATCTCTGAGCCACTGCAGGCAGCAGGGCTATGGGGGGGGGGGTCAGTGAGAAGGGATCGGTATCTCAGCTGTCTTTGGAGTGCTGGAGCTCATCAGTTTGGACTTCAGTGAGATCGGCGCTCATCCCGAGCTAATCCAATCCCTCTCCTCTCCTCTGCCTCCCAGTAATTGCTTCTGTTTGTTTATTAATACCAAATGTTATCTTCAAATATCCAGACCACGGGCTGCCAAGCATTCGCAGCGAGGCGGCGGCGGCAGCAGCGGCGGTGGCTGTGGCCAACAGCAGACACCAAAACTTGACAGGAACTCTGGGGAGTCCTGTTCAGCCTCCCCTCCCTCTCTGTCTCCCCCTCTCTCTCCCTGTGTCCCCATGCGTCTCATGCCCCTGCTTTTGCCACAACAACATGAATCAGGGTTCTTTTTTTGAACTGTGGACACACAGCAAGCACCCCCACACCCTTTGCCTCGGTCCCTCCAAGACAGTTGAGCTCCATCCTGAACGAGATTAGTCCCACCGCCAGGCTGAGACTGCAAGACGAATACCAAAGTAAACTGGAAGCACATGGCGTCAAATAGTATGGAAAATCTCTTTTTTTTTTTAACTTATCTGAGATAACACTGGGCATCTGGAGATGGTAAACAGTGTTCAGATGTGTTCAAAGAGCTACAAAAATCCGGATCATACATATGGAACGGCGGTAAAAGACACGCAGGCATCCATTCCCCGACTTAAATTTCTTCACAGAGATGAGAGAACCTTCCCAAGTTATTTTTTTTTTGTTTTGTTTTCACCCATCGAGCGCGTTGATGCGAGAGACGACGGCGAAGGAGGAACACCACGGGGACTCAAAGGAAAAGATGAGAGTAAAGGTTTTCAAACAAGTTGATTACAAATGACAGTTAAGCCTCGGTTCTTAGTCGGCATATCCGTTTTCAAATGGGGACTTTTCTCCGCTCTTTATCTGGTTTTCCAGCCGTCGCAAACTGTAACGTTCAAGTAATCACATAAGGCAACGAAACAGCTTGTCAAAGGAGGGGGGGGGGAAAGAATTAGCAGAGTGTGTGGCAGCAGAGAGAATCTCACAAAGACGCCCTTATGTGTCGCCTGTTAAAGCTGATAGAGATTCAACAGGGTGCCTCTTCTGCTGACTCCAAGTTGCATTTTAACCCTCGATGCATCAGAGTTTTTCCAACGACTCAGATGACAGGGTGCTGGATGACATTCGGCGCAATCGTGGAACATCTCCAAGACACGGACGCAAGGAGGCTCCAACCTAAGCGACATTTAAACGAGTCGGCACATGAACGGCGCGTAGACGCTGACCTTGAGAGCTCATTCCTCCTCGGAAAAAAAATGTTTTAATGTCTGCTTTATGGTTCCCAGAGATAATGGTTGGCTTATTAGGAAATATTTTCCCCTGTTTTTGAGCCATGAAGAATAAAGGGATTCCGGTAATAGCTTCCCAGCGCCCGTCACTGGTGGCTGACAGCCGTATAATAACGGATCATTTCAAAGCTCGTGGCCATTTCGTTTATTTGGATTCTGTTTTGCTTTTAGTGTGCGTATGTATTTCTTTTTCACTGAAATAAACAGTTTCTTCTTCAGCTTATTTAAGTTTTGGCCTCGGAACTCTCAAATGATTTTCCTGCCAGTCTGTGGAGTTTTAGACGTTATCGGTTCTTCTCTTGGGTCTGTCGTTCATCCTCTTGTGTAGCTTTTTATTTGGTACCAGCGCCATAAAAGGAGCTTTGTAACATTTCCCACACTGAAAGATGTCAGTGGCATTAGTTCTCATCTACTCTTGAACTTCTTTAGATCAGGACACAGTGTTTATCTTCAGTGTGTTAAAAGTTTTTGATAACTTTTAACCTATTTGCTAGACAGGTTCTCTTTCACATAAAAATAGCCAAGGAATCAAATTTACTTCTTGAGCCTATTTAGCTGTGGTTTCACTCTCTAACTGGGACAGAAAATGTTAATGTTATGACCATTTATAGCTGGATCTCCTCATTTTGACCTAACAGAGACAATAGAAACTCAGCTGTCCCATTACCATTGGACATCACCATGACAACCAGATTGTAGTCAAGTTAAGTCAATGAAAAGTTGCAATCCAAACCAAAATGAATACTTTACAGTTAATCAAAATGAAACTGTAAGCTAATGGGGGTTTTGTCTTTGGTCTAAAGGAACTCAGAGTTTCAGCAGTTTTACAGTTTTCTAAAAGTTTGTTCCAGATTAGAGGAGCATAGGAGCTGAATGCAGCTTCTTCTTTGCTGGTTCTGATCCTGGGGATGCAGAGTAGACTTGTACCTGAAGCGGTTACAGCCGACTGCTGTGTTGGGTTGCTGTCTGAATAATGCTAACGAATGCTAACATGGCGTGATTTGATGGGATCACTCCTGAAAACCGATCTGACAGAGGAAAGCCAGCGTAGATAAACGAGTCTGTTCAAATCGCAGTAATCTGTAAACTACATTTATGGTCTGAAACGATGAGGAAGAATGAAAAAAACGAATGTAATATAACCCAAGGCATCACAACAGAACATTGATGCCCTGGATTGAATTGGCAAGAACCCAAATATTCTTGTGCAAGATGAAAAGCAAGACTAAGATGACTAAGATAACCTTAAAATTAAAGAGGAAGAAATATTGCAGCAGAACCGAGGATGCCCTCAAAACTAAACAGTCCCCCCCCAAAAAAAAGAAAAAGAAAAGACCCTGCCGATAAGCAAAACAAAAAAAAAAGACACAAAGAACATTCAGGACTGTAGGGGTTGAATGGCAAATGCAAGAGAAATTAAAAGCACACATGCAACGCATGGGCAGCCGTGCAGAGGAAGTGAGCTCGTCAATCGGCTCTGGGAGGGCGTGGAGGTTTATTTAAATGCTTTGTCAGTAAATACACGCCTATCTATTTACAGTGCTGTTCGTCGTAATTGGTGCTTCCTGCTCTCAGCTAAAACAACTAAAACGTGACGCGAGGCACGTTCAGGAATCATTTTTTTTATCTGTCCTGTTTAGACTAATTCCAGTGAATGTGTCATTTGCTGATACGCGCAAACAGAATTTTACGGTCGAATTGCAGCAAAGTGGGGGCTGAAAGAAAACACAGAGCTGCTGCAATCGTTTCACTGATTTGATGCAGGTTACATTTATGAAAGTGTTTGTTTTTGTAATGGTTTTATATCTGATTTTTAATCTGTGTAGGTCGTTTAAGTATCTTTATTTTTGTAAATGTTTTGTGCCAATAACATACAGCTCTGGAAAAAATGAAGACCACTGTTCTGAACCGCATCGAAAACCTCCTGGTTATTCCACCAAATATTGACTTCTGAACTCTTGCTGAGTTAAAACATCAGCATTGTTGTTTCTAAATGAATATGAACTTGTTTTATTTGTATTGTTTGAAGTCTGGAAGCATCTTTTTTGTTATTTTGACCATTTCTTGTGTTCTGCAAATAAATCCTACATTTTTGCTTGGAATTTCAGAGACATGTTGTCAGTAGTTCAAGGAAAAAAAGAACAATGTTCATCTTACTCAAACATGAACCTATAAAGAGTAATATCAGAGAAACCGATCATTTTAGGTGCTCTCTTAACTTTTTCATACCTATCTTATTAATGAAGTTTAGGTCAGAGTTACTAGCTAATTTGATTATGTAAATCAACTAATACAAGTTGAAAATGACCTTTGAACTGCAGTGCCTGAAAAAAAAAAAAGCCTTTTTATTGCTTTTACAAATTAGTCATAATCAACAGAATTTGATTTTCATTGAAAAAAAAGAAGAAAAAATGTTGATGTCACAGTGGACGCTGATTTCTACAAAATATTGACCATAAAATAAAAAATATATCACATAAAATAAGTGATTGCATAAGCATTAAGGTTATCTTTGTCACGTCTGAACATTTTGTTGGATCTGAAGCGTGCAATAGTAACAAAAGAAAATCAGAAGAAATGCATATTAAGGATGATTTTAGACAGAACAAATGTGCTGCTGGATTCCAAAATATATTTTTTTAAAAATCACCTTTAATATTATTAATTTGCCTAAATATTCTGGATTATATGGTTTGTAAAACATTTGCAGCTTTGGTTTGTTCCACTGGACACAGTCCCGGCGGCCCCGCCCACCTCCACAAACAGGCCAGATTATGACTTCATTCATTACATTTAATAACGACGGCAGCTCTGTTTGTTCTGGAACAAATGTGAGAACTGTGGCGGGGAACCTAACATCTTTATTTGACTGCGGTGTTAAAGGATTAGGAAGAGGTTGATCCAGAACACCATGTGACAAATTAAAGAGGCAGCTGACGGCCAACACCACACAGTGTCTCTTTCGGACATCTGCATGTTTTTTTTTTTGTCATAATTAAGTCATTTCTTAGTGTTCTTATTCTGAGCTCTCCTGGTTGACATTAGCTGCATCCTGTTTGACTCTGAAATCTAAACCCGGAGACTCAAAAGTGGCTCACAGTCAAATGGCTCACAGTCTGCTGCGGCTCTGTGTAATGTAGTGTGATGCAGCCTGGTGGTGGGAGGCCAATTTGCCAACATGCAGACAGAGCAAGTTAAGTGGACCGGCATTGCAGTCTGAAAGTAACGTGACATTAAGCAGAGGCACAGAGGAAATGCGTACGCCCGAGCTGTTTGATTAATGCGTTGACTTCCACCCTGATGAAAAAGAGAAAAAGAAAAAAATGAAAGATACAAAACCAGCTAGTTCAGCAAAACCGAATCCAGCTCTCTGATTGTCCTTACCGCTGAGGGGGAAGTGTTGGGTCTTTACAGTCTTTTTGTTCTCTCTGTACCTCCATTCTGGACCACTAAGAATATATCATCAACAAATATCCACAATAATTCACCAACCTCAATGTGAAACCTAGTGGCTGCATCATGCTGTGGGATTCAGTAGAGATGCGCCGATCCGATATTAATGTCTGCATCGGTCTCGATGCTGAAAAACAATTCTAGATTGGGTATCGATGGCAATGTGGCCGATCCATGACGGTGGCTCTATTCAGTCTAATTCTATGCTTTGTGCTCTGACTGACATCATGCTTTCTCGGCGCCAGATCCGACCCAAAGCAAACCCGATATGTTTACTGCTTTCAGTTTTAGTGAATCAATCACGTTTATTTGTGTAACGTGTTTCAGCAACACGGCACTTCCAAGTGCTTTACATCTGAAAACAAACAAAACAAATAAAAAAAAAAACATCATTAACGCATCGAATCGTCAACAGTTGTGAAAACCAAAAACAGACTTTATATTTTGTGAAGGGCCGTCGTTAAAATCATCAATACACATTGAATTTGTTGATCAATGTTCCATTTCTTTTGGTTCAGAAGCTGGCTTTTTAGTCTAGATTTAAAGGAACTCATTGTTTCGGCTGTTTTGCAGTTTTCTGGAAGTTTGTTCCAGATGTATGGCACATAGAAGCTGAATTCTGTTTCTCCGTGTTTTTAATTTGAGCAAGGAGTGTAACGTTTCCTGTTTTTAGCTTTTGGTCAACATCTTCCAGCTCCATTTTGTGGCTTGTTGTAACCGCGGGGTGAGTCAAACGCAGATCTTCTGGGATGTGATTGATAGGAGCGGAACAAGGCGAGGCTGCGTGCAGATCTATTTTTACAATTGAGCAAACTTTGTCACCTTATTTTTGTTCTTTCCTCAACAGGATGAGCTACCTATATTTAAACTATTGTAAATATGATCTACACAACTTTATGCGTTTGGTTTTCTCTGTCCTGTCTGTATATCGGGCTTATTACACGTGCCACAGAAACAAATCATTTTGGGCCGGTTCGGGCTGTAAATCTAAACTCTAACTGACAGGGAAATGACGCATCGTTGCCCGATTGTTACGAAACCCATCCCCTCACTTTTCATGTCCAATTTGGTTATCAGGAACAGCAATCAGAACCTTGATGGAGCAAAGCGCCTGGCAGAAACTAAAAAAGCTATACTTCTGTCTGATGTCAGAGTTAGTTTATCTCCTGAGTGTTTTTTTTTTTTTTTTCTTTGTCTTCTCATTAAAGGTTTCTGTCAGTCCAGTTGCCATAGCAAGCGGTTCCAGGTCTGAGCCTGTGATATACGCGCTTTCTGACAGAGCTGCTATCCCCGGGTGTGACATCTCTGAATCACCAGCGATCAACAGATGTATTTGTGTGTGAAGAGCGCTCTGGGCCTTCCACTTTACTCCACCTTGTTCCTTCTGAGCGTCCCCTCCCCCTTCTTCTTCTCCTTCTTTTTTTCTCTTCTTCTTCTTTGATGCAGCTGATTATTCTTCCTTTTAAAACGGCGCGCCGCCCGCGGGGCTCTGTCCCTTCCTCTCTCCGTCTCTGTCTTTCATTTATCTCTCCTCTCTCCTGCAAACTGGAGGCAACCTCGGTGCCAATTTCATGGCAGGCTAGCGAGCAGCGCGGCAGAAATTATCCACTGCAAAATTGATCTAAACAATCGCAAAGTGGAACGGCAAGGAAAAGCAGGAGAATGAAATTGGGAGAGTCTGTTACCTTTTTCAACTCGCTTTATCACCAAAAGCGGGATGGCGGCTTTTTGCTTACAGGGAATGCTAATATCTGAACTCGTGATGAGATAGAGATGTGTGCCATAAGGGGCTTAATACGCTTCAGTATTCTTGTTTCATTCTGTATGTCCTGTATTTTCTGCGCACAAACACGCTTTATAAATAGGAACGCGCCGATCCACTTTTTTCACTTTCGATACGATATCTGAGGTTAGATATCCGATCCGATGGAGAATAACAGTGCTGAATTGACTCGAAGCGTTTCTTTTTGTAAAAACACAGACGGAAATGCACAGAATTGCAAATTTGCTTGATGACTCTGCACCGGGACGGCTCACTGAAATACCAGAGATCCAGAGGCGATGTGGAACAATTTGTTGACGAATCGCTCCACAAATACAAAAGTTGTTGCCCAACAATAGCATAAACATAAAATCCATACTCTTTTATTTTATTCTGCCCAGGAGAGCAGCACTGAGTCACCTGGCACCTGAAATACTTTCCGACTTTGTAGATAAAAAAAAAAGTCAAACCTGCTCTACCTTCAGTGGTCTTTCCTTTCTCCATCCCATGTGCCTGTTTATTAACCGGCCCCCCGCCACACACACACCACACACACACACACACCCACACTGCCCACCCCTTTCTCTCTTCCAGCCTCCCACCCCCCCACTATTTCTCCTGCCCTTCTTGCTTCTCCTCATCAGTGGAGGTGTCAGGACTCTAACACCGCAGTGCCATCTGGGCCGAGGCTGATAAAAGCTCACATGCCGGTCCGGCAGCGCCTGCAGGACCGCCAGGAGCCGACGAAGCCTGACTTTCTGAAGAGATGGGAAGAGATTTGTGGCAGCCGAGGGAAGAAATGGCGAGGCGTTCTCATGCTGATCCGTCACCCACCTTTAACCCTCCTCTAAACAACCTCTGTCTGTCTGTCTGTCCGTCTTTTGGGTCTGACCTAAAGAAGTCTTTTTTTCTAACAGAGGAACCATCATGAGACGGGATTTTTGTTTGATCTTTCTATTCCGCCACAGCATATTCTTCTCTTTGGTGTTTTGACATACAATCTGCAGATGTTGCTTATGATCCTTCATACATTAAGCATTAAAATGGCTTCTCAGGTATGAAGAGACTCATCGTTGGTCGGAAACGGAGGATTTTCAGCTTGGTTCTGACCAGTGAGTTGGACCATCAGAACCGCAGCAGGTTCCACTGAGGAACCCACCATTCTAAGCGCCAATAGTTTGTGCTGGAAGCAACACTCTTCAGAGTAGATGTCAGTAGCTGCGTTTCCATTACAAACGAGAGCAAAACATTGTTGGTATTCAGCTATTGTCGAAAA
Source organism: Poeciliopsis retropinna (assembly GCA_010277075.1). Lineage (NCBI taxonomy): Eukaryota > Metazoa > Chordata > Actinopteri > Cyprinodontiformes > Poeciliidae > Poeciliopsis > Poeciliopsis retropinna. Next base: position 17,191,940 of record VMRM01000011.1, on the reverse strand, counting down.
AACACAATTTTGTAATGCTGGTGTTTATAAAAAAAATCTGTTAAAATCTCACATAAATAAGTTTATTAAAAGTCATTCGAAAAGTTATTTAAAAAACATCATCCTCCTATCACTTCCTTGTGTTTTGTTTGTCTTTTCCGCCAATAGTAACATCTGATCATCTAAAGAAAAAGAACAACAAAAAAAGCCAAAACCAGAAGAGACGTTCATAGGTGAAAATATTCCTATCACACTACAGTGTAAGAATCAAATGGGCTGTGATGAACAATATCTAAATAATACATTGTATACACTAAGCCTTCCTTAAGTAACTGAAAGAGCTCACCTAGGATTTTTCAGAAACAAAAGACAGAAAACATTAACACCTTCACATTCTTTACGCAAATGTTAAAGCTGAAGATAAACACTGGTTCTGTTGCTTCTTGTTGCAAGAAACTACAAAAATACAATTTCATCCCTGGACAGAGCTAAAAGATGGCCAAGATTTGTTGGAAACAAATCAATGAATGTCCAGAATGTCCTTTACGTTTCTTTCTTTGGGTCCAATATAAATTGTTCTGTCTTCATTGGAACAAAGCCAATGAAGAATTCAGATTCTGAACACCAAACACACCAAAAAAGGTTTCATGAGTTGAAGAACCGATGTGTTCAAGGAGCTGAGGACCTGTCTGTGTTCCCTCAACAGATCTGGACCTGAGGCACGCCCAGGTGGTGGCGCTATCCACGGGAACCAAATGCATCAATGGGGAGTACCTGAGCGACCAAGGACAGGTCGTCAACGACTGTCACGCCGAAGTCACAGCGCGAAGGGCTCTGATACGTTTTCTCTACTCTCAGCTGGAACTTTTCTTGAGGTAGGACGCCAAAGCTCTAAATGTATCTCTGTGGTATTAATATCTTTAACCCCTTGAAAAGCTCAGATACAAACAGTGACATTTCCAGTTCTAAACTAGCTAAACCCACAGTTTGCAGAGAAGTTACGAATAATCAGAAGGATTTCAGTGTACAATAGCTGAGTCAGAAGAAAGGGTACTACATTAATTACTTAATAAAATGTGGGAAATCTCGGTCATTAAAAACACTGAACATTTTTCAGCAAATGTTTGAAAAGACTAGCTTAAACCTGGTTTAAAAAATGCTTAAGGTTTTGAGAAGGGGTGATTGTGTTCTACCTGTGGTAATAAAAATGATGAGAACGGTAAGAGTAATCGGTAAGTAATACTAATAATATTTACGAATATATGGATGAAAATAAGTCAGGTTAAAAAAAATGGCAGAGATAAAATAATTTGAGTCAGTCACAACAGCTAATGACTTCCCTTGAGTCTAATTATCTTGTATTTGTTGACTTTTGGATTCTCATTTAAACAGTGTTAAATTTCCAGATAGTTAAAACAGAGAAGTTAGTCCTTTGACAATAAACTTATTTTATACATAATAAGGTCATTAAATCTGATACATAAAAATGCAGAGAATAAAAATGGAGTGTTTATTGTTTGTTGTCAGAAAAGAATACATTTTTAAATGTTTCATTTTTTAATTTGACTTATTTTAGCTTTATGAGTACAATACTCATTTGAACCACATTAAGGGGAGAAAAGAGCCAGATAACATCTGAAACGCACAAAAAACTTAAATAGTGAAGAGATTCTAAGTTGACTTTCTTTAGGGGTGTTTTCACACTATTCGATTTGGGACCAGAATTGCACCATTTGTTGCATTTTCAGCTGCTGCAGTTCTCTTTCACACTACACTGTATCAAACAAACGAAACGCTACAAAAAAGTCTGTTGCCCACTTTCACACCTCCCCAAACGAAGCGGCTTTTCAAGGCAAACAAACTAGAGTTGGATTGAACAGGGATGTTGTGAATGCACCTTAAATGACATGGGAAATATTAAGAGACTCCTCAAGCCAACACACACTTGTTGATTTCAAAATTCCTGTGCGACTTGAACAACTTTATTCCCCCCAAAAAACGCAGATTATTCCCTTTCTGCGTTAGAAATGGAATAATCTAAACGTTAGAGGAGTTTACTTCGGCCACTGAGATAGTCATTCACAATTTGTGAATGTTTCAAACATGCCCTTTTTTTAGTATTTACACTTTATTATCAGAAGGAAATTGTGCAAAAACTGTGTTCAGTTTGCTTCTGTTTCTAAATGCCTGTTCAAAACCTTAAACAGCTGCAGAAACAAGTCACTGAAAATCTTCTGCCGTTGGTTTTAGTTTCCGACAAGCCTCCTGTAGTTTGTACATGCATCACATTATGTTTTACGTGACACTTAATAACATCACATCTTGTTAGTTATGACCCCCTGCTGCAGCCAAAGCGTGCTAACTCCTCTATCAAAAGCTCCATGGAAACAGCATCGCTTTGTTCACGGGAGACTTCTCAATAATCAACAGGCCATATGTCTGCTGTTCTCTATAGCTAACTAAGCATACGGTCACACTCAGCTAACTCAGCTAAGGCTCTCTTTGTTTCTGCTCTTTTCTATACAGTATCTTTCAGAACTAGTCTGGCCCCCTATTTTTTATCACATCGTATCACGTTAAATCCACAAACTTGAATATATTTGATAGAAATTTGAAGAGCTAGACCAACACAGAGTAGTTCATTAATAAACATGGGTCTAGGAAGAATTTGCTACATACAAATGCCCTCTTCAACGTTTTATGATACCTGCTTTATTTTAAAACATTTGTGAAAACCTTGTCGTTTTCCTTCTGTTTAGCTGCTACATGTTGGGGTTTCACCTGAAATATAAAAGTTATACACTGAAGTTTGAAGTCGTAACGCGAACAAATTGGAAAATGTGTAACAAGCATTAAAGTTTCTGCATTTCACGTAGCATCGTCGAGCCATCATCAGTTCCAAGATGATGGCTTTGATGAATTTTGACTTTTACCAGCGTCCACTTTATAAGAATATATTACCTCCCTGTTCTCCCCGGGGAACTCAGCTGGAATGCTGATGTATCAGATTAGTGGATGGAAGTCTAGATCGTTGAATGTCATATTTGCATACACAACACTGACTTTTTGTCTTAGCACAATGCAAGATGGCAGCCACGGAGACTTTGCAGCGGAGTAAAACGGCTAATGTGGAAGATAATTCATAATGAAATGACCAAACAAAATGCCACGACTGCCACATTCACACCCAGTGAAAGGACATCGGTGGCGGAGGAGAGGTTATATAAAGAGGAACTTTCGTGCTTTGCGTTATGAATGCCATGGCCTACTTTGTAAAACAGAGGAAATGTTGATTTATTTGTTATGTATAACCCAGACCTTAAGAAAACACTTTTTGAAACGTCTGATTTATGTGTCTTGGATTAGGATTTATGATTGTGTTAGACAGGTTATGCCTAATTTTAGGTCTAGAAAATGTCACATCTATTTGTTATTAAGTGTGTTTTCTTGGGTTGTGGAGCATAGAAAAATCATCAAGTCACATTTTAACTAACTTAAAGGTAAGGTGTGATCGGATTTTCTCAATTTCTTAGTTGTTTTGCACCACATTAATATACCCATTCAGTAAATTCGATGTATGAAGAGATTAATAATCTTCATAATTACTTCTGTTAATTATGAAAATATTCCACTTACAGTTAACAAAAACATGACATTTACAATTATAATATTACATCAAAGCAGTAAAAAAAAATTATTCTGAAATGCAACTTTAATGAAAAGTATGTTTAACACCTGCTTAACGGCTTTCAATCTTCAAAAGGCATTTTCTAATCTGACAAATAAGCCTAATTGAAACGCATATTCCAATTAAGTGAATACCAATATTCTGCATCTTTTCATAATAAGCTAATTATTAGGTTTCCTGAACTAACAGTGTGTTTGGAGCAATCTGTAAAAAAAAATCTGCTGCAATGGAGATGAAAACAATACTCTCAGATGAAGCTGGAGTCAAACCAGCTAAATAATCTCCAACCTCTGTTTCTTTTAATTAAACCAAATGTCTTAAGATGTTTAGAGTGTTGCTAACGTTAGCCTGCTCCAGCTAGCCATATGCTGATGTCTACAAATCCTCTCATAGTGGTTGACAGGTATTTATCACCACAGGTAAAAAGCTGCAAATTTACTTCATCGCATTAGCTTTAATGTTGCTGGAAGCGCATAAACTGAGCCGTCAGCAGCATTAGTGGCAACAGCTGTGCGTCATTCAGCTCCCAGTCTGTCCTATCAAAATGAAAATGTTCTTAGGAGCCTTCAGCAGTTGGCTTAATTATTCCAACACCAGGTCATGCTTTCATACTGTCAACACGACTGGCAGAGAAGCGGAAGCTACTCAGGTTGAGACGAAGCCCAGAGGTTTCTTTTCGCTTTCTGTGAGCTGCTAATATCTGCGTTTGGGAGGGTTCTTGTAGTTTAGTGCTGTTAATGTGATGATTTTTTCCCCCCATTTGCCAAAGTGTAATGCCCACTTTCTACTACATACAAGTTAAAAAGTAAAATTATTTCTATAACCTTTTTTGTACCAGAAATTGCTTTTAGTTTTTTTGAGGCTTACTTTTTTTTTTTTTTTAACGTTCTGCCTTTCTAATATCTCATTTTCTTTTAAAAATGTATCCAAAATCTTTTTTTTTTTTTTTTTTTTTACTGTCAGTGATTTATGATTTTAAAAAACTCAACTATGAGTTGCAAAGTCATAGTTACAACTATCAATGTCATACTTATGAGATAATAAATTTCCGAGTTTGAATTTCAACATTACAACATACCGAGTGTCTTTTTCTTTTTTTTTTTTTTTTTGCTGTTTCAAGTAGTGGAAAAGGGCGTTCATACTTCACTGTCCCAAGGATACATAATTAGCTACATAAACAAACATGAAACAAAACATTTTCAGGTTGCCAAGGTCAAGCCAGCATAAATGACCTTCTTTCTGCTTCCTTCTGGACAACGTGCATAGATAAAAGTGCTGCCTGTGTCATACGGTTGTCACGTCGTGTCAAATTAAATCCTGTATATCTATGAGTTCAGTGGTCTAAAGAATGATTGGTCCACATGTTTAGACAATGGTTCTCTCCAGCAGAAAAATCTAAATTTGCACATGACCTGTTCAGACCAAGTTTAGTAGTACAAATAAGAGGACCTTAAAGGGAGCCCTGTGGGATCCCTTTATGTACAGTAAAATAAAACTGCACAGGGAAAATGTATACAATGATGAAACCCATTATTAAGTAAAAGGTTTCCTCAGAGCCCCAATTTTAGGAATCTGTGATCACTACCAAAAAAAAAAAAAAAAAAAGACAGTCAACTGTGATGGTAATGTTTTTGTTTATCAAGTTCAACTGTTTCATTCACAACATGATGGTATTTCAGTTAATTTATTTTCTATTATTGCACTAAAAATCCTTCTATGCTACTTTTGAAACTGATTATTTGAACAATTATAAATCAATGTTGTCCCTTTTGTTGTGCTTTAATGTTTGACCCTGTATGTTACTGATCTAAAGGATCACAGTGTGATCATTCTGAAAGTATGCAGTGGGAACCTGAGTAATGTTCAGGACTTTGACATGAGTAAAATAGGCTGCGGTCAGAATGTGAGCCTGTGTCCATCCCTCTCTGCCTCTGCTTCTCTTCATCATTTCAGAGGGGGGGAGGGAGTGGAAATCTATTTCCTATGCTGTGATGAATAGTGCCACCTTTCTCATCAGTCTTCCTCACTCACTTTTGTTGCTTTTTCTCATTCTCCTTTTTTTTTGGTTCCTGAAGTAAAAGGCTGGAGGACTGGGAGGAGTCGATATTCGTCCGCCACAAAGAGCAGAGCTACAGGTTGAGAGATAATGTCCATTTCCACATGTACATCAGCACTTCGCCATGTGGGGACGGGAGGCTCAACTCGCCTTATGAAATTACAAGTGATCGTAAGAAGCCAGACATTCATTCATTCATTCGTTCCACTACAGTGTGAAAGATAAAAGCATATGCTTGTCTTATTTGCTGAAAATGAATTGTTAATTAGTTAAGATAACGTTGTAGGGATGCACAATATTGTATTTTTGGTCGATATCTGATATGCCAATATACTAAAACTCATTTGGCCGATAATCGATACCAATACCGATTTTTTTTTTTCCTGTACCTAGTCATTGAAACTAAATGGCTTTCTCTATTGTGGATTTAAAACACTACATTGTCTTTGTCAATCCAGCCTGCTACCAAATGCAAAAAAGGGGGCTGAAAATGATGGAACACTTTGAACTTGCATTATGTTTAATGTCAAGTTTATTTATGACATTTGCTCTTTAAGACAATGACAACACTCGGACCGTGCAAATGTGACGGTGTGCTGCAGGCATCATTGTCGCTGGTTTGTCACAGAAAAACCAACTTTCTTTGACAGAATGTCCAGTATTAAATTTTACAGCTAATAACGGCCGATACATGTTGAGAATATTGTGCATCCCTACAATTTTGGTTTGTTCTGCAAATTTAGAAACATAATCTTGACTATTATGTCAAGACTGTTTTTCATCTTTCCCTCACACATCACTGCAACCGACTCCGTCGGTATCCACCGCATGGAGAAATATTCAGGAAACTCGAACAGAGAAAGAGAGAGTGAAGACGCTACCATCATCAGAGAAGCCTTAGAAATATTAGGCTTTAAACCTCATAAATGTTCTGCAGCCTGCCCACAGAGATTATGAAATTTCAGGACACCTTTGACCGTCTGTTCTTAAACATTTCAGAGCCAGAAGCTACCGGCTTAATTTTTAGTCTCTGTCGGATCATAGGAACAGCTACATAGCAAGAGAGGAAAACGACGGGAGAAACTGCTTTAAGCCCTAAGAAATGTGAGGCTATTAAAACATGAAGAGGAATTCTCTTGGGTACATTTCAGTAACATTTTTTTTTTTTTGACAGGGTTGTAGTTTCTGAGTCACAGATCTGACAGCTAGTAAGTAAAACCAAAGTACACGATTTCAGAGCAAATCCTGGAGGATGCAGATGAAAAAATCTTGTAAACCTGCCACTGATTGGACCTCAAAAATATGACCAACTCTCTCCAGTTCATCACTAACGTTCTCTTCCTTTTATATATTCAAGTACTTTGGACCTTTACTAACAGTACAAGAACCTGAAGAGGTCCTTTAGCTTTGCACACTCCCATGAAGAGACATGACATCTCAAAGATAAAATAGGACAATTTGATAAAACAACTTTTTTTCCCCCCCTTATTCGGACAGAACCTACTTAAACACACCTGTTTTTATTTCCCTCCTTTCAAGTACACAGCAGCAGACACCTTATGAGGAAGCATCGAAGCCACCTGCGGACCAAAATCGAGTCTGGCGAAGGGACGGTGCCTTCGCGATGCCGTGGGCCCGTCCAGACCTGGGATGGGATTCTACAGGGGGAGCAGCTCATCACCATGTCCTGCACAGACAAGATCACCAGGTTGGTGCTGTCACATGACCCATCTGGAGTTAAAGCTTTAGACCGCATAGCATTGCTCTGATCTAACATGACCAGATTATTTTAGGTCTGCTGTCTGTGATCTTAGGTCAGCTGCATGTACAGTGAGTTGTGCAGCTGTATTTAATTTTGTTTAATTCTCTGCTACTCAATTGTACGGTTTTCAAAACTGTATTATAGTATATACACGCTACTTTGTTGATCTTGCAAAGGTTGGGGTTTTTCTTTCCTGTTTTCTTCTGTTAAAAGCATCCTAACAAAATAATGGGGACTGTATTGGCTGATGCAGCTTCCTGTCTGTGTACGTTGTGCTCAGACAGCTGTTGGTGCAGAAGACAGAGCTGATGAAGCATTAGATTTTTAGGGTGCATTCACACTAGCCCTGTTAAGTCCGGTTTAATCAAACTCTAGCTTGTTTGCTCAGAGACACGACTACACAATCCAAAGTTTAATACAACAGCAAACAATGCAACTGTAGTCAAATGTTTATCCTCTATTTCTGATTAAATGTAGTATTAGTTTTTCTGCAATTAAAAGATAATGAGTTTTCTAGCTCAAACATGAAGTTCAATTTATTAACTATTGACTCAGCTCAGTAGAGGAGAAACAAAAACATCTTCTACAGGAAATTCTTATTTCTGAGTTTTAAGGCCTCATTTCTATTTTGTACGCTCCTTTTTTTCAGTGAATCTAGAGAGAAGTTTACTTGTAAATAAAAGTGGTAATATATGTATAATACTGCTTTGCTTAAGTCTATCCATTTTAACTTATTTTACAAAAATCACAATCTAATTTTCTATTTGAGGTTACTATTTTTACTCACTGGGGCACACATATATGTATATATATAAAGGGAACCTTCAGCATTCAATCACTTGCGAAATTTCTGGTGTGCTTAAACAAAGAAAGGTAACCCGAGTGGTGGAAAGGTTAACTTTATTAGAAGATTACCTTCTCCATGAAGAGCAGAGATTTAGCAGAATGAGGCATTTTAAAACGGGCTTTCTGAAAGCCGAGCCCAGACTTGTCTGATATTTACCTAATCCATTTCTCTGCGCATGTGTCCAGGAAGCATGCTAGCCTCGGCAGTGCTTGTATTGATTTCCCATATGTGTCTGAATTTGGTAATCCTATTCTAATGAATGAGTGCATTAATCGCGGCTTTGCTATGATCTCTAAATCTGTAGCGTTGACTCTTTACTCGCCATCATGCTGGTCAAAGACTTGGCCACTATAGTCCAACAAGTAGCTCACTCAAACATCATGTTTTGTGGACTGTTTTTGCTTATCTGCTTCTTAAATACTTACAATAAGTACAATTTTAAAATGTATAAAGTGTATATAGTTTACATTTGCAATAAATATCAATGTTTGAGCTCATTTACAGTTCACATATGCAAAGTTGAATCATTTCTGAGGCTACAGTCTATATTTGTTGTGATAAAACACAGTTAGAGATGCTAACTGATTTATTAAGATGCATTCAGAGATACATGAGTAGATATATTCTTAATAACCCTCAATAATCTGTGACAACTTTGTTCAAACTAAGACTTTTACTTCTGTTAGTTTATGAATCACTGAACGGATTGGCACTCCGATGCATTAAAGATCTGATGCTGTTGTTCCAGCCTTCCAGACCAATCAGGTCTTCTAGTTCTGCTCTGCAAAAGCAGAACCAAACATTGAGAAGCAGCATTCAGCTTCTATTTACCACAAATCTGGAACAAACTTCAGAAAACTGCAAAACAGCTGAAACACTGAGAATTTTTAAATCAAGGCTTAAAACCCAGCCTTTTAGTCACTTCAGACTCATAATAACTTGAACATGGATCAATATATTTAATGTATATTTGTTTGAGAATGACATTTGACAAACTGTAATGTTTATTGCTTCTTTTGCAGCTGTTTATTGTATTATGTTTTTGTGATGCAAAGCATTTTGAACTGCCTTTTTGCTGAAATGAGCAAATAAACATGACTGAGTTGAGTACAAAATCAATATGTTAAAGGGAAAAGAGTGAGATGCAATAAGCAACCTAGTAATTTGTTGAAAATCAAACCCATATGTATGTTTTTTTTTTTTTGTTTTTTTTGTTTTTTTATGTTGACACTACTGTGCTTCTTGTTTATTTGGGGTGGGTTGCTTTTGTTTACTTTTGTTGATGTTTACATATAGTTATAAAAATCAATAAAAAAATAATAGTAAAAAAGAAAATCAAACCCACAGGATGATTGTGACACCGCCATGTGGAGATGTGGTGTGCAGGTCCATCATATATATATATATATATATATATATATATATATATATATATATATATATATATATATATATATATATATATATATATATATAATTTTTCAGAATGTCTTCCAAACAATTTGATATATTTTTTTTTTGCTCAACTTTATCGATTAGGCGATTTCTGAACTGGCTATTCTTGATTTTTATTTAGGGGCATTGATTCTTGCCATAGATGCACAAAGATTATTATTTGTTAACTTGATGCATCGTTTTCAGGTTGCTTTTCTTGTACATTACAAATATGCCTTACTTAAAAAAAATTTTTTTTAAAAACAGTCCCAGTGAAATACCTTGAAGTTTGTGGTTTTGCAAAGCAACAAAAACGAAAAAGTTTCCTGGGCATAATTACTTTCTCGACACGCTGTAAAAGTGCATCTAGAAAACTAAAGTTTGCACCCCCACTGGCAGGGAGCCTACACACCCAGGCTGTGGTTGTTTTTTTTCTGAGTTGTCTGAAATCTGTTTTGCTTTCAGTTGTTTTTTTTTTTTTTTCCTTCCTAAGTTTCTCTGCCAAGACGTGGCCTCTTCATGAGCTGAAACCATGAATTTAGCTTCGTAAGCATCTCACTGTGCCAACCGAGCCATACAGAACGACAGCTGAGCTGCAGCGGTGTGTGTGTGTGTGTGTGCGTGTGTGTGTGTGGGGGGGGGGGTGCGTGTGTGTGTGCGTGTGTGTGACAGAGAGAAAGGACTGGTAGAACCATGCAGAGAAACGGAGCAAAATGATGCAGAAGACGGTTAGGAGTGGAGGTGAACCCCTCTCCTGTGTCGCCGCTGTTAATTTGACCAATTTGATTCAGTTGGCCGGGGTTGGGGACGGTGTGATTAAATCTACCCAGGTCACCAACAAGGGTGAAAGCAATTACTTTACAAAAAAACTGAGTGACGGGGGAGAGGCGGAGGGGACATCCTGCCTTTCATCCCTGCCTCCACCCTTCGCCCTCCTCCCCGCCTGGAGAAGACAGCAGACGTGCTCTCTTTGCTCCACAGCTTCCTCCTCCTCCTCCTCCTCTTCTTCTTTTTTTTCTTTTAATCGCTGTAAATGATCAGTGGCTGCCGTTAAAGTGAGTGGGTCACCGAGGGCCGGTTTATCAAGGTCAGGCGAGGAGGGCGGAACTGAGAGCAGCTAAGGGCCGCGCTCTCCGGCTCTCTGCTGCAATCTGGAAGTGATCCCCCCCATTTCTCTCTGGATACTCTTTTTGTCCTCTGTCCCACTCATTGCGCAACCTCCCATTACTTTTTATTTTATTCCCTCACTCCCTTTTACTTCCCGCACTTTATTATAGTTATTCCAGCTTCGGCCAGAGGAGACATTAGAGATCTTGCGCGCTCATCGTAAACATCCCTGATGACCAAAAAAAGAAGCAAGCTCTCGCCGCCTCGGCCGCTTTTGTTTTCTTAAGCGGTGCCCAGCGAAGACACTTTTGCAAATATTTGATTTGAAGGTGACAGCTGGATTTAATTGAGGGGCCTAAATGGCTTTCATATAACGATGATGTTCTCAATTTCACTGCGGTTTTATGCAGATGAACACATTACTTTAATGGCTCGGCATTTACTGGAGAAGGGGAGAGGAGAGGATGCAGAGAGGGGAGGAAGAAGGTCTCTTCCCGAGCCAGATGGCTGTCTTTTCTTGCATGAGATTAGAAGATGTCTCAGATTCACGGTGTTGCATTTGGAGTGAATTAATATTTCAGCCCAAACTACTTTTTTTTTCTTAGCATCATCAGAGCACTTAGGTTGCGTATGTGTTGGCGTTTCGAACAAAGCACCTCTTTTTTTTCCTGTTTGGGAGGGAATGGCAGATCTTAGTGACAGATTGCAGGTAAAGCGGATACAGACTCTCAGCCGCTTAGTGATTTTTTTTTTCTTTTTTCCCCAGAAAGCCGTTGATGTTAATTGACTGCTTGGAAAGCAAAAGCAGCTGTAATGACTGATTATTAAGACGGCGAGTGCCGGGGAGGGAGAAGAGGAAAAAAGACGAGACCATAATTGCATCCACAAAAAAAAGGAGAAAAAAAAGGAGGCATTGATTAACAAAAAGAACGATGTAAAGAAATTAGCCGCGTGACGTCGGGAGCTCAGGTAAAATAGCAGACCTCCCCTACCCCGGTAAATGGCGGGAATGGTAATAAACACGGTAATTATGATTTTCAATCCTCAAATTAGCAGCTGCTGGTTAAACGGGAGAGGGTTTCCACGGTAGGTGGCACGCGACCAGCTGGCTGCGGAGTTATTCGTGTCGCGCGTGAGGCTTCCTGAACAAAACTGAAGGTGATTGGCCCTTGCGCCGAGCAATCGACGGCGGCTCTCCTGCAGAGCATTAACCTCCGTGGCACTGATGGATGCACACATGGTAATGTGTTGTTCCATGTAATGAGCGCTGATGTACTGACCTTTGGCTGTATTGTTTTTGGCGCTGATGGTTTGGGGATGTGTGTGTTGTGTGTGGTGTGTGTGTGTGTGCCCAACCAGTGGCTGTGATTCATCACGTCCCACATCAAGATAATGATCAAATTGTCTCTACCTGTCATCGATGCGCTCACAGCTGTCTGTCTGTCTGTCTTCCGTCATCCAGTCTCGTCTCCTCGTCTGACGCCTCGTCTTGCTTTTCTTTTCCTCTCAGGTGGAACGTCTTGGGGCTGCAGGGGGCGCTGCTGAGCCACTTTGTGGAGCCGGTGTACCTGTACAGCATCACTGTGGGAAGCCTGCGCCACACTGGTCATCTGAGCAGAGTTCTGACCCAGCGGCAGGAGCGCCTGGGCCCTCTGCCCGCCACATACAGACGCAGCCAGCCTCTGCTAAGTGGTACGGCTAATTATTATTTGATAATCTGTTTAAAAGGCGACCACACTACATGATTACATCTATGCCAAAGGTACTGAAAGGTATTTCTGTATCCGCAAAATGTTCAGATTTGGCAGCATAGAGAAATTTTCACGCTGGTACCATGTAGGGACATATTGTTGTTGACGAAGTTACATGAGAGATGTTCAGAGATGTTTTGAAACGAAGTATGTTTGGAAAGATTTGTTCCCACTTCCTGAGCTGTATTTTACATCAGTTTCCTATAAAGCCTGACCATTACCTTGCTATGCAATTCTGCCCAATCTCCCGTCAATGCTCCCTGTGAGCTTGATTTCTCTGGTACATTTTCAACCGGACCAATCGGCGAACAGAAGAAGTTGTGAACAATTGCGTCAATTTTCTGTGCTGTTTTAGAATTGTATTCTAAAGTTAGGGTTTAGTTTCAGCATTGGCGGCGGAGGAGGAGGACAAAGCCGGTCAGCCTGTGTGGGCCACGTGTCCCCGTATTGAGCAATTAAAGTCAGATCAAGAGCAATGCATGAAACATTTTATTACTTGCAAAGATGTCACGCCCTATACTCCCGATGATGTTGTTTACAGCGAAAGCAGTATCTGGTAACCTTCATCGCATTGCACACGTCACCACCAATCATTAGCGATTGGGTGTAATCTGATCAAATCGTTTGAAACTTTGAGTCCACTCCTCCAGCAAACCTCGGTGTTCTCACACCGAGCTGGTACTGGAACATGCTAATGTGTTAACTGGGTCAACAGGGATTTACAGAGTCTGTAATTGTATCATTAGTTACTTATTCAACAAAACCAAAAATGTTGCACTGAAGTATTTTGGAAATCTAGACTGTCTCTGACGCTGGCATGTGAAGACTGATCTGCCACTGACATAGTTAGCTTGGCATCACTTTGGTCGTTTGTCACCTAAATGCTAGTTTTATTAGCAGTATGGCCGCTTCCAGATGTTTATTTCATAGTTTCTGCACAATAAAAACATTTTGTCTGTCACTACAAATATGTTTGCCAATAATCCCTCGTTATCACCTTTTTAAAAAGAAATAGACTAAACATTGCTTTTTGCGAATGACAGCTCAGAGTAACATAACAATACGTGTCGAGCAGAACCGTGACAATTCAGCACCTGCTCAGCTCCTCAATATTCCGTCTTAATAAACTAGCATCAGCTTCCTGCTCCCGGCCTGAAGATTGTGACATGTATACAAGATTCTTCACGAAAAGTATGACTCATCTTCAAGCCAAGCGCGCCACATCAGATCATTTCTTACACCCGGCCCGCAAACGCTTCACAAACTCGAGTTCCACTGCCGCGCCACACTGTCATTGTTCCAAGGCTGAAAAGCAACAGCTTAGATGTCGTCTGGCAAGTCAGCGTCCCGGGCTCCGTCGAGACCCGAGGCTTCCGTTTGTGGGAAAGATGAATGCTGGCAGACGATCTGAATGACACCCAAATTGTCGCGACGGCGTCAGCCATCACTTCAGATCTAGGCCAGTCGGCGAGGTGGCGTGGCAGACGAGCGGAGAGATGTAGGGCAATGTTTGGTTTCTGGGGGATCATTGATAAGAACAAAGGCAGTGACAGTCACAAACAGGGAAACACTTTAAATCATGTCAGAGACTCTGTATGGATGTGAAGTGAGCTCCACTGTTCTCTTTCCCCGTCTACACTTGTATCTTCACTGAAAGGAAGAAAAAAAAGACATTTCTCAATTAATATGGGGTGAATTTAAACATGTCGCCTAAGAAAAGTTCAAGAAAACCTAATAAAGGCAAATTAATAGAACTGGGAAATAAAAATGAGACAAACATTTTGTTTTTTCATTATTTATCTCATGTAAGGTTTGTGCTGGCCTCTTTGGGAAGTGCTGCTGTTTCGCCGGGTCCTCTCCCCGTTTGACATGTTTTAAAACGATTCTGTTCTCCTTGTGTCTGGATCTGTCAGATCTCTGCACCTCCTGTGCTCTGAGTGGCAAAAGCCTATTGAAGAGCACAAGGGTGAGGGAAGGGAAGGAGATGGGCAGACAGGGGAGACAGGCCTACACCAAATCAATGCAATCAGACCTCTTATCAGTCAGCCATTCAATCTGGAGGGAGCCCCGGACAGCGAAGGGTGGGAGGATGGAAAAGAAGGGAAGACGGATGTTTGCTTGCATTCAGATGTCCACACACCTCAACCTTCCTCTGCTCTCCTCCATCACCCCAACGTTGACTCTGATGAGTCCAACCCCCTTCCCCTGCTTTATTTAAAAGCACGGCCCCCAGAGGAACGTCCAGGAGATCGCCGAGGCCGCTCTTATCGCAAACAGCCAAAGCAGCTCCACCTGAACCCCGAGAGCTAAACTCCCAAACACATCGATAGACCGACCGGCTTGTCCTTGACTGTTCAACAAACACAAACCGGGACTTTGTTGTTTGGGGTTTTTTTTGGTGGGGGTGCGGGGGGTAAAGGGAACCAAAGCAGCAGCATTATTAACAATTATTCAGTTATTAATGTTTGATTCAGATTGTCGGAGCTGGACTCGCTTTAGTGCTTATTGGGGAAAACATCAGAAGACTTTTGAACTTTTTCGCTTTAGGAGGAAATGAAAACATCGCTTAAAATCAATTACTCATTAAATTCTAATGTCATCTAAGTAGAAGCACAGAGGCTACATGGATTTTTGCTTTTCTTTTTACTTTCATTAAAGGGCGAGCCTCCAACAAAGTCCGCTTTAAACTATAATCAATCGACAAAAAAAAAATCAAGTTTCCGCTGCTCCTGGTGTTTCCTGAAGGCGTGTAGTGGCCCTATAACTTTATCACCTTGAGAAAAATTCTTATTCCTTACCCTGACCTTAACATACTCATTGAAAATCTAGTTTCTATCAAACTTGTTGCTTCAAACACACCAAGCTACTACCTGTAGTATCAAATATGTAACCACATGCATGGTTTAAAAAAATAAAAAAAAATCCTATATGCAGATGCTCCCATTGAGCTTCTCTCACTCTGCCAGGCATCCTCCCAGTGGAGACATTGATCAAGTCTTCATTGAAGGGAAAAATCAAATTGGCTATTACAGAAACACAGGAGTCAAGGCCATTGAATGGATGAAATGAGCCGTGAATGGAGCGAGAGGGAAGGCAAGAAGGCACGATGGATGGGGGCTCTTTTGTTCAAAGAGGTGCATCTGCACAAGAGAAGAGAACGATGGGTAATAAGAGACTCTGAGGATTGTTCCTGTGGCAGGTGATTCATCCAGCTCCGTGGAGCGGAGGAAAAAGAAGAGGTGAGGACGGTGAATGGAAGATGAGCGTGGACAGGGCGGGGGGGGAATGATCCGCAGACGTGTGCTGAGGCATTGTAGTTCTGGTTTTGTGTTATAACAAGCTGCCTGTCAGATGATGAGATCAGAGGCATTTGTTGCCAACCCGTTAAAGAAACCGGCTGCGGAAAAAGGTCCACCTTAACACAGCGTGTTACAATAAATAACTGGGTTGGAAATCAAACTGAAATCCTCGCAGCTGTCCCTTTGTAAAGACGGTACATGGACGGGCATAATGTGAAAGGCCACAAGGCGCCGTGCGTCTAATGTTGATGCTGCGAGGGATTGTGGGAGAGCATATTTCTGGTATTCTCTCATTTTTTGTTTCTCTCTCTCTCTCTCTCTCTCTGTAGCCGTAGGAGATGGGAAAGAAGCAGTCAAGATGTTATTCAGAAAACATCCAGAGAAGTTGGCTAGCTCATATCACAGTCAAGACTAATATTCATAACCTTTTACTGAGAAATATAGTCCAGAAATGAGAACACCGTTTGTAGGGTGTTCTCCTATATGTTTTTTTTTTTGACGCCATCGTGGTTAAGTGCAAATTAACGCAGGTTGGCTGGATGTCATTCGGTTTCACCACTGACTCGTGTCTTTTGTCGACCCACACGATGCTAGTTGCATTCTGAAAATCTAAACTGGCATCAATTCCAGACCGAACTACCAGAACCAAAAAGCTGAACCTACTCCTGAGGCCACCTACAGTGCAGACATGGGGCATGCAACAGGCAATGGCTGAGTAAAGCATGCTCATGAAAGGAGATCTCTTTGCAATCTTAAGAAGATCTTTAAAAGTCTTCAATTGGAGTTGGTGAAACCTGCAGAAACCCTGATCTGGCTCTGGTGGTCAGTCTGGGGCTTGTGGTGAGACTCTTCACCTCCTGACCCAGAAAATAATTTTGGCTCCTATAAAACCCAATAAAAGCACTGGTAAACGTATAATAACGCCATATTTTTTGTTAGTTTTATGTACATTTGACTCTAGTTACATTAACTTTGATTTATCTTGATTCAACTCTTGACAGAACAACCAAATCATTTTGTACGAACAAGAAAAATGATACTTTAGTTGACGGCTCTGAGATACAGCCTCCCAACAAGCTCGGCTAAAAGAAAGGAGGAACAAATCTCTGGAACATTAATCTGTGCCTGTTTTCCATCTCTTGGCAAGGCGACCGGTTTTGTTTCTTGTTAGTAGTCGGCCATGTTTCATCCAGCCCACAAGCCGCCATATGTCAACGCAGAACTCTATTTGCTTGGAGCTAGGTACTGAAAATGGACTTAATTTGCATGTGTTGTATAACTTCTATACGTCTTCAGAATGTTGTTTTTAGTTTTTACTGAGCGTAATTAAAACTAATGAATAGATTCCAGATCTGTTGCTCCTTCTCTTGGCTCGGAGCTCATTCTCTCCCGTTCTCTGCCTGTGCTTTTGCTGGAGAGATTAATTATTTCAGCGATCCGGGCAGAGAACACAGTAATGGTCCAGGTTAGGTGTAGGTACTGATATTTCTGAATGGAGCTAATATTTACAGCAGAGCCAGCATATCTGCAGCAACACGAGAGCAGACAAGCTGTCTTACAAAGGCAGGAACGCATGGAGTACTTGATTGATTAGCCCTCCGTTTTTTTTTTTTTCCCAACCTTTTCTCTCTCTCTGGGGGTGTATCAAAGCTCCATGGTAACAGCCACACCGTTTAACGCTCAGGTCCACTTTTTGCAGCGCTGCAAAACTTAACATGAGCTGTTAGCCTCAGGCAGAGAGAAGCAAGGGTGGAGGAAGGTTAAACCGAACAACAAAGTGAAGGTTTGAGGGGCTGCTAAATTTGACTTAGAAGTTTCTACTTTTTTTTTTTTTTCCCGTGGATGTTTTCCCACGGTAAATCCGCATATGGATCACATGTCGGGTCATGACAAAAAAAACCTTCGTGTAAAAGCTGTTTTGTTTTGTTTTTTTCGTCCCCACAGGGCTGAGCAACATTGAGTACCAGCAGCAGGGGAAGGCCACGTGCGTCAGCATCAACTGGACCCTGGGCGACCCGCAGCCGGAGGTGGTCAACACGGCGACGGGACGGCGACGGGATTCAGGGACGCCATCGCGCATCTGCAAGCACGCCCTGTTCACCCGCTGGAACAGACTGTACCGAAAGGTGAGGGCTCACCTTCAAGACGGCAGGCCAGCCCCGGATAGTCCGCTTTAATCGAGCTCCGGTCCATTTGTGTAGAAAGTCCGGGTCATTTCAAGAGGCGTCAAAGGCAAAATCTGGTTCGCCTACAATCAAAGCTAGGTCTCTGTTCAGTTCAAGTGAACTCTGATGCGATTTGAATGCTTACATGAACGCTAACCGGACTGGAGCTAACTGAGGTGCAGGGTATTCTGGGTAAACACAACCATAACAACCATGAGTGTGGCACTAACAGGAGAAATCACTCATGGTCTATTTAGCAACAACAAAATGGAAATACTACAACTGCTAAGGTCTGAATCCTCCATTTTTCTTTACATTTTATGAAGAAAGAAGTTTCACATGTCTTCTGAGTTTTTTACGTTTTATTACTTGCAATTGCATTTTATTTCACTTATAACATTGGAATCTTATGTTGTTACATGTGAAATAATCTTCCAGTTAAACTATTGTATTATTTCAAGTGTACTAGGATATTTGCACAAGAAACAAGAGAGAAAAAAAAATACTTGATAAGATTTTGTTTCTGCAGTGAACATCCTCAAACTCCCATCAGGACCTGCTGAGGCCTTTGAATTGCTCACTCTCGAGTTCGATAAAACATTTAGAACTAAAGTTTAGAGGGAACCAGTTTAAAGCTGCGTCCAAAGAAACACTGAACATGCCGTGCCTTGCAGGAACAGTCATAGCTTTAAACTTCTCCAATGTTCAGAATTTCGTAGCAGAAACTTTTCTACAAGCTTCCTTTCACACACACATCAGCAGCAGCAGCTCAGCTGCCGTCCTGTATGCCTCAGTTAGCACAGTCAGATGCTTGCTAAGCTAAATCTGTGGTTTCATCCGGACAGAGAAACAGACGACATGAAATGATCTCAGAAAATACATCCGCAGACTGCAGGGGTTGAATTCCTACCAGAGTCTGTTCATGTTTATGGATACATTGTATTAGTATTCATACTTGAGTGTAGAGACTCATTCAATAAATTAAGAGTATTATTAGAAAGTTCCATAATCCAGTAATGAAGATTTATTTTCTTTCAGCTGATTATAACACGGCTTAAGATTACAATATTACATTAAGCCAATAAAAACATTTTTAATACAGAAATGTATACTTAATGAAAAGTGTGTTTAAAGCTGCAGTATTTTTTTTTACATTTTGGTTAAAACTGTCATTGTGTCATGACTGGATAACATCAGGCAGATAATCTGTGAAAATAGAGTTCTGAGGTCTTATCATTGGTAAGTGCTAATTTATTGTATTTTATTGTTTTCTGTCACAATGCAGGTGTTATTTTATACATAATGGTCTTTAAAAGCCTTAAATTTGACTTGATGAAACCTAAAGAAACCCTGTTTGGAGTAGAGGATTAAAACCAGATACAGACTGAACGTTATCAAGACATTTCTGCTCAGAACAAAGCCCCGCTGGTTTAAAAAGACTCCAGTTATCAGTTTAGTTTGATGTGAACTTGATGACCTTTTTGAAGAGGTTAAACGTTTGCGTCTCCATTGCTAATCTTGCACAGGAGGTCGCCTGTTAGCTTAAACAGCCTGCAAGTAAACAAGCCGTCCGCTGAAATTCTCCGGCTTCCAGCCAGAAATCCAGAAACATTAACTACCGAGACGCTTTCCAACAATCAAAGGCCACACGTGTGTATTAAACTCCAAATCACGGCGCGCGCCGTGCCGAGGAAATGTGGAATTTCCTCTCTGCTGCAGATAAATTTTGTCGTCTTGGCAACATCTGCCGTCTGTGCGGCTTATCGGAATCTGGCAGCTCGGATCTTCACCCGCCCGCACTTTCATTTCCATCCCGAAACTTTATGTAACAGACACCGCCTGCGTCGGCAAATGGCAAGCCGTTAAAGCATAATGACTATGAAACCATAATTATTTGGAGGAGTTCTGGAGGAGCCCCCCACCCCCAGCCCCTCTAAGTGCTCCCCGCGCGCCGCGCATACGGGGCCACGCTAGAGCAGTCGCACTAATCTCCAAAAGAAACTTTTGCTCTCCTCGTCCTCCCTCTCCCCGCTTGTCTCTCCGCCGATCTTCCCCACCCCTCACCACCCCCAGCTCCACCCCGTCCCCCCCCAACGCCCCCCGCGACAGTTCGACTGCACAAAAAAGCACAGAGAATGTGCAATTGCTTGTGAAATTTAAATGGGGAGATTACACAGCTGTTGAAGCCCCCCACCCCCCACACACATCCACCCCCTCCCATAGCCACCCAAATGCATTTGTGCCGGCTCATTCGTTTTGTTTTGCTCGCCCCCTTTTCTTCCCCCCACCCACACCACCACCCACACACCGCCCTGACTAAACCTAATGCACCTTTTTGCCCTGACGGTACAGAGCCCAGCACCGCATTACAACAACTGTAAGTTTTTATGAAGATTTTTAGATAATGGAGCAACATAAAGTGGCACATTATGTACAAAAACCCATCATTGTTGAATTTTAGGTTAAAATCTGAAAGGTGTGGCATACATTTGTATTCTGCTTAGTCAATGCTTTCTACACCCACCTTTCCATACAGTCAATTAGACCTGGGTCTGGACTTTGACTGGGCCGTTGGAACACACAAATGTGTATATATCTAAGCTAATCAAAGTTGTTCTCCTGTTGAAAGCCTAACGACCCCAGCCAATCAATCAATTCAATCAATCAATCAATTGATTCAATCAATCAATCAATCAATCAATCAATCAATCAATCGCCATATAGGTGGATTGGGAGCTCTGGGCTCAATAAGCAGTGGTCTCAGTTTGTAGGACATTAGGAGGTCTTCCCACAGACTCACTGGGTGGATTATATTCTGACCCGGTTCTCCTTGGGACTGAGTTGCAGAGTGTAGAGCCGTTCAGGAATGTCCCGGTTTCTCTTCTGGACCCGTTACCCCTGTGCCCCGGCGCCATGGTCTGAACTCCAAACAGTAATTTACTCCTCACTTTTCAGGTTTTCTCAAGCTTTAAAGCGGCACTTTTCTGTTTTCTTACGTCTTTGTTAAAACTGTCATTGTGACAGTATGAGACAATCTGTGACCAGATGCACCTCCTCCCTGCCACCTGCAGAAACATAACGCTCCCGGTGGAAAATAACCAATCAGAGCCAGTAGGAGGGTTTGATGTAGGTGTCATCATCTTAGGCTAAGATGACATTTCACAACATAAAAACCGTCATCAGTTTGTTCTGAGTTGCTTTTGAATCATAATAATGGAACATTGACCAACATATTCGATGTGTAATGACGGCACTGGAATGTCTGTAATTGGTTTCAACAACTATATGACATGTTTATAATGTTTGAACTGCTATGGTGCTGAAATGAGCAAAACAAATAAAGTTGATTGTTTGGTCGTTGATCATGCTAACCAACTGAACACTTTTTATTTATCTTCATGCTTACGTCTTTCTCCCATATGCTTCTTATCGTTCTTCTCTTTCAGCTGGGGGTCCACGTCTCCAGCTCAGCAACGGACCGTCAGCCCATGTACGGCGAGGCCAAGATGGCGGCGCGCCCTTACCAGATCGCAAAGCAGCAGTGGTTCAAGTCTCTGCAGGAGACGGGCCTGGGTACCTGGGTGAAGAAACCTCCGGAGCAGGAGCAGTTCCTGCTGTCCATCTGAGCAACGCCGGGTGTGTGGGTGTGTGTGTGTGTGTGTGTGTGTGTGTGTGTGTGTGTGTGTGTGAGTGTATTACCTTTATTTTTTTAGGGTAAGATAACGCCCCCCACAGCTTCATACCAGGAAGTGCACCCTCCAAACCCAAGATTACGAACCCCTGTGCGTGACCGCAGTTTTCATTCTGTTTCGTGTCGCCCTTTCATCCCGTCACTTTTTTTTTTTTCCTTTGAACACAAACAAGTTTAAGCAAACACCCATCTAAATACACCCCCGTCCTCCCCCCTCCATTCCCGTCCGTGGTTGTCAAGAAAAAAGAGGGTTGGGGTAACCTTGAGCAGAATGAAAGGCAGCCGCTATCTTGTCATCAGCTATTTCCGGGCCCTGAGGCTCCCGCTGAGGAGCGAAGCCACAGGGGAGAGAGAGAACGAGACAGGCTGAGGAAGGGGAAAGAAGGGAAAAAAAAAAAAGAGGGTCCACGTCCAATTACCGGCCCTGTCAGGGTGACGGGTGATGGAGGCGAAGGGAGGGAGTGAGGAAAGAGAAGGACAGGGTGGTTCACCTTTTCCTCTTTTATTACTACCTCCATCCTCCTTCTCGTAATTCACCTTTTTAACTCTCCTGTGCCCTCTTCCTCCCTCCGGGGGGAGCTAAACACGACACAGCGACAGGTTAATGCAGCCCTAGAGGAGGCCAGGTGTATAAATGACATCATTACTTCCCGACTAAGCACAAGAACAGAAGAGGAGACGGCCCAGAGTTGTTTCTTTGTATTTTTTTTAACCTGGTGGTTTTTCCTTGGTCTTGACAAAAGCTCAGTAACAACATTCATTTACTCACCTTTTCTTCCCCTCAGTCTGACGACAACTATTAGTGAAGTTTTTTTTACCCTTACTTTCAGCTCCCATCACCGTCAGATCTGAGGTCCAACACCCGATAGGTCACCGTCCACCCCATGTAAATTAGCACCTTAATGCATCTCGTCTTTGCATATTTTGTCTGTGTATCACTGTGATGTCTTTCTATTCATTATGATCATGACTGTACTGTTCTGTCAGCGTTTCTCTATAAATAATTGAGCCGAAGCATCAGGCCGCCGGCGGCAGCCAGATCCAAGCAGTGAGAGTGACATCTAGTGGTTTCTCTGAGTACTGCACCCTGTTCAGACCTGGTGGTTCCACTGGGACTGTGGGGGAGTTGAGATGACAAACAGACCGATTTACACCAAAAACTACCTTATGACTCATGTTTCATTATTATTTTTACCCTCATTCATTGAGATCCAAGAGAGACCTATTTTGATAAACAGTAATTATTGTAGCAATGAAATTGGGATTTAGTAACATATATTTTTGTAAAAATTTCTAGTGAGACTTGAATTGAATCTGTTTGGGCTGGACTGAACGTGGCGTGATCAGATTAAGTCACACTAACAGTAGAACCTGCATGCTCTTCGAATTCAAACAATACTTTTAATACTTTAATACTTCGAAACAATACTTTATTGATCCCAAAGGGAAATTAAATACACATATTGTATTGTGCTGAAGTGGCAAAATTACAAATAATGCATCTTGTACAGTGGCAGGCTGGCATATCACTACTTATTTCATTTTGAATTTTATTTTTTTTTACATTTTTTTCAATGCAACAATCACAAACGATTTTCAGGTGTACAAGTGTTATGTGAGATGCACCAACTCAAAATGATTGAACCTGAAGTAAAACAATATTGCATCTTTTAACATTTTTACAGATACAAATTTGAAAGACATGGCACAAATTTGCTTGCATCCACTTTTTATTCTGAATCCCCCACAATAAAAAAACTAATCCAATTCAGTAGTTTGGTCTTTATGGAAGAACAGCAAAGAGGAAGCAGGGGGTAATGGTCATTAGCTTGTTCTGCTAACAGTTAGCAATCACTCTGGTTTTGTGACTTGAACTGACACTTGGTTAAGTGAGTTAATGTGTGCTGTCATTCTATGTAATGCTTAATATATTTGTTACATTCATATTTGACTTTTTTTTTCTTTTTTTTTTAAATAATTGAACATAAACACTTCATCCCCAATGAAAGCTAGAAGTTTTGCAAACCTTCCTGTGATTTAAAAGTAGCTGAAATTTGCCTACATTGAACTTGGAAAAACAGAACCAACTGAAAGATTCAGCTAAGAGCAAAAAGAAAAGGATTAAAAAACTCCAGTCACTACTTTATATTAATTCCGACACAAAAAAACTCCACGGTGGAATAGATTTTATGTAAGTACCGTCTGTTTGTCAGATCAATATGACGGTTATAGGTACAAATCTTGTTTTTCTGGCAAATATGACGTTCATTACTCTCACGCTCCCCAATGTTAGTAAACACAGAGTTTCACAAATTTATTTTTGAGATAAAACACAACGTTTGTCTGAAAACTGTTTGCGTGTAAATATGTAAAAACAAATGTACAAATGATGTTGAGGAAGGAATCTAGAAATGTCCAACTATGTAAATTGAGGTACAAGAGGAATTGCTGCTAAGGTCTGTAAATTGCACTTCAGTAACATAAAAAGTGAATGTTTGTACTGTATATGTGAATAAAACCACTAAATCTTGTAATTTTACTTTTGCCTGTCTGGTTTATTTTTTTAGTATTGGTGTATTTCTACTTTGTCGTGATCACCTGTCGGTGCGTTAATGTGCCGACCCCAGAGAGCAGCCGGCCATTATTAAAGAGGCCTCCCACTGCTGCGGCTCCCCAGGGAAATCCACGGGAAAATGGGTTATCTCAGTCAGGCTCATGGCAGGTGGCGCACAGACCAGCGGGCAAATTAGTCTGGAGGATGAAAGAGGAGACCGGTGGAGGCAGCTACACCTTCCCCCCTACAGCTACGGTGAGCTCTCCCCACCACAATAAACTCCATAGTTGACCATTTGAACCATCTCTAACCTAATGGTTGGCGGCTGCCACTCGGTGCAAAGAGACATGAAGGCATTATGTGTCACAACACTGACTTGTGCTGGAAGGTTCCACCATAAACCCGCACCGTCATGGAGAATGTTTTACAGTTCACAATCTTTTTGTTGTAACTCAGCTCCACTACTAAAGAAAAACCATGAAGAAATTAAGATTTCCATTGAAGTACATAATGAAGTATTTGTGTAGCTCCCTGTTATTCCAGATATTCAATTTTTTTGAAAGCAGATAAAATGGTAAATGGTTTATTTTAAGCATAGCTCTAACAGCGTTCACTATTTGTAACTACAACTCAGTTTTTTAATTTCCAGATTGGGAAACCAAGGAAAAGGAACAAATGGTTCCTTTAATAATGATGTGGGTTTGTTTTGGCACCTACACACTGACTATATTAAGTGTTTTATTGCGTTCTAGATGTCAAAAGTGACGTCTGTCATTTGTTAGCTGATGACCTGAAAGGGAGTTCAGGACTGACCCTTCAAAAACATCAACCAAGGCTGGAAAATAAAGATGTGTTGCAATGGCTCAGTCCAAGTCCAGGCCTTAAACTAATTCCAGAGCTGCGATGGTCTATGATCCTAAACATCCCTTAGAGGGGGGAGAATAGACAGTCCTGGTCCTCGAGGGCCAGTGTCCTGCAACTCTTGTCACCTTGTAAGAAATTCAGGTCACCTAAGTACATGTAAATATGTAAAAATTTTAACTCACTTAGGTGACTTAAATCACCCCCCAGGTGCAGTCAAGTTCTCCAGAGTCCTGCTAATGACCTCATTATTTGACTCGGGTGTATTGAAGGAGATACGCATCTAAAAGTAGCAGGAGACCGGCCCTCGAGGCCTGGAGTGTCCCACCCCTGTCTTAGATGTACAAGTAATTCCCTATTTTGATGTTTTAAGAGAAACCTTAAACCTAAAGACGGTTACGCTTCCTTTGCTCTTAATGAGAAAGAATCCTTATGAACAGACATCAGCAGTTCCAGGTTTGCAGATGAATAAAAACACAATGTTCTGAGCAATGACCAGCCTCATTGAAGTAAATCAAAAAAAGTGTGGGATGAGTAAGATGAGAGAGATGCGACGATAGCAAAAGGAAATCACATCTTTTTTTTTTTTTTTATTGGAAAGTGTCAGGGAGAACACAGCCGTCACAAAGTATGCAAAGAAGATCGCATAATGAAGTCGGGCGAATATAAATTCACTACAGTGAGCCAAACGCTGATCCGCTTTAGAAATGTAGATTTTACTCCCGCAGTCTGGCTGTAATTTAATGTATCAATCTGAAAATCTGATTTCCTCCAGGTTGGTTATTCAGAAGCGCCGCGTTTTCTGAACTTACCGTTCCGCCTGCGGAGTAATGGGACGCCGACACCACCGGCCATGAGTCCCCACCGCCACCCCCGACGAAAGACACGGACAAAGCAAACCCGTCTGGAGCACAATGACTTATTAAACGCGTAGAGGAGCCACAGACGGATGAAAGTCATACGCCGTCCTCGATGCAGTAGTAAGGCATTTTAATTCAGGTCCAACATTTCTCAGGTTCATGCTACTTTACAATGTGATCCTGGTTCTTATTGTTGGAGGAAACAGCAGAGACGTCTGAACACACGGGATCTACACCGGTCACATATACAGGCAGTTGTATGGAGTTTTACAGCACTGGAATAAGTTAAACATCTGAAGGAGATAAACAAAAAAAAAACAACAACAAAAAAAAACAGCATGACTTCAGTTCAGGACATTGCACATGTAACATACAGCATGTTTCAGGAATCAGGTGGAGCACAGTAACCTGACGACAAAAAAACCCCAGTGTCTTTTAAAGACACAGTCACCTCGTTTAAAACACAATATCACTCTGTGAATGAGTAACATTAAGGAGCCGAGTATTGCTTCCATTTCTTTTTTGTGTTAAAGACAGACAGACAGACAGACAGATGGGTGCAACACAGTACAGAGCTGAAAACCACTGAAGCGCACACACCACACACACACACACACCGACCACTTTGGGCTCACGACTTAACAGCAACAAGTTCTGAGGGGGCAAAAAGAGGAGCGAGTCCAGTTCAGGTCAGAGGTTTACATACGGTCACCGTGACGCTCGCTATCGACGTGTAGGTTTACATTTTTGATGATTCAACATCCAACTTCAGTGAGTTGTTGTTTTTTTTTTAAAGCAAGAGTGCAGAAGTTTGAATTTGCAGTATTGTTAGGAACAAAGTCTTTGGTTAATGGTCACAAAAAAAGCTGCACCTGAACTACGGTACATGTCTCTGTAGCAATCAACACTCTGGCATAATCCTGGTTGAATTCTCACAAATCCAACCGGGATTATATTTTTATGATGGATTATTTTAGCTCGTTTGGTTTCCCAGTATCAGCCTGGCTGTTAAAGAAGCAGTATGTAAATTTATAGAAAATATGTTGAGTTTTGTGATAGTCTGTTAAGACTATCACCATATTGGAACAGTATAATATGAGATGGATAATCTTAATAAATAAATATTAAAAAAATGCGAAAAAACCCCCAAAAAAGCTGTTATTACCATCTTCAAATTGAACCACTCCTTGTCAAAAACAACCAGCGCTGTCAATCAACCTCGTCTATTTGCTGCTCAGTGTGCTAATGGTGGAGAAATAACTTACTCTTCCTGGAAAACTATTTATGTCGTCATAGTAGCAATGCTAACTAGCTTTAGCATTTATGACATCTTATGTCAGGGGGAAACTTGCTGTAGTTTAGCAGAGAGCAAATAGGGAAGGACATGAGCAGCGCATACATGAGCTTGACTGACAGAGCTAAGACTCTCCTGGCTCTGATTGGCTGCAGTAACAGTGTGAGGAGGTGGATTATCTGGCTCATGTTATGCTCTCACAACACAGCAAAAATTTAAACAAATACATTAAAAAATGTCAAAAAATAAATAGGTAGATACTGCAGCTTTAAGCACAGGTTGGGATCGTTGCCTTGGTGAAAACCCAGTTGTTTTCAAGCAACCTGTTCAGCTGATGAGAAGTCTTCAAGCATTAGACTGTGGTCACCGATATCAAACGACCGTCACTGTGGACGGTGGCGCTGGTGCCTCGGGTTGTTCTTCAACATTCTCACCGATTTCCTTCCACATGATGGTGAAGATTTGGCTCAACTCGGATTCAACCGAGTGTTCAGCCCAGATGATAACTGGATAGAGCTGATTGGTGTACAAACAGGTCAAACCTCTGTCCCTGACCTGCTTCAATGCAGAGTTTGTGCCGGGAAACTCTCCATCTGCCCATGTGGCACAGACGACATTGAAACGTTTCTGTAAATTTAAGCTAGCACGGCCAAATGTTTTTAAAAACCCTTCGTCCTGCTCTACCGCACGATGACCGTATGCAAACTTATGTGGGCCCCTAGCACAGCAACACGTCGGGTTTTCTAATGACAGCTGGAGGATTTGTGGACTGGTTAAATGCCGTCGTTTCCTCTTCGTCCTGCCAGAATAAACCTCCCCCAATATATTAAAAAAATCTATGTAAACGTAGAACAAGGCAAGTAACAGAAAGTGAGATCTGGAAACACGAAGGCTAACCGTGAACTGAAGAGAGGAGGCGGGGGTCCGGATCTCCGTCTGCTGAGCTCTCCGTTTTAAGACGTACGTCGCGATATGTTTGGTTCTGTGACAGGAAAACGCTCCGGAAGGATAAAGACATCTCAAAAGCTCTGCCATATTTGACAAATTGCACCTCCCAGAAGGCGGCTAAGACACTGAATCTGTCACTTAATCAGGCCACAACATCTTATATACATACTCTACAGATTGTTCTCCGACTGCTTTTGAAGCAACGTCTGCAACCCGAGGTCGTCTAGCATGCAGGAGAAGCTATTTGGCAACGATAAAAAAAAAAAAAAAAAAAAAAAAGAAGAAGAAGAAAAAGGTGACGTGAGCAGCTGCCTGCACACACACAAAACCGAACATGTACTTCCACACAGAAATGGCACCAATCACAGTCCATGCTAAATAAGAAGGGCGGGGTCCGGATGGGTCACTTCTCCTGCAGCAGGGCGGGGATGTTGATGTTCCAGCCGATGGCCTGCCGGTCGAAGCCGCAGGTGAACAGGTTGCACGCCTGGTTCTCCTCGTTCCACGCCGTGCAGCACACCATGCGCCTGTGACCCTGCGCACACACACACACAGACATATATACCAAGGTTTCGTTTTAAAATAAAAAAAAGAAAGAAAAAAGAATAAGCAGCAGCAGATGTGATGCAGTGGTCATTCCTTACCATCCGGTTGCTGCGTGGAAGTCGGGCCAGCCTCACCCCGCTCATGTCGAACAGGCGGACTTGTCGATTGTCGTGCGGCAGGGCGATGATCCTCTGGTTGGCCGAGACGCTTATCCTGAAACGTCACACAACGTTGCACTGTAAATCAGATCTCTTTGGGAAAAGAGAGCTAAAAGATTTTTTTTTTTTTTTTAAACTCAGAGTTTAAAAGTTATTCCAGTTTTCTTAGATTTTGTTCCAGATTGGAGGAGCGTCACTGACTCGATGCTTACAGCAGACTGCTGCAAGTGGATTGAAACGGATCGAATAAAAATAGAACTTTCAACAGAAAATGAAATTTGACTTCTTATTTCTTTAAACGAAGTTCTGAAAACTGGAAGATATTTTCACTTTTTTTTATAATCTATCCCTATCTCCACAAAATAAAACTATAGCAGATGTAAATATTAATATCAAACTTCATGCTGCACAGACATAATGCATCAATAATCTGCTGGATCCTGGATTACACGCTGCAGCATGACCATTTTTTAAAATCACGCCTTTCGCCCACCTGTTGACAGCCGAGTCGGTGCGGATGGTCGCTATGGGCGACCGCATGTTCTTCAGGTCCCACACCTTGACGGTGCGGTCGTCACTTCCCGAGACGACGTTGTCCACCACCGTGAAGACGGCGGACGTCACGGTGCTGCAGAAAGCAGGACAGAGCGGGACGGTCAGACAGGAAGAGGACCGGTCAGAGAAAACGGTCACTTATGAAGCAGATTCTGCAAAATGCAGAGAAAACCTCGATTTAGACCTCCGTTCTTGAAGAACGGGTGAATCTCTTGCTTGTCAGAATGCGAAAGAAAATTAACTAAACATGTTTGGGATGTAATGAAGCCATTTTATTGTAATATAATAAAATCGCATCTGCCATGTTAGGACAT
The DNA here is from genome assembly GCA_010277075.1 of Poeciliopsis retropinna. Taxonomy (NCBI): domain Eukaryota; kingdom Metazoa; phylum Chordata; class Actinopteri; order Cyprinodontiformes; family Poeciliidae; genus Poeciliopsis; species Poeciliopsis retropinna. The sequence continues at coordinate 17,162,071 of VMRM01000011.1, read as the reverse complement.
GTTTTCTTCTCTTTCCTGCTTTGAAGGGTAGCTAACGGGTGTCTTTTTTTAACCACAGGTATTTTCTTCTTCTTGATATGATGAACATGAAACCACTGAATCAATTTCTATAAAGAACTGAATGCAAATAAGCTTCAGAACTCGACTATCGGATCCATTATTTGTCAAGACTAAATAAATAAATAAATAAATAAAAATTAAATGTTGTCATAACTCATGTCGTCTAATTATCCTCAAAGAGCCGCGGCGCATGCTGATGCTGTGGGTGTGAAGAATCTCCGGTCAGTCCCGTCACACGCAACTGTCCGAACTGAGAGAGCAGAAACCAGAGGGGATGTTTGTCCAAACGCGCAACGTGAACCCGAAAAATTAGAACGAAAAGTCCAAAACATAAAGAAGAAACCAGACCTACAACAACTTGCTTATTCTTATACGCTCGTGATTTCGTTCACTAATAGAAACATTCAGTTTTTCCCCTTTTGTTCCTGTCCATTCATGGAGTGAAACTTAGGGAAAAAAAAGGAAAAAGAGGGGAATAATTATAGTAAATAGTGTTCCATCACACCTCTCCTTCTTTTCAGCTTCTACATCTAGTCTGTCCTGCTTATATGAACCGCCCCCTTAATTCAAATTGACATGGCATTACGGGCTAATTAGGCACCCAAACCTGGCCCCATTAAAGGCTGCAGCTCCAGGAAAGTGTTGCGCCGACACAGGCACCTCCTGACTTTGAAGGGTACGGCCCAGCTGGGAATACACGCGGCGTGGAGGGGATGATGGGAGGTGAGCGCGCGGCGTAATCAGACAAGGTAATTGATTATAAGGTTGATTAAGGTTAAAGGGTTTCTCACGACGACGGCGGTGAGGAAAGGGGAAAGGAGGGGGGGGAGAAGGAGTTTGGTGGTACTTAATGCTCGGCTGGGCTCTGACAGCCAAGGTCAAGAGACTGAAAGACCCGAGGAAAAAAAAAAATACAAATGTAAAAGCTTCTCATTAGTGGAGAAAACGTGAAATTTTTTTTTATGTGTATAAAAAAAAAAAATTAAAAAAAATTATACAATCCTGTCATAATGAAAGAATTTTTAAATTGAATCAAAGATGAATGCGTGTTTTTTTTAATTTTTTTTTTTAATTTGAGTAAATTGCAGCGTCCGATTACTTAATTGCAGGAACTGTATTTTAATTAAAACCTATACACTGACAAACTAAACAACGTTTTCTATTTTAAAAGAAACTTTTGCTGCTAAAGTATTGAATAAATAGACAAATGTACAAAGTTGTTTATGTTTTCGGTCTGTTGTTAAACATAAAAGGAACTGCCAGAGGGCCAAAACAAGCAGCTTTGTCGTCCATTGTTCTCATCAGTGGATGTCACTTGTGCGTCAAATGTACCAGAAACGAGCGAATACAAGATTCCCATTGGAACCTTTGTTTGATTTTGATTGATTGTGTTAAAAACACACCTAATATATATATATATATGATTAATTAATCAAAATTAACATGTTAAAGGTCACTGCCCAAATAGATTTAATTGGGATTCTATGCAACAGATGAAGAGAAAGTCTTGGATAAGTGAAGAGCAACCCGCAGCATGATGCTCCCATCACCATGTTTCAAAGTTAATGTAGTTTACTGAGGCTGATGTGTGATGATGGTGATGATTTTTTATTTGCATGCAAACCGTTACTTCTCTAATAGATTATCTTAGCCCGGTCAGTTTGGGTTGCATAAACTGTTGGCCAACTCACTGACCAAATTTAATCAGAAATGATATATTTTGTCCTTATGGTAATTTAAAGTTTTTGAAAAGTCGACAATCACCAATTCGATAGAAACCAGTTTTTAATTTCTCAAGATGAACAGAGGATTTTTATCTGCTCTGATGTTGAATCATATGGATCTTAAACTGTTGGTGTTTAAAGATAAAAGCTAAAGATGTAAATGAAACCAGTCAGATGGAGACTAAGTGCTTGTGCAGCTTTGTGTTAATTCTCCAGCGCTGCAGCAAAGCTGACAGTCCCCGAAGTGCTGGAGTATTCCTCAGGAGAGACGAGATATCAGATCTGCATCTAACACACACTCACAACCACGCCTGCGCGCGCACACACGCACTCTCTGCGGAGCGCAATCAGAATGTCTGAGGAAGCTGTCGACCGGAGGGGAGACAAACCCGACATGGCATCCCGTTTGTAGAGCAAGTGCGCTGTCGTTTCTCGTTTGCTCTCGGCCGTTTTGTTAGCTCGCGCGCCGTTGTCATTACACTGCAATTATGGCGGGGCGGTGGGACGGAGGGTGGATGCTGCACTTTTAGCCGCCGCGCTCCGCTGTCAGCCAGCGTTAGGCGTAATTGCCGGTGAAGGCGGTGGAAACGAGAGGCTTTCACCCTCCTCCTCCCTCCCTCCTCCCTTCTCCCTGCCTCTATTAAACCGTTCTCATTTATCTCTGCGACTGCAGCTTTTCACAGGAATGATGGTGTGTTTATGTCAGTCATATTGCAACATTACGTCATAAGGAAGATCCCGGGAAACGAGAGAGAGTGAGAGAGACGGCGGCGGATGTAGCAGCTAACAAGTGGTGACAAACTGGATCAGGAAGCGACCTTTTAGGACCCAAAGGATGGATCCAACCTGTGCCCAGTCTAAAATATCAACTTTATTTAAGAATTTCTACCTGAAATTCATCAGGAACTTTAATGGAAGATGTTAAATCTGCTGCATTTTACACATTTTATTATAGCACATTTCAGACTACTTAAAAAAATATAAATAAATAAAGGGACACAACTGAAGTTTTCATGCTTTCACTGATGTTTTGAACTCAAGACGAACCATCTGGTCCTCATCCAAACTTAAAGTGGAGATATTATATAAGCTGCTTCTTCTTCTTCCCCGAGCTACTTCATGTATTTCTGGTTTAAATATAAGAAGGATTAAAAGGACTAAAAGCCATGATTATTATGGCTTCCAGATCATTAAACTCCACAATGGATCAAAATTCGAATGCTTAACTCTATTATTCAGATGAGTAATGACATTTTCTGCTCATTTTTATTTAACCGTTTATGCCTCTTTTTGACACAGTAATAGAAATGCATTAAAAGATGCAAAATCAACAATTAAATTCAATTTTAAATAAGAAAAACAAACATTCCATTGTCTAAAATGCAGTAATAGCATCCCTAATCATTTATAAAGTTCTTGATTAATATTTCCATTAATGCAAAAATTAAATGCTAAATATTTTTATGTAATATTTTACATTTTTTTGTACAGTTATGGCTCAATAACTGCTCTGAATATGTTATCGAATTTACGACTAATCAATTACTGAATTAGTTGACAATCATGTCAATAACTGATTAATGCAATTTATCATTTCAGCCACAACTCTGTTTAATTTTTTTCTCTGGAATCGGTGACAAAAAATATTGGAACTTTTTCCACAATAATTTCACTTTTTTAGATTCTCCTCTCTTATTACAGGCGTCTTTTCCAAATGACAGCTTATAATAAACTCATTAATAGACCTGTCACAATAAATCATTTAATAGCATGATAAATTAAAACGAGTCGTCTAATTTCCATTTGAATGATTTATTATTTTTCTGTTTCTACCAAAAACTGGGCAACAAAAGTCTTCAGTGTGTCTCATCGAGCCTTTTTTTGAAGGACAATTTTGTTTACAGAGACTAAATAATTCACTTTATTTGTTGTTTCTGTTGTTTTGTTTATTTATTTTTGGACATTTAAAATGTTAGATTTTATAGTTTATTGATCTTAAAGAATATGTTCAAGCATAATTATGCTCTTAGAATTATATTACTTGAAAATGGTGTCAAAACAATGATACTATTGTTTATCGCAATAACTTCTGGGACAATTTATCATCCAGCTACAGGTCAGCTTAAAGGATTCAGATGGACAATTCCTACTATTAGCAGCAGTAAAATGAAGCCTCAAGCTGCTCCAAGTTAGCAGTTGAATAACACAGGAGAGTTAATTTAAGCACATGATTACTTAATAAGCAGCAGCTGAATGATTTTTGTTGCTCATAAAACAGAAATCTGTGTCGCATTTACATGTTTTGGTGGGTTTGGAGCTTTGAACACATCAGGAAGGGCGAGAGGCAAAAGAGGCCTCATGGGAAGGACAGAAGGATGGAGGAGAGGAGGCGGGGATGTTAACTGTGAAACACTGGAGTCTAATCTCATTACTGCAATTGTCTATGGGAGGGAATTAGTCTGGGATCTGCAGGAATTATTCATGTTGGGATTGTACGTAATGAGCTCGACGTAATCCCTCGCCTGCAATCAAAGGCTGCCAGAGAGCAGCAGCCAGCGGACGCGTGTAGGCATGCGCATAAACACACACGCACGCACGCAAACACTACCCTCCCCACTTACGGCTTTTAAAGAGCAGCGCGGCTGAAAGCCACAGACGAGCCTGACAGCCGTCGCTTTGAAACGGGCGGCTGCAATTGAGTGTTAACAGCGAGCGAGGAGCCAAATTACACAGAGTGGGGGGATTAACGCTGAAACGGACAGATAAATGAACAGGAGAGCGGGGCAGAAAGAGAGGTAGTGATAGGAAACAGAGACGCAAACTGTCTGAGTGAAGAGAAGTGCTCAGTAATGAATGAAAGGCAAGTGGAGGATTTGGCTTAGAGCAATAAGGTCTGCAGATTAATGCTAAAGGAAAGAGGAAGAAGGGAACTGGAGGGGAATTGGAGAGCTGGAGGAGGAGACAGCACCACCTAGTGGACACTTGGCTGCAAATTGGCCAAGCAATGAAGGTTCAAAGTTCATATAAAGTAACAGTTTATATGAAGGGGTGTGCATAACTGACTCACATAACATAACTTAATATAACACCTGTTATGACCATGAAGGAGTCTTCATGAATGACACTTTGAATGCACAGTTGGCACTTTTAATGGGCTTTTTATGCAAATTTTAGTACAACTTTACATTTAAAGTGTCATTATTTACCAAATGACAGTTGATGACAACAGTCAAACATTCATGAAGACTAATGTCAGTCTTGTACACACCCCTTCAAATAAAGTGTTACCAAAGGTTTGGGCTGCAGGCGAATGGATGTGTGAATGAAATGGGAGGGCGGACTCGCAAACCTTGAAGCCAAAATAAAATAAAAACCACAAAAAAATAAAATAAAATAAAAAAGAAAATACAATCTGTGAGAGAAGGAGGAAAAACAAACAAACAAAAAAAAAAAAGATGTGGACTCACTCTGTGTGTCCCTGGAAGACATTGACAGAGTGGATGGACGGGTCCCTGAAGTCCCACAGTCTAAAGGTGGTGTCCCTGGAGGAGGTGACCACCAGGCGCTGGGTGGGGTGGGTGCAGCAGTGGGTCAGCTCCTGGTCATGACCTGCACAAACACCAACAAAACGATTCACGACAACAGATTCCCGTCTGGCTTTCCTGTCGTTTCTGTGAGCACACACAGCAGTTTACGGGGTAAACTGTAACATTACAAACACACATTTCAAAATCTTTTATTAGATTTCAGATTCTGAAAATGTAACAAACCATTTATTGATTTATTATCATCCACATCCTGTTTCTCTAATTTATTTTCAGCCCTGTTGACGATTCTTTCCATGGTTTCTAACCCTCTTGCTCGTTTCTGCTAAAAACACAAAATATTACTAAGTATTTGTGGTCCAGTTTCTAGTGCAAATCTAACAAACATAATACTGTCATAAACTTAATATTACATTAAATATTTTGTTACAAGTGACATAATCTGTCAGTGGAACTACAACAATTTTTTATGTCTTACTGAAAAGTTACTTGTAATTGTTGTTTGTTACACTAAAAGATTTGCACTATAAAATGAATCAAGTAACACTAGATAAGATTTTGTGTTTTTGCAGCAAACCAACCTCTCACCGAAACATTTGTGAAATGTTTCTGCCAACATTTCACCGATGGCAGAAATGTTTCAAATTTAGGCTGAAAAGTTCAAATTTGGACTTTTCCACATCCTTGAACAAAAGCTAAAGAGGCCACGAACAGAACATTTTGTCCTGTGTCTGACTGAATCTTCCACTCAGGATTGAGTATCCCATACAGAATGTATCCACTAAAACATTTTCCCCTCACTTCATACCGGTCAGAGTGTGAACCAGTTCGGACGTCTCCACCTCGTACAGGTTGGCGGAGCGGTCCCACGAAGCAGTCACCACCTGTCGGCCTCCCACCAGCCAGTCGGCCGCGATCACCACGCCCTGGTGGCTCTTAAGGGTTGATGTGGCAACCCGGACTGTGGGGACCTCAGAGGGACCGTCTCCGTCCGCCTCGCCCTCTTCTCTGTCGGATGAATCCTGGTCGTCGTCGCATGGAACCTGCAAAAGGACGAGATACGGTCTGTTCACCGTCTACACACAGTGAACAGACTATAGCTTCCTGGTTTTTGGAAAGTTATTGTCCAAAAACTATTTCTGGGTTAAAAGACAGAATACTGAGAGAGATTTTTTAAATTATTGTTTTACATTCATCAAAAAGAGGAATTTGTGTATCTCCGTTTGTTTATTATACTTTTTAAAAATTCTGACCGGTTTATTCAAAACATTTGATTTAACTGGAGACCCTGTGGATTTATTGTATGACTACATCTCAAATACGTGACAAAAAAAAAAGAGGAATCAAAAGAAATCAGTTAATACATCTGGAAGAGAATTATGGACAATTTCCAGATATCCAAAGGTGCCATTTTCATCTGTTCTAACAATTAAAAGCAAGTATAAACACATTAGGAATAGCAATTATTCACCTTAATTTTCGGAGACATATTCGGTGGTGTGATGAAACTAAACACAGCGTGTTTGGATTCTGAACTTACCCACAAAAATAGCTAGCTAGCAAGGATAAATTAGCAGCTACTTAGCAGTAGCAACGTAATGAAGTCTGAACGCGATGGAAACTAATGCAAAGTCCCATGAGAAAAAAAAAAAAAAAAACCTGCCATGACCTGTTGATAAATGTAATTAAAGCCCACTTTAAAAAAAAAAAGAAAAACAAATAAATTTTAAGGCCTTAATTTTAGAGACATGGATTTAATACCTTAAGGACACAAACAGCTTGTTAAACACAATTCTACTGAGCGAGTTATTATCAAACAGAAATAAAAAGATTGTGCGTCTTTCTCTACGTTTTAGGTGAATATCTGGTTCCAAATGTCCGCCAGAAACGAGAAGCTCTCAGCTCGAGCCCTTGAAATCTTTTTCGCTTACGGCAAAAATCTCAGTCCGAAGCCACTTACGCTGACATCTGGCGGCGGCTGCGGCGCCGGGAGCTGCACCATGTAGCGCCAGATGTGAGCCGTCTGGTCTCCGGAGGCTGAGCGAAAAAAAACACAAAGAAAAGCTCGTCAACACAGATTCCCACCCACATACTCCTGGAGACGGCAGGAAACGTCAAACCTGTTGACACAGATTCTGTTTAAATCTTAAAAAAAAAAAAAAAGAAAATCTTTTGTGAATTCAGATCCATACCTGTGAGCGCCATCTGCTCGGTGGGGTGGAATTTGATGGAGTTGACTGCAACAGAGATGAAACATCATCAAATATTCAGATCTTCTTCCAAAAGTGACAGAAAGATGATTTTTTTTATGCATATAGAAGAACGATAAAGCATAACAACATTTTTTTTTTTTTTATACATACCTGATCCTGCATGGCCTGCATACCTCAGCAGACATTTCCCCGTCTCTATGCTCCACAGCAGAGCTGAGTGATCTGGCAGGACAGAAGACAGGGGAATCAGATCATTTCAACTTCATGGAGATTTAAGCCATTCTGGCTCGACGAGGTTCCTTCTGGTTGAGCCGTGTACCAGCAGAGGCGGTGCCGAGCACCACGGGCTGAGTCCGGGTGACGCTGAGGTCCCAGATGCCGTCCCGGTGGCCGACGTACTCCTTGAGCAGCTGGCACAGGGCGCGGGAGCCGGTGGTGGCTTTGAAGCTGGAGACGATCTACAGAGGAGAAGAGACAAGGGACTGATGAACAGAAGAAAACGAGCAGAGGACGGAGTTTAGAATCTGCATACAGTGGAACCATTTACAGCACCTTGAAAAAGTACTTATAGACCTTAAATCTTTGCTGCATTTTATCACATTACAACCACAGGCTTCCATGTGTCTTAATAGGGAGTTTTTGATAGACCAACACAAAGTAGAGCGTCAATTTGAATAGGAAGACCACAAAACTTTGAAAAGTTTTTAGAAATCACAATCTGAAACTTGTGGCAAGCTTTTGTATTTACATCAGGGATGCACAATATATTGGCACCAACATTGGTATCGGCTGATATTTGTCTTTAAGATAATGGTATAGGTCTGATAAATAAAACTAGGTTGCCATTATCAACAGATATTCATTTCCATCTTTTTGCCACTTGTTTCAGTTAAATTCCCCCACAATCCTGTCACATGACCAACCATCTCCTGTCACCCTCCAGATACAGAAGCACAGATGAAGAGGTGGTCATTTTTTTTAGAGTCGAAAGATTAGGGGAATATTAGTAGCATTGGTTATTTATCAATGTTGTTCTTGAATTTCCCTTTCCCCCCCCCCCCTTTCAGAGCCATTCATTCCTTCCTGCTGGTCTACCACAATAAAACCCCAATAAAAGAAAACAGAAGCTAAAAGTGGTGTAAAAAATTCTCAGTTACTGTATGGTTACACATATAGTGCATGCACCATTAAAAAAAAAACCACACACACACTAACAAGCATATGTAAATGGATTAGTTGAACGGCATATAAATACTCTAAAGAAACCGTTGATTTAACAGAGAACTGTCGACATGCTGAATATGTTTTGATTGCATTGTGTTGCTTTCTGCCAAGCAGAACAACAGATAAGATGATGTTTGGTATGTAGGGCAGAGTTGGTCGCCTACTGTGGGTAAAGGTCAGCTTTGCAGCTTTTTCCACTGAACGCCTCTGCAGCAGGTTAACTTTAGATCAGAGCCTGGTGAAAAACCTAAAATCAGCTCTGCTGCTCCCTCACAGAGAGTGACTGCTTCCCGGGGTGTTTCTATCGAGATCAGATCTGCACACGCAAGCTAGAGTTCTTGTAATAAGGATGCCGCGTTCAAACATCAGAACCCCGCTAGCTTATTCTACTCTAAAGTCTTCAACAGAGAAAGCTCTGTGTGCGCGCACGACTTTTCTGATCTCAAATATTAACGTCGGCTCTGCTTACACGTCAGGAGCTCCAAATAAGACGGGGACACGTCTAAAAATACCGTGTGCTCTGGTTGCGCGTCGGCCTTCGCTGCTGCAGGGCCCCCGCACAGAAACGATCTCAAGAGGAAGGTTTGGCTTCTATTTTCACAGAGCCGCAACAGCTGAGGCACATGACAAGATCAGCAGGCTTCGATCCCTGACAGCTGGCCCACACCACAACCAATAAAAAAATGTTTTTTTAAAAAGAAGCAGCAGCAGCAGCACGGGCCATTCTAGTTAAAAGTGACCAAGCACACCAACAAACCCAGAGTTAGTGCGTATTATTAGTTTTAACTCAGTTCAGTTTATTTTCTGATGCAGTCGCTGTGGAATAGATAGCAGACGTGTCTAACAGGAGGTTAATCTATGCTGTCCTCCCTTGATCCCTTGTTTTCTTTTTTTTTGTCTTAACTGGATTCAGTTTCTTCATCTATGTCAGGATTTGGTTGCACTCGGATTACTATATTTATGTCGAGAGAAAAGAGAAACAAAGTACCATTTTGCACAGCTGAGTACAGAATAACAGAATGAGAACAGTTCTTCCCTGGTCCGATTACCAGTACCTACAGAACCCTCGACTCACATTAGCAGCCCAGGTAAAGATGTAAATAAAGTATTACAGTAAAATAAATCAAACCTTTTAGCTTATTTATTCCTTACGTGGGGATGGGAAACTCTTGTGAATTAAAATCTGAGGCAAACCACCAGTGACACTTTAAATCCCAATAAGCATTTTACATTTTTAAAGTATATTAAGGAATGCACGACTCTCCATTCTTCCTGTGGTAAACATCTGACACTGCACAGAGTCAAGTTTTCAAAATGGGAAAAAAAAAAAAGAGAAGACAACTCTGCACTGAAGCGAAGCAGGCGTTGAGCTTCACAAGTCAGGAACAGAATATAGTAATTCACTTGCATAAATACAGTAAGTATGGAATAATCAAAAGGTTCAATCAACTAGAATAATCAAAAAGTTTAATCTGCATGGTAACCCAAATCTATACTGTAAGCAACAGTATAGATTGAAACTCCGCCTCACAACTCCCAGGGTAACCAAATCATCATAAGCATTAGATGCTGCCTCTATGGTAAAAAGAAAAACTGGAAAAAAGTGAGGCAGAACTGGGATGGTTTAGGTTCTGTAATGATGTGGACCTGGAACCTCATTGAAGTCATTGCCTCCAAGAAACATAATAAAAAATTTTTTTAAATCCCCAAGGAGATTATCCTTCTTCTAGAAAAACACATCTTTACCATGAGTGCTAAAAATTGTGGCAGGCTCTAGAACATTTTGGAGAAGGTGAAAGTTCACTTAGCACCACCTTCAGTGCTCTGTCATGTTATCTTATTGGTTAAATCTGCAAAAAAATAACACAAAAGGTAAAATTGTGGCGGTTCTGTACCAAACTTATCCCAAGAAAAAGGAAGGATCAAGTCATTCCTGCTCAGCGACTCTTGAATTCTCTAAAGAAACAACTGCAAGTGAAGAAGAAACAAATGCAACTTCAACATTTATCACATAGAAGAAGCAAGTATGTCATTATATGTTTCTTTAGTCCTTTGACTGGCTTTTAGTCAGTCAAAGGACTAAAAGGACTAATTTCACAAAAGTGAAATTGTGAATATTAGCGGCTGCAATGAACTGCATATTAATTTGTGTTCGAGGTTTGAGTTTGAGTTTTTGACATGTTGGGGGTGAACCAATCTCTCTTTGGGAATGCTACCAACTTAGGATCAGAACTGAAGAAGTCTTTTGGATGAGAGGTGAACCTCTGAGAAGATCGGCTGCATGCACCGTAAGCACAAAGCATAAGCTTCTCCAGAGTTGATTCAGGGAACTTATGTCAACGTCTGTGCTGTGAAATTCCTCCATAATTTTAACCATAGAGTAAGAAATATTCAACATCTAGAAGAACTTGTTGACTTCATGAGAAATAAAGCAGTGTCCTCCTTGACTAATCAAGTCAAATACCAGCTAAAGATGTCTAAAAAAGTGTTACGGCACAACCAAGTCTGGAGGAGACATATTTGTTGTTAAGCGACCAATAAAATTCCAAAAATTCAGGAAGAATCTGGAAACATTTTTTTTTTAATAAATCACCTTCACACTTTTTTTTTTTTTAATAAAAAGAAAAAGATAATTTTAAGAGGTTAAGATAGCAGCTGTGCAAAATGGTAAAATTTTCTTGAATGCAACCAATCCTGATATATGGACTAATGTGAAGAAAAACAGCAAAAATTTAAATCTTTTACCAAAATGTGCTGCTAACCTTAAGGAAATTTTTAAGCACACTTATTAGTGAAGCTCTCTTGTAATGTCTTACCCTGTTCAGGAGCCGGCCCAAGGCATAAGCAAACTGTGACCAAAGGTTGTTCATTTCAGAACATACTACTGAAGGGAATTAAATGTTTTTCTGTTTATGTTTTTCTGTAAAGCAGACTAATTAAACAGTTAAAATTCTACTCTCAAACTAATTTGGGCCAGCTCTTTGTTTTATCATGATTTTGGAGTAAAAGAAAAGTTTGAAACATTTAGGCTCTATCGTACAAATAAGCACACGTCTTCACCATTTGGCGGCTACAGCCGCCCAACCGCCCTTTCCTGAGAAGGGGGCAGAGTGGAAAAGAGAAGAGGAGTCAAGGTGAGACTGCAGTTAAGATGCGACTCAGCCAGCAGCCGTCTGCTAAACGCTCAAACAGAGCATTCAGGAAGTTACCCATGAATCTCCGCCCCACAACTCCCAGGTTGGCACGCTGAAGTTGCGAGCTCCGCCTATTTTGTCCTGGAAAGCGTACAAGCGCTACCCTCGGCAAAAAGATTCAACATTAAAATGTCACTTTGTGGACGTTAATATGGGGGGAAGGGGGTGGGGGGTATATAAAAATAAACAGCATGCATTCATTGGAAGGGATAGACTCTCTCAGTTCACAGTCTAGGATTACGTTATGACTTTCTGAGGACGTGGAACAAGCATTTCCACTCCTTCTGTCCCCCCTCATCAGAGAAGGTGAATCCTCGCCGCTCAAATATTTACACATGAGAGCTCTGTCGTGCTCCGTGGAGCAGCCCAACATGGCTGGTGCCAGGTACCTTGCTGGTGGAGGCTTTGTAGGTTGTCTTCAGCTTCTGTGACAGCTGACTGGTGCTGTGGCTGGCTGTGTGACACAGACACAGAAAACCCATGAATAAAAACGCCCCGGTGAGTGACGAGCGCTCTGCTTGGTTTCACTGCTGCAGAGGCAAGTCTTACAACAACAGAGAAGACACACAAAAAGCTTTGTTGTGGCGTTCGTCAGGCATCATAACTCACTGCAATAAGTTTTGGGCATGAGATTTACATCACGAAACTACAAACAATAAATGCATTTAATCATATTGTCAAATTTAGCAATATTTACTGATGGTCTTGTTGAACAAATAGTGGACAAAATAGTAAAAAGAACATTTCTAATCATACTGTCTAGGGTTTTGTTTTATTTAACATCATTAACTGAAATTAACAGAGACAAGGATGAGGCAAAATTCTTATTATAAGACATATTTCATTATAAATGGCCACACCTAGCCTGATTTGGCTTTGTAAAACTCTTCAAATAAATAAATACTTTATTCTTATTCCATTAATCCTAATGTGAAGTAGAATATTTCATGCCAATAATCCTGGATTATTTTATCTTTTTTTCTAGATCAACTTAAATCCTCTTCCAGTAGTTTTTTTTTCTAATTATTGCTCTTGAGATGTTTTTTTTTGTATTAATTTTTTGAATTTAAACCAAAACGTTGTCTTGTTCTTCCCATTTTGAAGAGTGGTTATGAGAAAGAAGCTAACAAGAATCATAAAGTCTTGGATTGTGAAAGCTGCCTGGACAATCTAGGCTTGTAATGTTTGAAAATGTTCAGATATGAGAAAGTGACTGAAACTTTAAAAGCTTTAAGAAAAAAACCCCCAAAACCTCATATTGTGGATGGGAATAAATGTTCTCCAATTTGAGGCTGGGATTTTAGAAAAAAAAAAAAAAAGATGTTTGAGCAAAGTTAAGCTACTGCAATAAAAGCTGAATTTTTACCCATCTTTAAACAGAGTAAATGTAGATTGTGTGTAGCTTAAGGTTGTCACATCCTTTTATGCAATACCTCACAGGTGGTTTGTGCTTTTATCTTGGTCTATGACAATAAAACTGAAACTTTATGTGCTCCACAGAGCCTCCCATTTGTTTGAATGAGCTGTGTTGCAAAAAAAGTACTTGATTTAATTGGCTTGATGTGTTTTCAAAGACAACTTGAACAAATGTCGCACCTTTGGCTTTCAGGGCTCCCTTGGAGGGGTCTCCCCCCTCGATGGCCTGTCCATCTCCAGTCAGACGCTCGTTGAGAGAGTCGATTTCCCGGCGCACTGCGACATGGGCACAGCATTAATGATTGAAAGGAGATCGCTGGGTGGTGAATCAGCAACTGAGGCCTGACGGAGGAAGGGAGGTAAACTCACATTCAAGGTTTTCAATGTACAGATTCTCAAATTCCCGTTCGATCTGGCCAAACAGGTCAAGGAGGTTGTTCCGCAAAGTGAGGGGCAGCTTGGAGTCCTGGACACATGACACACAGACCAAGAGTTAACCGAGATCTTTAATACATCTAAAGCTAGTACACCTTTTGTCATGTTGCTACCACAAATGCCAGGGTAGTTTGTTGGGATTTTATGTGACAAAACTGAACTTTTTGGTTCAAACAAAAAAAACAACTGTATTTAACATGTCCTTCCAATAGAGAAACATGGTGGTGCCAGAATCATGATGGATGATTTTCTTTAGCAGCAAAATTGTTTAGAGTTCATTAGAAGATGAATTAAACTAAACCAGGGATTTCTGCAAGTTCCACAAGGTAAATGAAAGACAGATTTTTTTCAAGATGTTATAAATTATTTTAAAAAAGTGAATAAACTGTGTTAATTTGGAAATATGAAAGCTAGAACTGGGCAGTATGGCTGAAAAACATTATGATATATACGTTTGTTATACCGTCAACCTAACGAAAAAAACATCACCTTCCCTTTTTAATCCAGTTTCCTTTTGATCTGTTCATTTTCTAGTGAAATTATCAAAATTACATCGAAGGTGTATCATGATAGATATCTTATTGTTTTATTGTCCAGGCTTTTAAACTATGTATCACTTAAGAATAAATGTGCTAAGTTGAAGTTTCCTTAATTATTTGTACAAACAAGTTTTAGCAGAAACTTATTTTTTGTTCATTTTAAAAATTAAAAGGATGGAGAAAATGATAACTGAAAATGAAGAAAAAAATATAAAATAGAACTAAATGTAATCAATCATGGAAAATCTGCAAGTATCCACGACTTTTTAATTTAAGCTTCTTTTTGTAAATTCAAGACAAAGACAAACCCAGAAAAATCCTAGAAAAACACCTATTGGGTGTAACAAATCTGAATCTGAGGTGGAGGGTCAATTTCCTGCAGAATAATGAACAATCTATAAGTCGAAACATACAGCTGGAGCTGCAGTGGTTTTGTATGGTTAAAAGCACATTTATGTATTAGAACGAAATGCATTAGAAAGTCAGTGGGAAAGCTCGGCACAATAGCTACAACCTGACATTTGGTAAAACTTAGTGGAGACTATTTCTAAAAGTATTGCAACTAGAGTTTTGACTCTAGAGAGTTGAATAGAAGTGTACACATCACTTTTCATCCAAGCATTATTATTTTCTTCCAAGTTTGCAGTTACGCACCATTTCACATCCATCACATAAAATCCCAACGGAATGCATTGATTGACGTTTACTGTCGTAACCTGACAAAATCCAAGAAACTTCAAGGGTTATAGAGACTTTTAAAAAGCAGTACAGAAGATAAATGACACACCGCTACCACAGAGAGAAAAACTGAATGAGTCATAAAATAATTTTAAAAAACTTCCCACCGAGCCTGAAGCAGACGTCTCCTGACAAACACAACCAGTTTCAATACCAACGGCTGCAACTGCCTTACCTCCATGTCAACCTGCTGCCGGTGCCCAGATAAATCCAGGTCGCCAGTCTCCACCACAGCTCCCATGAAAACACAAAATGCTACGGGAGTACACAGGGCTGCATCTTAAGATTTTAAAATCAACCGATTCAAAATGTTTGCCGACCAAAGGCCAGAGTTAGTCATGGTGACGTTAACACCACATGTCACCATGCTCTGGGGTGGGTGGAAGACCTATGAGGGAATAACAGGCGGTTCTTATAAGCTGCTTAGTTTTAGTCTCTTAAACTTGCAGCTTGCGACACACTTTGGTCAATAATGCCAGCATTAAAAAAAAAAAAAAAAAAAAAAGGACGAGGAGTATAAAACCTCCTCTGTGTTGCGTTTGGGCTCATAAAGCCGCCTGGGCATGTGCAAGTAGTACGTAAACACAGGGCGGCAAAGAAAGGACTGTTGAAAAGACTAATCAGACCCGGACAAAGCAAACCCGTATTAAAATTTGATGAGACGACACGGCGGTGGCAAGCAGAGCTCCGGTTTTAGTGGCTCAAGCCTTACATTTAAGGGAGAAAGTGAGAGCTGAGGCGCACTTTCCACTGATACCAATTTCACCTGTTGGAATACATGATGAGTCGGAAACGTGTAAGGCTGTCTCGCACTGCAGCCACCTCCTAAAATTTAACGACTGCTGCATCCTTAATCAAACAGAGACGTTTTTATTGCCAGAGAGGCAAAGAAGGGGGGTGGGGGGGGAAAGTCACTAGAACAAGTTTTAAGGAAGTAACTCCTAAGACAAAAACTCTCTGTCCTTCATTTATGGGAAAGCTAAATCAACTGTAGACTTAATTCAAATAACCTGGTTTGGAGCGAGTTAATCACCAACTTTATGGTGGTGGAGGAACGTTACAGTCGATCCCTTTAAATCAGTAACTAAAGGTGTCACCGCCAAGGATGGTAAACGTTCTGTAACGACTGGCATTAAGGTAGTTCGGGTTAAACATTTTCCTTTCCTGAAGGGAACAAACTAAACTCTGATAGCAGAAAGTAAGTCATCAATGTTGCCTTACCACAAAACCTTAAAAATGCTGTTGAACAGGCTGGTGCTGCAGGGGCACGACTGATAAAAAGCCACGTAGCGCAGCAATCACTTTCATCTTACCAAAAAAAAAAAAAAAAAAAAAGGAAAAAATTCCTGATCTCACATGTCGAAATGATAAAACCTAATAAATGTAGGACAGCCCCCACCCCCATTTCCCTCTCTCCACTGACCTGTCCCTCCAGCATGTCTCCTCTCAGGATGCCCGGTGGCCGCTCCTCTGTGCTGTTGGTGCGCCGGATGGACAAACTGTGTGCCTTGCGCTTCTGCTTGGGGTGACGTGCGGCCGAAGCCGAGCCGCTGCTGCTTCCGCCCTCCACAGGCATCTCTCCTATCCCGTGTGAGGCCCTGACCCCGCCCCCCCAACCTTACCTGCTTGCAAACTACCTGAGGAGCAGGTAAACAAAGGCCAGGCTCGCTGGTTGGCAGGCAGGTAGGCTGGATTTTGTCACTTGTCACCACCTACCCGTAGATTAAAAAAAAAAAAAAAAAAAACTGGGATAAAAATGGTTGTTTACAACTCAGGACTAGGCTTGTCATAATAAACAATAAATCAACTAATAGCATAATAAATTACTGTGTCATAACTATTTCATTTGAATGTGAAGTATAATGATTACATGAATTACATGAAGTTCCTTAGCACCCACAGAGGCTGACCACAGAGTTGGACCAGAAATCACAGTATCAGGTTTAAAGAAAACCCAACCACAAGATGCGTGCATAAAACCTGCATTTAAACTGTGCAACAGGATGGTGGAGGGTCCATAATGTGGAGCCCTGTATACTTAAAAGTGTTCAAGAGTCAAACCTGACTCAGTCTTTGTGAAAGCGAAAGATTTGGCAACACAGCCGAAAATCTACAACATAATGGCTAAGACAGCAAAAATAATCCAGGTGCTGAAACTGCCTACGATGTAAATTAACCTGGAGGAAGCTGCTGTAAAGGAAGGGAGTTACTGAGAACTACTTCCCCATTTTGACTTTGTTTCATAAAAAGACTTAAGCTTTTTATTGTGCGTCCTGAAACATAACACAAATCCCCAGAGGATTTATCACTGTACATCTATTTTCGAGTAATAATTTCACAGCCACGACCAAGCATTAAACATTATGGGATAACACCATTCTACGAAAAAAAAAACAGAGATATACCTATGATTTAAAATAACTGAATACGAGTAGCCGGATGAAGGTCCTAATAATGTCGCACAATCTGATGGGTCACAGAATTTAGTGTCACACCGGTAAAACCCTAAACTTCCTGTTAAAAGACAACCTGACCATTGCTAAAACATTACACTTCTGCTTATATTTAGAACTTATATGACTTTCAGCTAAACGGTGGAGGTCATTGTCGACATTTTGTCGTTTTACTTCAACAACCCGACCGAGGACAGCGAAGCAAATACAAGCCAAGCACGGAAAACAGGAGTATGGCGCGAGACAACATACATCATTTTAGACCATTTCCCCAAAGATGACATACAGGTTACGTTCAAATGTAACATGCATCTGGTAGTCTAATACTTGAACTCCAATATTTGTATATCTGTAGAGGCTATACTGTCACTCACCAAGTCTGCTGTGTTCCTGATTTCAAAAGCATCTTCCAACAGCCTTGAGCTGTACAAGCTAGCTTAAATAGCCGCTGCCACATATCACCTTTATGCTATCGGACGTTCATGGCTGCTGGGAAACCCGAGTGGACGTTATAATGGGTGTTTGCTAATTTAAAGTTTCCTCTAGGTTATACTAGTTTAACACT
Organism: Poeciliopsis retropinna; assembly: GCA_010277075.1. Taxonomy (NCBI): domain Eukaryota; kingdom Metazoa; phylum Chordata; class Actinopteri; order Cyprinodontiformes; family Poeciliidae; genus Poeciliopsis; species Poeciliopsis retropinna. The sequence goes on along the minus strand of VMRM01000011.1, from coordinate 17,143,965 downwards.
ACACATTAAAGGGACGTCATTTATTTTTAAATAGCTTATTTTAATTACGAAATTTGACACATCGCATATTAAAAAGTGCTTCCGCACCACGTGATCCGTGTTTGCAGCCTTTGAACCAATGAGCGGTCACGCCGCCGTTTAGACAGCGAATCAAAGCCCGTAACGTCAGAAGGAGAGAGCGAATGCGTGACTGTTCGTTGGCAGTCTGGAATAACTGTAGCAAGCACATCTAAATAGGCTTCAAGGGCGTATTTTGGTTCTCCTGCTGCAAATTACGTACTTGGTAAGTAGCATCTCATAGTATGTGCTTTTGCGTGGTTTGCATGTGTCCCCACAGTGGATATGTATGGTAGGTCTTTAGAGGCCTGGGTGGTGCAGTGGGCCGATGGCGTGTTTACAGTCTGCGTTGATTAAAGAAAAACCGAAATGGAGTGCATTGGAATGGATTCTACTGAGATAAATAAAATTCAATATCATAAATGTAATAGCAGCTTAAGCAAAAACTATTTTAGTAACCTTTAAACCATAGTCACATTTGCACGGCAAATATGTCACATAAGTGGACTATTTATGCACATAAGAAATACAGGTAGGGAACACTCAGATTGGCAAACAGGTTAATATACTCAGAACCTGCAGCAAGTAAAATATTAAGTAATTATAGTCATGCGACAAAACCTCACTTCCATAATTCAGAACTGTCCCTTTTAGGATCCCTTTCTATATCGTAAAGCCACGTGTATGCCAAGGATAACACTTTGGCCATGTGTGTACAACGTCACCCGATCCCTTCCTTGGCTAGTCCTGTCCGTGTATTACCATCAGCAGGGTGCCCCTTCCTTGTGATTGGTTTTTGTGTTTCGGTCAGACCATGGCCCCAGCTGTGTGGGCGGTGCTCCGGGTGCTATCCCGCGAGGGAGTCGGCGTGTTGAAATCAAACGGACCTGCCAGCAGCAGAGTAGTTCCTGGGTGGCAGAGGCCTTCTGCGACGAGCGGCTGCAGACGGATATCCAGGTGGGTTAAATCCTCGGAGCCACTGTCGTTTAAAGACGCTCGTTTATCCGTGTTGTGGATGTCTTCGATTATCTACTGTACGAACTGGTTTAAGTGAACAGATAACCTTGAAATCCGCTGTCTACAGTCTACGAATACCATATTGTGAATAGGACGCATGTTAAAGTTTGCTCCGTTTCTCCATCAGCGAGGTGAGACGCGCACAGGCTGCATTCAGGATGCCTGAGATCACCACAGACCACCTGGACGAGAAGCAGGTCCAGCTGCTCGCAGAGATGTGCATCCTCATCGACGAGAACGACCAGAAGGTAGGCGCGGACACCAAGAAAAACTGCCACCTCAACTCCAACATTGACAAAGGTACACCCAGCCCCCCGCGGTCCGCTCTCGCTGCTTCAGCAGCTCCGATCTCACCTGTCTTCCTAAAAAAAACCTGTCCAGGTTTGCTGCACAGAGCCTTCAGCGTCTTCCTTTTCAACAGCGAGGAGAAGCTGCTCCTGCAGCAGAGGTCCGATGCCAAAATCACCTTCCCAGGTGAGGAACTCAACATATTTTGTGGGGTTGAAACATTAACCTCGACTAATCGACTATTGAAGTAATCGCCGCACTAATTTAGCAATCGATTAATCATTAACAGTTAACAATTGCTGCCAGAACAACATATTCAGAGCAGTAATTCAGTCAAAACAGTACAAAAATATATACATTTTGCATTTTAAGATATAAAAAAAAGTTTTGCCAAGAACTAGTTTTAGCTCCACCTGGTTCAAATTGTGTAAAAAAAAAAAAAAAAATGTTTCTAAGTATTTTTTTATCTGCATATGCATCCTTTAGAAATGATCAAGCGCACTAAAAGAATGCTACGTTGTTGCATTTTAGGCAATAAAATGTTTATTTTCTTACATAAAAAAGGGAATTTTACTATCTGTATTTTTTAAATGTATTTATAAAATTGTATAAAAGAAAAGAGCTCAAGCGCTTAAATGAATAATCTGCAAAGTGCCTCCATTATTTGATTTGTAAATCGATTTAATCATCAGAATAATCGATTACTAAAGCGTTTGCTAGTTGCCGCCCTAATAATTGGTCACAAATGGCTTCAGCTGGCTTTTTCTCCCCACATGCAGGCTGCTTCACGAACACATGCTGCAGCCATCCTCTGCACATGGAGAGCGAGCTGGAGGAGAGGGACGCGCTGGGCGTGAGGAAGGCCGCCCAGAGGAGGCTCCAGGCTGAACTGGGAATCCCCCTGGAGCAGGTGGGAATCGCTGGCTGGAAGAGGATTAGAGGGGATTGAGCCACGTCTTCACTCCAAGTCTGATCTGCTCTTGTTCTGCAGGTGCCACCAGAGGAGATGACGTACCTGACACGAATCCACTACAAAGCGCAATCTGACGGCGTGTGGGGAGAACACGAGATCGATTATATACTCTTCATGCAGAAGGTGGGTCGACTCTCTAATCAACGCTCCTGCAGGAAGGACGGTACTGCTCGAGTTTCATTTGAGTGTTTAAGGTTTGGAAAGTGCTTGATATTCAAACAGCACACTTTGATAATAAAGTGCAATACAACGTTTGATTAAAAGCCTAGGTTTGGAAAACATTATTTGCAGTTGAAACCAGATATTTTCATTACACATAATAAGACACAGACCTTTTTTTTCTCACTGTCTGAAGTTAAACTTTTGTTTTAGGTCACTTAGAATTACCCAAATTACTTGTGTTTATTAAATGCCAGGAAACTAAGTGAAAATATTTTTTTTAATATAGATTTTTATTATCATTTTTGTTGTGCGTTGTGTTTAAACATTTACCGTAATAAATATTTTCTGGTTTGTTTCCATTTCACAAATATTTATTATTCCCAGTGGCTCAATAGCTGAATTTTCTTTGACCATATGATTACGCAATTTGATATTTTAAAAACTTAAGTTGTGAATTGCGAAACTTTTTTTTTTTTTCTACATTGACAGTTTTGAGAACATTTGTAATGGAAATGCAGCCAATGACTTGCCAATCAATTTAATTGATGTAAAGGTTGACTTATATTTTACACATTAAACAATGTTATTGAAAATTGGGGGATTAAAAAAAAATTTGTGTTTTGTTCTTGGGCCAATCAGATGTTTAAGTGTGTAGAGAGACATTTCAAAACATACAAGTTTTTTTATATTTTAGCTTACCTTGTACCTGCCGTAGGAGGTAGAATGGACATTATCAACAGTAACAAATATCTTTTGTTTTAGTTTATTTATATTTTTATCTACAAAGTGTGATAAAAACTTTGTAGTTTTTATCACAATTTTATCACAAAGTGTGATAAAAATATCACACTTTGTGATATTTTTTTTAATTCAAGCACAAAAAAAGTGCTTGAATTATACAAACCCCGACTGTCCTCCTTGTCACGTCGCAACCACAAATTCGAGTGCGTGTCATATCGATTTTGACGACTTTTCTTCAACCTTTCCGGCAGGATGTGGAGTTGAGTCCAGACCCCAACGAGATAAAGAGCCACTGCTACGTGAGCAAAGAGGAGCTCAAAGCGATGCTGGACAAGGCCGAGCGGAAGGAGCTGGACGTAACGCCTTGGTTCGGCCTCATCGCAAACACTTTCCTCTTCACGTGGTGGGACAACCTGCACAACCTGAAACGGTTCATGGATCACAGCAACATCCACCGCATGTGACCACAGAAATTGTGTGTGCAACTGCGTTCAGGAGGTCTCCAAGAACTTCGAGGCTGAGCTGCGGGAGTCCTGAATGTAATCTGCTGTCGCCCGTGGCGACGGCGTTTTGCTTCAGGAGAAGGCTCGAGGAACTGAGTCGGTCGAGACAGAAAGTAGGGCTGGCAGGCTGAACAATGAGTGAATACAAAACTGCTAATGTTTGTTGGGTTACAAGAACGCAATGTAGCCGTCACCTAATCACAAGTAGATTATTTTTGTATGAAAAAGTTCAAGTGCCTGATTAATGGTGTAGCTGTAATAAATCTCCATCTTGGTCTACAGTGATATCAGTGAACAAGATGTGTCCTTGTATTTTTACACAATTAAATGATTATGAGCACTGAGAGTGAACTACTTTAACTTTGAAGCCTTTTTAAGAACATGTCGCTCCTACTTTAGTCTTTTGGCAAGGTGAAATTAGTATGTAAGGAATTTCAATGGGTAGAATCATAGTATGTCAAGAAATTAATTTCAGCAATTCAGTTCAAAATCAAAATAGTTAAATATTGAAAAAGTTTTTATTACTTTCTTTTGCGCAAACTTGAAGCAGAAGAAAAGGCTTAACCTGCAACCGCATGGGACAATTCGTCTTTCCTCTGTACTGATTTTGATTTTATTGAAAGACGTGTTTTTCCAAATTGCCGTCTTTCCATTAAGCAAATTTATTTTCGTAATGTCAAAACTGCGCAATTTTATGGTAAAGCGAGATGCGTGGAAGAGATGAGCTTGTGGCACTTTCTTTACTTAATCTACTTTAGTTAAGCCTTTTTTATCACTTAATTTCCCTCTCAGGAGCTTGGATACAGTATTCAGAAAACCCAGATTCTTTAAAAATGACATTTTGTGGCTCACCTTTCATGTGGACAAAAGTGTAGTCAGCAGTTTTCTCCATAGTGGAGCCCAAAACATATCCATTACATTTTTTTAAACTCCTATTCAAATAAACACCTTAAAAATATAATTTTAGCAGTAATAGGACCATATAGTGAGTTCCACTCTTTACATTCAGTTAAGACTTTCTATTTTATTGAGTTGTACCTGGTAGCTACACTGATTTGGTGAGGCTGTCATGCCACCTTCTCACCACTAGGTGGTAGCAGCGTACATCTCAGAGGCATAGAGTCGACACGACTAAGATAAAAACATTTTGTTCATAATTTTAAGTTTTATTAGCAAGCAGGATTCTCTAAGGTACATCGTCCACTACTGATTTAAGTGCAAAGCCACTGGAATAGAACAGGAAGGAGCCTTCAAATGAACATTATATGGTCAAAAAATTACATTTCAACTAATGGCAAAATAAAAACACTTAAAATGCAAACATGTGCTGCCATTTTCAAAACTCACTGGTGTTGAGAGCACCAGCATAGATAACACTGATATGTTAGTTCATGTCTTGAGAGACAAATCTGTAGTTGTGGATTGTCAGCATGGAGAAAGAAAAACATAAGTAGCAAAATAAACCAATTATAACAATATAAATCTTTATACCAATAGATAATTATTACATGGAAGTACATGGACAAACATGCAGACCACAGCTACTGACTGGTTTTCATTCTAGTTCTTGATTTTAGGCAAGGCAACTTTATTTATATAGCACCTTTCAGCCAAAGACAATTCAAAGTGCTTGTACAAGAAAGTTACAAGACAATTTTAGAAGTGTTAATGATGGAATTATGCATTACACAGTGATTTTGTTTAAGCTCTAAAAAGGCAACTAATGTACTGAAAGTCTAGCACTTATCTCCCCCGAAAATTTGTCTTGTGTCACTTAGACTTTGTTGGTCTTTGAGTATTCTCCTCAGAAACCATCAATTAAACTCAATGCAAACCCAAAACATAAAACTGAAAAGTTTTCATGAAGAACAGAGGAGCAGAACATTCGTCTCATGTTTAAAATAAGAGACTTGCACTGTGACCGTGGGAAAACCCAAAGTGTTTTCCCATGTGTTTCTCCCACCACAAAACAAATATGCAGGTTAATATCTAAAGATAAAACTAACATATGCTTAAAATATTCATTATGATTGGACAAGGATAGGCATTTAAATGTAAAAAAAAAAAAAAAAATTGATGTCACATGGTGACACATATACTGCGCCAGCCCAAGAAAAGAGAATCGAATTATAAAATGAAGCGATGTTTAATTAAAAAAAAAAATCATTTTAGATATAAAAAAGAAAATAAAAGATTCCCACCAAAAAATATAGACTCATTAAAGTTAATATTTTCATTTTCAAACAAAAATAAAACTCTTTATTTTCATTTCTAGTTTCTGATGAGAAAATCCAACAAACAAGACATACACAGACATACACTTGCACTTTGCAAAATTATTAATATCCTCAACTATGTGGGAACAGCTCCACACAGTTGACATTTAATTATTTATTTAATTTCCCTTTGGGATCGATAAAGTATTTTTGAATTGGAAAGCAAGCAACGAAGAAAGGTCCACAAAGAAGTTTGACGAGGAAGAGCTCAATCTGATGATGCGTCTTTGGCACCATTATAATGACAATGTCATCCAACATTAGAGTCTGACCTCACAAATGCAAAAAAAAAATCCCATATAATCTATGGCACTTTTCAAAGGGAGGTGAAACAGCAGCAAAGGTCATGTTAATGCCGATGAATTCAGAATGGGACTGAAGTTCATAAAGGAATGCATTCAATAATTTTGACAATATAGATTAAACTACCATGCAAACTCAAATCTTAAAGGGCAAATTTAGAACTTTAAATCTAGGCTTGTCCAGATGCCTCCTGCTTTCTATATAGAGCAGATATCAGGATTCTTTTATATGCACTTATTTATTTATAAAATTAACGAACTAACCTGGATGCTGTCGGCAGCTGGCTCAATTGACACGTTAGTGCACACTAACATGACAGTGCTGTGGGTTATATAGAGCTGCATGAGATGAAAAGTGGAATCCGTCAGGTTTCTTTATGGCGTCGCGGGGGTCTCCGTCGGGGCAGGACTCGGGTTTGGTGGGTTCAGCTTCATGGTGCAGAAAAAGTCCACCAGCTGAGTCGGCACTTCGGCCAACACGCTCTTCGCCAGCGCCTCACAAGGAGCCTAATGCATGAAAACAGGAGATTTAGTTTTTAGAAAGTCAAAACAAAGAGCATACTGATTCAATTTTGTTATTTAGAGGCTGATATATTAGAAGGCAGGGAGAGAGAGAGTGACCAGAAGGATGCCAGGGAGATGGAGTCAGCTGAAAAGAAGATTTATAATTTATTTTTTTACTGATTTTATTACCAGTCAGGTTTTAAATACTGTAGAACAAGAAGAGAGGCCTCTCAGCCACCACAAGCTAATTCCTTTTTGTAGCATCAAAACCCCATTGCGCAGAAAAAGCAATGGTTACACAATTGAATCTATAACTATCTCCGTTTCAGCATGAGCAAGAGTCTCAAGTCAATGTTAGTAAATGTTAGAGGACAGCAGAGAGATCAAAATGAGGAAATCTCTCTCTAATGTTTCAAGTGTTTGCTTAGCGAGAAACTTTTCAGATCCAAAGGAAACATTTGTTCTGACCGATCAGATCTAACCCTTGAAAACATAAAACTTTATCAAGATTTCACCAACCACAAATTTCAGACTTCATACCATTATGAATAAAATTTAAGTCCTGCGTTTCCACAGAAATGTATGGATTTCATCCAGCCAACTTAAAATATAATGACAAACACAAAAATGATAGCTAGCTAACTGGTTTGGTGGGTTCAGATATTTAACCGAGCTAGTCATTTAGCTAACTAACTTAGTTAGAAGGCAATTCATACATTTCTCCACGAAAGTATATGAATTTTGTCCAGCTAGCTTAAAAATATAATGTTAGCTAGCCAGCAAAAAAGATAGCTAGCCAGCTTACCAGGGTTCGGTGGGTTTAGATATTTAACTTTGTTAATTAGTTCATTTGCCAACTGAGTTAGTCAGCTAGCAAGTTAGCTCACAACCTTATGTTAGCAGTGAGTTACTGGTAACCTCAACCGTCCAGTGGCACGCCACGCAGATGTCTGACTAACATTGGTGTTGTTCTGTTGTGAAATTTAAACAAAACAAATAAACTGCAAATTCTGCATTTTCTACATTTTGTTTTGTAATTGTAGGCTTTGCACTTTTTTAGCCAAATTATAAAGAGCCACTGTGAAAATTCATCAACAATGCCTTCAATTTTTTAACCTCCCATAGAGGGTCAGGTTTCTGATGGTGGGACTCAACAATGAATTGTGAGTCCCATCACAATTCTGGGATATAAAATCCAAAGAAAATACACTGAGGCTTATTGCTGTGAAGTGCGTAAACACTTTTTCTCGGCTGGTAGCTAAGTTCTGTTAACAGGTCAGTTCAGATGCATCTCTTCACGTCAGTGCTAGATGTCAGGAGATGGAACTCGGAGTTGTCCATCTGTGATCAGATCAGCCAAAACAAATATTAAAAACATTGCTGAACATGACTTGAGGCAGTTGTTTATAATTTATTACAGGCATGTGTACCCCTAAGACGGACTTGGATCTTGGGGAGGCTTCAGTTTGTGTAAACTGAAGAAGGAGGTTACTTGCTGAGGCAACTCGGCTAATACGCTCTGAGCAAGAGCCTGGCTGGGCGCCTGAAAGAAAGAGGAATAAACAATGTAAGCACCAGAACTAAGTGAGCTCTCTGCTGAGGGCCTTGGCCTCCATTGGTTTGAGGTATCAGATGCTGCTTAAGGACTTTGCTCTGCTGTGACACGACTCCCATTTTGAATCAAAACTTTTTTTAAATGACCCAAGTGAAATGCATGCAGATTATATAGCAATGAGTTAGCTTCCTAAAATGGAGCAATGAAGCTGAATCAGCTGAAATCACAGCAAACGCCGCTCCCTATTCCATCTCCTACAAAGCAGAGAGAAACAGAAAGAGGTTTGGTGAACTGGACTTGACGAACTCACGTTCTGAAAATCCCTGAAGGGGACAAACTGGACGATGTCCCTCATTGCAGCCTCCCCGGCCACAGAACGCAGGTGGCCGTTGTCTCCGTCCAGAAACTCCATGGCGCTGAAGTCCGCCGCTCCCACGCCGACGATGATGATGGACATGGGCAGCCGCGAGGCGTTGACGATGGCGTCGCGCGTCTGATCCATGTCGGTGATGACTCCGTCGGTGATGATCAGCAGGACGAAGTATTGCTGCAGGAGCAGAACAAGTCAGTAATTTCATAACATCATAAACAGAGAAACAATGCGCTATGCTACGGGTATGTTGCTATGGACACAGCCGTTCACGGGGAAGATTAAATAGGAAACTGTAGTGCAGACAGAAGGGACTGAAGAACACAAGTTCACACACTCATCATGGACATGAATGTCACACGTTAGTCTAAAAATTCCCATCATTTATGTATTTAGTTCATTTTTTAAAACTTCAGCTATGAAAAAAAGCAATTTGTTCTGACTGAGCAGACAGGTCTGACTGCATGGATCATTTTGTAAAACGATACATACAAAATGGTACATTTTATGCCACACATTTTGTACAAAACAAAATGACATATTTTATGCATATAGTCTGATTAGTGAACACCCACGTACATACACTGTCTATCTATATACATGGATGATAAATTGTCCCAGATAGCATTGCAATAAACAATAGTAATGTTTGGTCATAATCTTCAATTAATATTTTCATAATAATGCAAGCTTGCCCTCTCAAAGACTAATAAACTTTAATTTTGTACAGAACACTCCACACTGGAACTGGGAGACATTTTACATACGAAAATAAAACAAACTAAATAAATTTGGATTTAAAAGAGCACACATAACCAAAACCATAAATAAAATTGATTATGAAGTCTCTGTAAACAAAATTGTCCTTCGAAAAATGTTAGCCATTCGGATACAATCAATAGATTAATTGTTTATTTGCTTCCTGCGATGGACTTAACTTAGACTAGGTTGTGACATTTTGCAGACATACAAAATGAACTGGTATAGATCTTTTAAACTGGTTGGTTTAGTAATGTGCACCAAGTGTTTAAGTGTGCGTACAGCAAGTATGTATGAAAACCAGTTTTGATGTTTTGTACATAACAAATGATGCATTTTGTGATTGCGATCGCTGTCATGTTCAACACCCAGAAACAATCCAGAAATCAGGACGCTATAAATACTCACAGATGCAGTGGTCTGTTGAATGGCTTGTTTAGCAAAACAGGCTACGTGATTGATGATGGGGGAGAAGTTGGTGGGGCCGTAGAGTTTGACCTGAGGGAGACACGCCCTGTAGGCCTGCACCACCCCTTCTACACCTGCACCATGACAGCAGATCAAACTAGCATCAGTACAACAAAAACTGACACCTCCAGTAGCAGTTGCGTTTCAGAGATAAGCTAACACACCTGCACAAAACGGATTGGAGGGGTTGAAGTTGAGAGGAAACTCGTGGGAGACCTGTAAAAGGAGATCATGTGTTTCAAACCTTCGGTCAATAAGAAAGCCTCGGTTCAGGCGTTTTGGTGGTGTCATGTCGCAACATGAGCTTTACCTGCCATGTGGGTGGAATCTGGGCTCCGAAGCCAAACGCTGGGAACATTTTATCACTGCAGAAAAGAGACAAATCGAATCGGTGAAACGGGTAAAAATAACATTTCAAAAAACATATTCTCGCTGAAATTCCTTCATGTAACTTGGACAACGCCACAGCTGCTGATGTAATGTAGTAAGAGGAATGGAAAATTTTTATATTTGAAATAAATGAAAACATGCCTCTACCTGTCGTAGTCCTGAATGACGTTGCCCACGGACCAGATAGCAGAGAGGTACTCGTTAACGCCCTGAGGACTGATGTAATGCAGGGACTGAGGAGACCTGGGATCCCCGTTGGAGCCGGTGAAGTCCACAGCCACCTGTTGGACCAACATGGACGCATAAAAACAGCAGTGGCAGTCAGAGACTACACTTCTATATTTTCACACTGATTTGAAGCTTTAAACGATTGTGAGGGTGAACTGATAAAACGTACAAAACCTTCATAAATATTTAAAATAAGAAACTGGGTGCACAGGTTCAGGCTTTCTGCGGGTTTCACATCAGATGGTTGTAAAACAATCGTTTCACCAAAGAGACTCTTTAACCTGTCTTTGCCATCATTGTTACTGGTGCAAAATACAACATATAATAAACAAACAATGCTTAGCATGGTGGGGGCGCAAGTAAAGCCTGGTGGCCCGCCAGGCTTATAAAACACTGGGAAACTATACAGGGCTGTACTAGAGACTCATTGGTACCAAAAAAGTGCCACTTTGCATCATTTTGATCCACGATGCAAAGTAATTAATTTTCGATCATATCAGCTGGGAAAAAGAACAGTTTAATGGTACCATTGAAAGCCTAAAATGAATCAGACAAGTTTGATTGAAGCTAAAACTCACAGTGAAGTTGATCTGACAGCCTCCCATTATATAATCCAGGAACGTATACTCCTTTACGACCTGCAGAGAAAAGAATCTGTCATACAGAAATCCGAACATTGCCTGCATTCATGCAACGGCCCAGAAACTAAGCAGATACCTCGCAATGCTTCACGCTCACAATACCAGAGTTCTTGTAGCCTTTCTTCTTCTGCTTCTTTTTGCTGTTGATACACTCGAACTCGGCCTGAGGAACAAGACGACGCTGATGAATTTATCACAAGAGAGCAACGGAGGAAAATTCATACTTAAGGAAAACAATATCTGGAGATTTTTATAAGAATGAAGGACACTATGATCAAATGAAATGGACAAAACTGATTTCTTTTGAGAACAGACTTTAGGTGGATCTGCCGCCACATGATTTTCCTTTCATTAGTGCTTTCGATTACAGCCGTGAGACTTGTTCTACAACAGGCTGTGACATTCCAATCCGTCACGACGGTATTTCAGAACAATACGATGACATAAAACAGGAGCAAAGGGCATGGAGGTCAAAGAGATGCTTCGTGTGTCGGTTGCTACGACGTTCACACGAGACTCACTCGCACACAAGGTCATACCGGAGAAGACCGCGACGCTTCCTGGAGCCGCTTCATCGTGGTTTCAAAGGATCCGATGAGGTCGTGAGAGCCGTCGTCGTCGTAGTCGTAGCACTCCACCTGGAAAACGTTGGAATTGAGCTGTGGCTGTGCTGGACAGCAAGACAATAACGTCACAGCGCAGTGGAAGTATTACTCTAAACTTTTTTCTGATTTTTTTTTTTTTTTGTTACATTCTTAATCCTCAACGTATTTTACTGAGATTTTATGCGGCAGACCAACAAAAAGCAGTGCATAATTGTAAAGCAGATGAACAAAATAAAAGTGTGGGGTGTATTTATTTATTTTACTATGACATGTCCAAATGAAATCCAACTGTTTACGCCATCTGAAACACAACTGAAACCTACAAAAACGCGATACAACAATATTTATCAGCTAAGAGGCCCCATGCTAACTTTGGAAGAGCTGCAGAAATCCACGGCTCAGGTTAGGACATCTGTTTAAAGGGAAGCTGTCAGTTGTGTATGGAAGACAATTTCCATTGTGAAAGATAAAATAAAAGCCAAACAAGAAGTCAAAATGATAGAAAGATGTGATTACGAGAAACTGGAGCAGGACCACGTTACTTTCTACCTCATAAATCTGACTTTTTAAAGTTGAAATAATAAATTCCCATATCATATTTATGACTTTGTGTCTCATAATTCTGACCTGAAAAGTCAAAATGATGACTTTTTATCTCAAAATGATGACTTTGAAAGTCAAACATTTTGTGTTGGTCTGTTACACAATATCTCGACATGACAAAATGCACCACTTTTGCAAGGTGGTGCATTTGTTCCCAATGCAGCCCCCATAAAACTAGCCAGGTCACAAGACCACAACTAAAATTGGCAGCAGCATCGACATGAAGTGGCAAGTCATAGAAAAAACCTGACCAATTCTCAAATCAAGTTGCTTTCGTTAAGGTCTGCGGGGAAATGGGTGATTTGTTGTTAGGTGAGGTGGCTCTCAGAAGGCGAAACACACAGATGAAACACATGTGCAAGAATAAAAATGACTCTTAGAAACAGGACATGAAGACAGTAAAAACAGGGACAGTTGTGTTGATTGATGACACAAAGTCAGGAACGACGCTTGTAGTGTTCCAGTGTACTTCGTTCACTCTCACACTTCAGACGGTACGTAATAAGAAAGATGAGGAAAGACACACGAAGTAACTCACTTGTAACGCAAACTGCCTCCTTCCTGAAACGCTCGCTTCAGAGATTAAAGAAATACACATCAAGCTAACAACCGCTAACATCTTTGCATGTTCTGAAGAAAAACAAAAGAATGTGACTGCGGGCGAAGACGAGATTTATTCCAAGTTTAGAGGATGAAAAATATATTTACTTTAATTGGTTTGTCCATGTCTCCCCCACACAGAGACTGCAGGGGAACTCGAAACGGCCTCCACGTCGGGTTCAAGTTATTCTTCACCACCTGAAAACAAAGTTCGCGGAGATCACACAAATGCAGATTTCTGCGTCCACAAAATTGATCTCCAGGGATATTTAACAATTTGGTTTTGCAATATTTAGATCGCAGTGCTCTAAAGCACAACAGCAGCTGAAGTAGTTGATGAATCACGGCGGCCCTGATGGTCACTGATGGTTTTTGCTGTGCAAAGAGTTGGAACTAATCGAGCAGCCAGACGGAGAAGTGGAAAGGAAAGCTGCATTCGTTGGGTTAGTTTTTTTAAAAGTACAGTTTAAATCCACATGTAGAACCAGTTTTGCTGCCCTCAGGCAAACGCTTAATTCATTAAGTCAATGGGATCAGCCATGAGATAATGGGAAGCTCGATTGCAACATCATGAAAGGCTTATGGTGTAACAGTCATATCGCAAGTGGTTCCTCTTTCCATTCAGATGGTAAAAAGTGAAAATCAAACAATGACTCAGATCCTCAGAGCTTAGGTATTTGAGATTCCCAAGCTGCATTTTCTTTAGAATATTTTAGATACGCTCAATAAGTGGATTTCCACAAATAATTTAGTTACATTCCACAGAAAAATCTGAGAAAGCAGGTGAATCCGTGACTACTTCCCAGTATAACAATACTCCTTCGCTAATATTATGTCAGAAATTGAAATATTATTCTAGGTTACACGACTTTCAGACTTAATACTAACATAAAAATGGAGCAGTAGCAACAATGATAGACATCTCAGTTGTAACTTAACATACAATGGGCTATAAAGCTATAAAACATGCTAACTATCAAAAACTCATGAAAGAAAGGAAGTGATTTTATACAACCGGAAGCCGTACAGAGTGGTGTTACCTCTGTCCTGTGAGCCAGCTGCCATCCGGTTTCTGTCTGCTTGTATAACTCCAAATAAGGATCAGACTTCCCAAAGAAATCCTACAGAAGGAAATAAACAGCAGACCAATAAAATGCAACCAAATGTTGAGAAATTAAAAGCATGCAGCACAAACAGAAATACCCTTACCTTGTTATCCAGCTTTCTTGCCTCCATCTCAAAATACGCCGCCCGATTGTCTTTTATTTCCTCCGCACTGATCTACAACACAAAATGTAGATGCATTACACGGAGGAGTTCAAAACAGAAAATGTTCTTCCTGCTGCCTTTGCTGAACCTTACAGTGATCGTTCCCTTCCCAGCTGGCTTCTTGTTCTTCAGCGCCAGCGGCCGGGTCAGTTTCCGACTGGACACAACCTAAGTGTGGGGCAAATAAGGGGGGTGGGAGATGAATCAAAAGATTCAGTCGGCAGAACAGATGATGAGTAAAACAGTGGGCTGGGAAAATGACATCCATAACAGCATGGATGAGTGGACATCGGAGGCCACGTGACAAGATCTTATCAGCAAAGGTTTACCAGACACAAAATAGAGGCGACTCCTGCAAAGCTTGTTTTGTTTCAGAAAAGGTAACCTCACCTGACCCAGGGTGCACTCCAGCTCCCCCAGAAAGTCGTCATCGTTCAAGTCCACCGTCTTATTATCGATGTCGTAAATCCCAAACTTCAGCTTCTGGACTATTTCGAAGTAGTAGTCGATGACAAACTTCTTGGCAAACTTCGGACTGAGGCAATTCTGAACTTTCTCTGTGCGTCCCACCTGTCAGGAAAGACAGGACGCAGGAGAGAAGCGTTCCAAATGTTAACAAGGACATAAAGAACATATGTTAACTTAATGATTAATCATTAAGTCAGTACTGTCAATTATCAGTATTATCAGTCAATATTGATAATACTGATAATAGCATTGATGAGATTGAACACACATGGAGACACTGCAGGAAGAAAAGGTTCCACGAAAGTCAATAAATTAGTTTATTGACAGTTATGGAAACACTTTAACTTATTAACCAGCAATAAGTTGAAGTGGTCATCTTTATACCATGTTGAACACAGCAATATAAGATTTAAAATGTGTGTGCTCATTTTAATCAGATTGAGGTCTAGACTTTGGGTCAATGCAAATGCCTCTTGTGATGTCATCGGCCTAAACACTATGTGAAAATGGCTGGTTTTGTTTCTTCTGTAAACTTTTTGGTAACTGTGCAGAGGAAATCCACACTTTCAACATCAAGCTGAGTTTTTTAGTGTCAGTGTGCATTTGTTAGTGATAAAAAAAAACCATCATCACAGCACTAGATTTTGACTTGAAATCCTATAGCAGTGTAGTGTATTGCATCAGGCTTTATTTTCCCCACCACTATAACTATAAGTAGCAATATTCAACATACTTAGCCTGAACTTTAAATCAAAACAGTCTCTGCTGCTCATGTTACTGACCTCATACCACTGGGAGTCAGAGTTGCACATTAAAAGGACGCATAAGGGGTCCGACTTGGAGCTGAAGTCCGTGTCCAGGAGGTTCTCACAGGACACGGTGAGCTCCACCTTGGTTACACACTGGGCAGCCATGTTCCTGCTAACAAGCGGTAGAAACCACACAGGCAACCAAATTAAGAAGGAAAACGAGGGGATTTTTGGTTGTACGGGCGATATTTTGACTTTCAGCTTCCCTTCGGGTGTCGTCCGTGTGGAGGGGGAACACACCCAGTCCGTTCACACTCACTACAGATAACACTGGGAGCTAACGCTGCTACAGCGACCGTAGCAATTGAACGCTCCGGCTTGCTGCGTAAATTAGAAAAATGGCAAATAGTTTTTGACGTACGCTGCGCGCTGCCGCTAATGATAACAGACATGGGACATACAGTAAAAAGTTAATGCACGTTAAAAAAAAAAAGAAGAAAAAAGTAATACCGCTAACTTAGGCCGACAGCCAAACAAGACACATAAAATTAATAACATCTGACTCAGTTAGCTGGGTTACCACGTCGACTTCCGCGTATTTAGGAAAAAAAAAATCAAATTCAAGCTTACCCTCGGAAACAACTTCCACGCCGCCGCTGACAAATAATAATTTATTTAATCTTTATCTGGCCCTTCTGCCTTTAAGCTTGCAGCAGGGTAATTATCCCCCCACCGTGTTTAGCAGAAGCTACGGCCAGCTATGACCCAATAGTGGGTTTTCTTTCTGGAGATGAACAGCCTGGTTTTCTGAAAGGAGCCCGGAGAGGCGGAGCAGCTGCTGCAGTCAAAGTCAATGGTTATCAATAGTCTATTCATTGCCACAAACTTTCCATATCTACACTACTATGGAGTTCACACTGGCTTTTATCTTAGTAGTAAAAGCAGGGGAAACAATTACACTCTTTATGTTCGTAAGTAATATTCTCCTGTTTTTTTCTTTTAAACCAGGAAAACACTCATTGAAGTTACGACAGGTATTCATTCCCTTTGGACTGTGTCCTATTTTGTCACATTGCAAGTTTCCATGTAAAGTAATGGAAAACCCTCTCTGCTCCAGTGACATCGAAATCTAATGTTCATCCCCTTCCCCACTGTGAAGCAAGGTGTTGGTAGAATAATGCTGTGGGAATGCCTTCCCTCAGCTCAGAGTTCTGAGTTTCAATTCAAAGCATATTCAAAGGGTCCTGAAGTTTGAATGCAAAAATACCCAAAACTTTATAGAATTTAAAAATTTTAACATCTTTACATTACATCAGCAGTTTGTGTTATTTAGTCAAAGAACCAAAACAAAAAAAAAATCACATTAAAATGAATTGATCTTTGTAGTTGCAATATGACCAAATGTAAGATATATATATATATATATATATATATATATATATATATATATATATATAAATTCTTTACACATTCAGAGAGGATAAATTCTTGGTCTTCAGGTCATTCTGCAAACTATTCCAGGCATGATGTCGGCATACGTAGTTGCTATTTTACAAACTGAATTCAGATTGACAGGGAAAAAATAAATGTGAACATTTAATGCTTGATTCTCCTACCTTTTGTCATGCGAGACCATCCTCATGCAATAAAAGATTAGTTCATTTTAGACTGTTTTCCCAGTTTCACAAGGAGTACCAATTGCACAAATAAACTAGACACAAACAAACTCTTCAAAATTATATATTTTTTATTAACCTGTAAAATTCTCTTTTTTTATTGTTGGTATTTTAGCAGATGTAAAAGTAACAGAAAAACAAGACATCCAGCAAGCTAAACCTTTTAGTATTTACTTGTAATATACGGGTGTTTTAGTGTTTTCTTGAGGCATGAATTGTAAGGCTATCAGGAAATTGACTACGGATGTTAATATACGACAACCAACTTTATACATAAATGCCGTGATGTATCTGAATCACTGTAAGCCTCTCATAGATCAAATGTTAAATATTTGGTTAAACATCATAAGTCAGTAATTATTTGATCATCTCTATTTTATAGACTTAATTTTGCACAGTAGAGAACAAAAACAAAATACAGGCAGAATCAACACATAACAAAGAGATATGACACATGAGTCAAAAATGAATTTTTACATATACTAAATAATAAGTCATACATACAGGGGTTCCCTAGTTGGACACTTGTTAAGACAAAGTGAACGTCTTCTATTATGTGCATATGTTTAGTATATAAAACATTTCCTCTATTAGGTCTCCCTGATTATGCTAATAAAGAACCAGTCCACTCACGTCGAAGCACCAAGTGATCAGTCAAATTAAGCATAAATTTGATTCAGTACAAATCATTATTAATAGTGACATATACCTGATCCACTCTGTAAACATTTGACAAGCTTTCGCTTTGAAGCCTAAAACCTATTTACATTTTCTGGGACAGCACAACATATAAAGACCCACAAGGAAGTAACTGCAGTAAAATGGGGATCAAGGAGAAAACAAAGTTTATATCATCTGTATATACATACATATACAGAGAGAGAGAAACGACAAATAAACACTTTACTTAAAGAAGCAATAGTTCTCAATGTGGCCTTTTTTAAAAATTACAGCGCAAGAAACAAGGGTTACAAACCTAATAAAGTAAAAAGAAGCATTTTTTTACTCAATTTATTTGGCATTTTTTAAACTAAAATAATTTAACACATCTTATGAGAAAATAAAGTCTAAGTATTTCTGTGCTGGTTTCTCTGTAGTAACGCCACCTTCAGTTTACTGTGTGTGCTACTCTGAGGTGAAACAAGATACTGTTTACTTCCTCATACAGCAAAAACTGTCTTTAATGTTTTCTGAAGGGCTCATTTGATTTAACAGACTGTGTAACCGTGGCAAAGAAAACACAATGAAAGAAAGATATGCAGTGATGCACCTCTACTCTGACTCAGGCAGAATAGAGGTGGGCTGGAATTGCAGGTTAAAGAACAGTGCAAGAGTACTGTAAGACTGTGTCAGCAAACATGCGTAATGTCATAAAATGTCTCATTTAACGAGGCTAAACCTGGATAAATGTGAGTATTATATAAAACAGCTACAAAGTGTTAACATATCACAACATGTCCATCCTTCAGCATAAACCATGCTAGGTTAGGTTCAAAACACTGACGCGCCTTAAAAAGGCTTCAGAGTTGAAGGGGATTCGCCATTTTTTAGGAGGAAGTTTGGTTCTCAGCTTGCTTCACTAGGGGGCGCCGATGCCCGGAGGTCAGAGGGAGGATCATTGCTGTGAGGCGGGCTCAGTTTCATGGAATTGAAGAAACCCGTCACCTGGCCCGGCACTTCTGCCAGGACGGTCTGAGCAAGGACTTCCTGAGGACCCTGGAGAAAGGAGAAACAGGGAGGGTAACCATGGAGGGCGGACAAATACGTCGGCTTGATACACGCAATGTGGAAAAAAAGCAAACGAATAAGCAGCTAAAGAAAGGCTAGGGTTAGCATTGCCATCCATAAAGTTGAAACCAGGTATTTACATATAATGCAAAAAATTCATTGACATTATTACCATAATACGGCTTTCACAATTTTGTTAAAAACCATATTATCTTATGTGAAATACTAAATTTAGCACTCAAATGAAAATTTGGGCCAATATAAATTTCCGATGTTATGGCGGATAACTGATATTTTCCAATATTATGCATAATTTTTCCAGATACTTTTGACGCAGTGTGAAATAATCCTGTGCTGTATCACATGATCAAACCAGAACCACATGGCCAACCCCCTCCCATCCTGAAACACAAATGGCAACAAGATGGAGAAAAACATTGGTTGTTAATCAAACAATCAGCCCAGTCTCACCAATTGGACCGATGCATACAAGTTAAAAAATTACTAACATCGGCTGATACCGATCTTTATGCCGATATATTGTGCATGTCTAATTGAATTTTTTAAAAGTAAGAGAAAGAAACAATTATAGTAACCCTCACCCACATAAAATAAAGAAAATGTCTGACTTAAGTGAGAACAAAAGGATATGTGTCTTTCTCTACACTGTATGAAAATATCTGGTTGCAACTATAATTCTTATAATATTTGCAGCTTCACGGAGATCCAAAACTTGATCATGACTAAGTAGCTAATTTTGCAAATACTATTATAAACAGACAGCACATGATTACAAACCAACTGGTTTGGATCAAAAGTTGAGAAAGGACGCATTATTACAACGTGCAAGCATGTTGCTGTAGACAAAATGCAGAGGAGAGAGGAGGAAAACAAGTTGGGAAAACAGGATAGGATAATCGTACATGTCTAGGAAGGACAGAGGTCGTTGGGGGGCTTCAGGTCAAATAAATTGAAGAAGGAGGCCACTTGGTCAGGCAATTCTGCCAGTACGCTTTGTGCGAGTGCTGCAGTGCCTGCCTGAAATTAGATGTGCGACACTTAAGACATCGTCCGTGGTGGAACACGTCTGCATGGTGGGGCGCGCCAGAGCTTACGTTTTGGAACTGCCTGAAGGGCACGAACTGCACAATGTCCCTCATGGCGGCCTCGCCCGTAGCCGAGCGCAGGACTCCGTCGTCTCCGTCCAGGAACTCCATGGCGCTGAAGTCCGCCGCTCCCACGCCGACAATGATGATGGACATGGGCAGCCGCGAGGCGTTGACGATGGCGTTGCGTGTCTGATCCATGTCGGTGATGACTCCGTCTGTGATGATCAGCAGGACGAAGTATTGCTGCAGGAGATGGGAGAGAATGCAGAGGATATATGGTGAGATTAAATTAATAGGACTGTTTTCCAGGCACATAGTGCCATTTTGTAGCACAATCAAGTCACTATGTTCACTTCAGTTGTTAAAAAATGCTATATATCAAATATGTCAAAAAAAAAAAATCTACTTTGTATTTTAACACCTTGAAATTGGGCCTCTGCTTCTTTAAGAAACTCCTACTCTTTCTGAAACTCCACCTTCAGGAAGTCATCACAACATGGCCGAACCCTTTAGCAACATTTTTACCAGCATTGCAATGCTCAACACTGCAGGTATGTTTTTGATGAGGGAATAACATTATAACATGATATAAATTTCAATAAAGTCAATTTAATATATAATACTGTAATTTGACATAATGAAAGAGGACATTAGTACAGACAACTTTTCAAAACCTCTGAAGACAATGTTCATGTTGGTCAAGCATGTCAAATCTCTAGAAAATACTTTAGAGTTTGAAGTTCAGCCCCTATAAGCATTTCATCTTATTGCAATTAATTAAGCATTTGTTGCAACTCACAGAGGCGGTTTGCTGCTGTAAGGCCTCTCTGCCAAAATGGGCCACGTGATTGATGATTGGAGAGAAGTTTGTTGGACCATAGAGCTTCACCTGAGGCAGACACTGCTGATAGGCAAAGATCACTCCCTCTATGCCTACGAAACCAGACGAAAACAGCACCGAAATCAAACAATCAAACAATCTAGATGTCTTATTTCTACACATCACTGTGTAAATGTAGTACATCAAGAAATAAAGATGAAACTCTCTCCTGTGAGACATTAAAGTTTCACAGGTCTTACCTGCACAGAATGGATTTGAGGGGTTGAAGTTGATGGGAAACTCATGGCTGACCTGCAGACGAGCAACTAATTATGTCAAACGAACGTGTCTGGACAAGGTACACTAATTCAGGGCGCGTTAAAAAAAAAAAAAAAAAAGTATAAAACAGCTAAAATCAATCACCTGCCATGTTGGAGGAAGCTGAGCGCCAAAACCAAAGGCAGGGAACATCTTGTCACTGTGGGAAGCAAGTTATATAAGTAAGAGTGTCGGTCAAGGGGAGTTAACCAACATGGACGACTAAGACACACACTTTCCCCCAGTCATACTGCGGTCAGTGTCCCATGAGTTTTCTTAAGGACTTCATTCAGAAGGACGCTGGGTTTGGTTCACCTCTGCTGTAAATCGGTCATTTGTTCCATTATTTCATGCCCAACTGAGCGCACAAGGAAGTTTACCCATGTGTTTGGAAAGTATGGAGACAACCCGAGGGAATGCAGCGACTACAGCTGTCGTATAAGTCAGTGTTGACTTTTTCTAACCTCTGCTGCGGCGAGCTGCTCTAGTTGGACCCAATAACTGGACGGACTTTACTTCCTCATATTTATTCTCTATTGCAGCAAACATCATTCCTTATAACATCTCACCAGCCACTTTATTAGGTACACCTACTGCTAGTACCAGGGTTGGCTCCCTTTTGCCTGAAGGACCAAATCTACAACAGAATGGCTAAAGATTGAGAATCAAGGTGTTGCAATCATGGTCAAAGGGCAGATCCTTAACCTGACCTGTGCAAACAATTGCACAATCATTTTCTTTATTGAGTATTTTTATTTAAAATCTGAATAGGTTTACCTTATTAACACCATGCATTCAACGTATCTTTTTACCTGTCATAGTCCTGGATGACGTTACCGACTGCCCAGATAGCTGCCAGATATTCGTTGTAGCCTTGAGGGTTGATGTAGTGTAAAGATGCGGGTAATCTGGGATCCCCATTGGAGCCCGTGAAATCGATAGCAATCTGAACCCGAGCATAAACAATATCACTGTTAAAAGTTGTCTTTTAAAAATCACACAAACATGGGAAAACACAATGGGACGTTTTGTCAATATTTGTTAGATCTGAAGTGATTTTCAATAGAGTGTAGTACTCACCGTGAAGTTAATCTGACAGCCGCCCATTATGTAATCCAGAAATGTGTACTCCTTCACTATCTGTAGGCAAATCAGGGAAAAATACATATTCTAACACCATAGTGATAATAGAAAACTGCACCTTTCATTTAAGATTTTCATACTTCTCCTGACTCAGCTGTAAGGAAGGAATGGAGGTAGAAGGCCAGGAAGGAAGAAGTGAAGAACGAAAAGAAGGGTACAGGAATTAAGGAAAAAAGAAATAGTATTTGGAGGATGGACTTGAGGAAAGGAAGAGGGAAGAACGCAACAGAGAAAAGTTTCAAACATTGAAACAGGGAATAATTAAGTCAGGAAATAGAACTATTCCTCCACACTCATTCAGTTTTTTAAACTGTATCCAGACCTGGAAAATAAAGAACTCAGCTTCAGCCCTTAGTAAGAAACCTTAAGAAGTTGACATAGTTGTCAAGTGGACAGAAAAGACTGTGTGGTTTTCAAAACTTTTTGCATGCGTCAATGCGAAAGATGGGCATTTGTACGCTTGTTCCTCACATTAGGCTGTTCTAAAACATGTTAAGACAAATAAATCAGGTATTAACAGTTTTACAGCATTCCAAAAGTGATGATACAAAGTAGTGCTAAAAAAAACAAACAGCAGTCTTGCTGCAAACAGCAAGACTGCCACCAGTGTGGGTCACTAGCACTGAAAATTATAGATGGGTATTTTCTTGACAGGTGTAATGTAACACACACACATCCTGTCATTTATCGGCAGTCAATTGAGCTCCTGTACATCGCAGTCTTTCATAATTCAGCAGAACGATGGAAGCAAGATAAACTATTTATGGGCCGAGTGAAAGTGAAATGATCTCTTACTATAAAGATTCCTTCTCACTCGTATTCGTGAGTGCTTGCTTATTTTATTTTATGTCACACTTGTCTAGAGTTGAAATGCCCACATATGTTTTAGTTAGAAAGTTCAACTTTCTTTATGGGATTATGATGGCTTTAAAATCACATATTTATTTGCTTGCTTTATAAAGGAAAATGTCTTATGAAATAGTTACAAATACCTTGCATTGTTTTATGATGATAATTCCAGAGTTTTTGTATCCTTTCTTCTTCTGCTTCTTCTTGTTGTTGATGCATTCGAACTCAGCCTGAGGATAAGAGACTCAAACCAGTCAGGTTTTACCGGCATTTTTGTAATGCATTGTGAAAAAAAAACAAAGGTTTAAACTGAACTCACAGCAAATGACTGACATGACTGCTGTATCTGACAGAGTGTCGTGAGGAAGGAGCCGATGAAATCATGCGAGCCGCTGTTGTTGTAGTCATAGCAGTCGATCTGGGAGAGACAAGAGGGTCGGGAGAACCAGGACAAAGTCTCACTAGTCTTTATTATCGTCAATTAAAGCACGTGGAAGGCAAAGCAGATGAGGCAAGAGCATGAGTGTGATGCATTCAATGTGACACTCTGATAGTAAAAACCTCTAGCAGAGAGAGACTCACACACACACATCCATTGTTGGTGTGGAGAAAACAGAAGAGCTCTACACACAGTATGAAGCGACCAGCAGAGATCAGACAAGCTAGGAGAAGCTACAGCTTACAGAAATCCACGGCTAAGAAAGCTGATGGGTCATCCATCTTAACGGAGAATTCTACCTATGGAGAAACTGGTCCATTGGTTTTCTTACTAATTTAGCGTTGAGCCATATAGCTAGCAGGTAAAACAAAGGAGTTGGAAATGTTCAATTTAAACGTCAAAACAAAACTAGATTGAAGTAATGAAGTTTGTTGAATTTTTGTTTTTAAAAAGAAAGATTTAAGGTTGTCTTCAGTTTCAGATTTTTTTGTCCGCCGTGTATTTTGACGGCAATCAGGGCCAGACGTCTGGAACTGAAAAGAAAACTTGGTATCCGAAAAGTAACTATTTTTTTTTCTGTTTCAAATCTTTTTGTTTTAATTTTATTTAATTATTTCTCAGTTTGAAATCGTTTTATTTTTTTATTTTATGGCCCCAATATAATTTCATAATACAGGGTCTTGTTAAGTATCAGCATCCTTCGGATTTTTTCCATGTGTTATGACCAACACAATGTAGTGTGTAATGGTGCAGCAGTAGAAGTAATGGGAAATTACAATTTTTTTTTTAAAAGAAAAAATATGTAGACTCAAAAAAGCTAGCAAGCCTAGAAGGTTAGCAGCTAGCTAGAAATAGCCACAGTCACAGAATGCAATGAAGATGTCTGAGCATGATTCTGAAAAATAAACTACATAGAATATAGAAGATTAACTAGTCCAGCCACAACAAAATTTAAGAAGGTGTGATTAGCATATTTAAGGCCAATTCATATTTTAAGTATTTACCCAGAGTACATGTCAAACTGAGAAGTGTGTACAATTTTCCATTCATGTCCTACGTTGTGTTGGTCTCATAAAATACTGACGAAATGTGGAAAAATCCAAAGGGTGTGAGTACTTTAGCGGCGCACTATACCTAATATGAAATTTCCAAGTTGAAAACAATTCATGAATGACTGACCCAAACCACAGCATCATCTCATCACAGGCTAAAAACAGGTGGGTTCAACAATGGACCAGTCTCCTCAGAAGCGGGTGCGTTCCTTTAAGACGGATGTAGATGCATTGTGGACTTCAGCCGGTCCGGTCACAGACACCGCATCCTTCAAGTGATATGCACTCACTCTGCTAACAGTTAACTCACTTGTTGTGCTGCCTGGAAAGCATCTGTTCCATATGAGTGTGCTTTAATGGAGTTAGGAAATGGACATAAAACAAACACGCATTTCTTTATTTGTAGCAGTACATGTCCAGGGGACTTGATTTTACTCAAGCTTCAGACATTAGGAGATTCTAGCTGTTAGCTTCTTATCTTTAGAAATACTGCTTGAGGTTATAGTGTGTGTACCTTTATAGATTTTTCCACGTCACCGTCGCAGAGGGACTGCATCGGGATTCTGAATGGCTTCCATATGGGGTTTAGGTTGCATTTCACCACCTGGCCCAGAGAAATGATATTAGAAAAACTATCACAGCTGCAATGTTTGGTAACCGTGCACACTTTAAACTTAATAGTAAATAGTTCATTATCACAAACAGCACTTTGTGTCTGTACCTCGGTCCTGTGGGCCAGCTGCCACCCAGTTTCTGTCTGCTTGTAAAACTCCAGGAAAGGGTCGGACTTGCCAAAAAAGTCCTGGAAAAAAACAGAAAGCCGTAGTTAACTTTTTTAACCGTAGCGATGTAAGACTTCCAAATGTAAGTCATAAACTCTTACATTATGACAAATGGTAGAACAGAGTTGCCAATATTTATTTCTCTCTTGAACTTGTTTTCAATAATAGCCAGGGCTGAAACAATTAATAAGATTAATCGTGATTAACTGATTATTAAAATAATCGTCAACTAATTATATATATATCTATATATATATATATATATATATATATATATATATATAGGATAAAAAAGAATTTGTAAATATGTTTTATCCAGAACTCATCAACTGGCAGTTTTAGTTTCACCAGATTCAAATACTGTAAAAACTTTTTTAAATCTCCTATTAATCTCCTTTTTTAGATTAATTATTTAATCTAAAAAAATAAACAACAGATCAACGCTGTATTGATGCGAAGTCGAGCAGAAAGGGCTAAACTTTTCGAAGGTTGATGTTAGAAGTATTTTTTATTTTTAGCTACAGATGCATCCATCAAAATGCATCTGAAGCTAAGAATTCAATTAAATAATGAATTCAATAATGGAATATTATTTTAGATTTTCTTTACTTTAGGAAACAAAATGCTTATTTTCATATTTTAAAAATAAAAAAATGAGTTGCAAGCTTCTAGCATTGAATAAAAAATGTCTTAAATGCAAGTAAGCTTGTAGAATGAGCCCGATTTTTTATCTGATTAATCATCAGGATGATCAATATCTATAACAAAAATAATTGTTAGTAACATCCCGAATACTTACTACAAGTGAGTTATTTCAGTTTTAATGCAAAGTTTTTGTGCGCATTAGACACCAGGATCTGATCTAATCATGAAGATCATGACGATGTGATGACTCATCGTCAATCATCTGCCTTTAATAATTCAGTATTGACAAAACGATGTGGTCAAGAGTTTAAAAATTCAGCAGCAGAGTAATCTGACCAATCGGCGAGCAGAACAGTCATTCAAACCTTTTTGTCCAATGACCTGGCAGCAACTTCGAACGCCACCACCCTGTTGTCGTTTCTCTCCTCTGCACAAATCTAGAAATTGGGAAAAGAAATAGCACCAAGTGAAAAAAAAAAAAAAATTAGAAAAATAACTGACATCCCTTGACCTTTTCCACATGTCATCATCCCGCCAGCCATAAGCTTCAATAGATCTCACTGAGGTTTTATATGAGGGATTCCACACCCTCATAAAAAACATAGAAAACCACTGTGTTTATTTATTTATTGAGTTTATGAATATTTTACTTTTGATCTCTACTGAACTACTTAAGGAAGCAGATGAGGGGGAAAGTAAGACGACTTGGACTGTGTCTGGGTTTGGTCTTGAACTTGAGTTGTTCAAGCTGAAGCTAAAATATTAACATTAAATAAATGGTGTTTGTTATGTAGACATTTAGGTTTGTGTGTGCGTGTCTGTGGAAAGTCAGAATTGTGTCCCCAGTTCATTTGATTTGTTTTGGTATAAAGCAACCAAAACTCTTCTTGGGATAACTGGACTGAATTTCCACAACAAAACGATGATAAAATTACCAGTAACATTTTGTAGATCTGATTATCCTCAGTGGGTTGTAAACTATGTGTTTATGTTTACATTTCCTGCAAACATTAACATTCCAATTGAAGAAAATACATTTAACCCGGGTTTTTTTTTTTTTTTTTTTGGGGGGGGGGGGGGGGTTTGGCAAAAGTTTCATGTTTTTCTTTATTTTTAGGACCTAAAAATAAAATGGTGGTTCTTTAAAAATGCCAACAAATTTCCCAAATTATAAATTGTCTGTTTCCAAAAGCTCCAAACATGTTTTATTTTGTACAGAGGGCAGAAATGTTCCACTTGTACTGTAGCAGTTCCAGTCACATACATTTAGCAGCAATGCTCTAAAAGCAACAGAGGTGAAGTACTTTATAAGTCTTTATCAGTCAAATAAGCTCACCGTTATCATTCCTTTCCCTGCTGGTGTCTTGTCTCTCTTCACAAGAGGTTTTGTTAGTTTTTTCGAGGACACAATCTGAGAACAGAGACACAGGAGGTCGGCTTAGTAAGATTTGCTACAAACTCTTGCTTAAACCAGAAATCTCTATGTTTTAACAAATCAGACTAGACGCATGAAGCTCCATAAATAGCTGACATTTTCTTTCTGACCTGTCCCAAGGTGCACTCAAACTGTCCCAGGAAGTCCGCTTCTTCTGGAGTGCAGTTTTCGCTGTCGATGTCGTACACTTCAAACCTGAGTTTCTGCACCATCTCGAAGTAGTAGTCAATGACGATGCTCTTGGAAAATTTGGGACTAAGGCAGTTCTGGATTTTCTCCGTTCGCCCAATCTGGCGCAAGAGACAGTAAAAAAAAAAAAGAAAAGAAAAAAAGAAAGAAAAAAAAAAAAAGCTGCGTCAAATTACAAGTCCAGATCTTCTCCGTGAGCAACGCGACGAAGAACAGAAATAGCCGAGTGCTCACCTCGTACCAGTGAGGACCCGAGGAGTTCAACTGGACCACGCACATGGGGTCGGACTTGGAGAAGGTGTCCATGTCCAGCAGATTATCGCAGGCGATGCTGAGCGCCACCTTGGTGACGCAGTCTGCGGCCTTGGGTTGCGGTGCTTCAAATGACGCCATCGTTGTCTGAGGGAGACCTTCAAGAACCCCACCCCAAAAAAAACAAACAAAAAAAAAAACATACATGTTGGAAGATGTATATATATATAGTTGTAATAGTAATAGTAAAAGTGAAACTAGGCGTGAAGCAGGGAGCGTACACCAATTGCACAGATTGACTGCACCTTTGCGTGTTGGCTTTGTGCAACGCTGCGGCATCTGGTCATAATTTTGCACTGTCTCTCAGCCTTTGTTTAAGAAAGCAATGAAGGAGAACATACTCTTCAAGATGAGCGTAATCAGTCAGGAAAGTGATAGAAAAGACTGACTGACGTAAACTACAGGGGATGGATGATATACCAAATTTCCCTCATCACAAACCAAGAGAGGAAAGTCTCCACACCTCCCCGTTTAAAAGACCCACAACTCTTTTAATGGCTCTCTTAACAAGCATTAAGCCCTAAATGATAGAGAGTTGCTCATGAGGTGAGGCGGGGAAAAGCCTTTTCTTACCTGCCTTCAAAAAGTCCAAGCCAGACCTAATGGGACTCTACTGGAATTCTGTGTTTCAGCAACAAACTTTCCACATGCATGTCGTGTGACAGAAAGAAAGGATAAACATCCAAAGAACATGTGGACGAAGCGCATGGGGTTTTGTGATGCTGTGGGTCTGCTTCTCTTCCATATAAATGCTATTAGACGTGAAATGACGAACTCTTTACAGGAATAAATGAATGCCATCAGTCTCTGATGAATCACATTTGTGACATCACCAATGGTAATCTACATGAGACGAAATACTTGAAATATCTGAGCAGCTGAGAAGTTTAATGTTTTACTTTCAGTTAGTAATGCTATTATTATTATTACGAATCTGAACCTTTTTGACAGGCAGAGATAGATGCCTACAAACAGAATTTAGCCAATAACAGGAAATAACTACTTTAAAAAAAAAAGCTCCCTAACATAGTTTCAAAAGCACAAATACCACAGAACAGATTTATATAAAAAAATGTTTACTTTAACTAGACGGATATTAAAGGGCGTAGTCGGTAAAAAGTGTGACAGCATTTTTCCCCGTTTCAAGAAACGGAACTCCACTCAGTTGGCTTTGCTCTGGTTAATATAATATATTTAGAAGGGAAGACGACATTTAGCGCTCTGCAATTATAGCCAGGTAAGCATTAACACTGTACGTGCTCAAGTGGCTCCTGAGACTCAACTGGAAAGTAAGCAGCTGGTGGTGAAAGCTCAGACGTGACGGGATATTTAGTCCAAACTGTCCGCTATTCCCGGTCAGTTTGAGCCTCGTTCCTTAAAAGCGAGCGGTGCCATTATAAATGCGCACACTTTTCAGCGCTGCTTTCTTTCCTTTTTTTTTTTTTTGAAGAACGTTTCGCCCTTTTTTTTAATACAGTGAACAAAAACGTAGTTATGTCAGATGTTCTCTTGGGTAACGACGTACCTTTTCTCTAAGAGTCCGTCCTCCGGGAACCCAGCAGAAAGACACTGAGGCTGGGCTAGCCAGCTAGCTAGCTGCAGGATGGGCGGGGTTCTCCTGTCATCGACGGAACCAGAAACACTTTGACACCGGGTCGCTCCTCCGCCTTCCAGTCACCACATCTTGTTCCGAACCCACAAACGCAGGACGACAGTGCACACAATTCACGGGTTGCATAATAGATATAGACTCGCTCGCGCTCGTTTGAATATTCCGTGTTTCACGTGACGCGCGTGCTGCGCAGGGGCGTAAATTAGAGTTATATAGGCAGGGGCGGGGGGCTCAGGGGGCTTTCACAGACACATTAAAATTATTTTCCATTATTTGTTATATTTCCATCCTAAAATATGATCTGTCTTAGCAACTTCGCAACAGTAGTTATTTTTCTTATTAGCAACTGGACTAAAAAGAAGGTTTAGAGCCTTCATATTCATCCCAAAAGATCAACAATGTTGATTTAAAACATTTTTTTTGTTTGTTTGTTTGCTTTTGTTTAACAGTTCTCCCTTTAAGCCTCATAAAAGGACAAAAATAAAATATGACTGAAAAAAAATTCACAAAAACAGAAATGGCAAAAAAATATATATGCATGTCAACATTTATTTTCATCTGAAGCAAAATAACTCTGGTTCGAGTTAGCCTGTTTTCAAAGCTATCTAAGCCTGAAATAGTGCCACGATGCTAAACATGCTGCAGCAAGCACAGACGTAGCGGCTGCAGGAGATGCAAGTGAAAGTCCTGTCATGGACAGAGGTTTGCAGCCTGTTTCGTCTCCAAACCCCAGTTCAATTAAGTTTCATAAATCCTTCTTTTAATTTACTCCAACATGGCAGAATGCACAAAGATTCCTGTTTCACACTCACAGTCAGACTCCTTGCACTCATACTTACTCTTATCTAAAGATACAGGGCTGGACAATATGGCTGAAAAAAAAAAAGATTTCATATCAGTCAATATAAATAATTATTGGTTAGGTTTCTTTTTTGTTGTTTTATTTTGTTTAGTTGTATCCACTTTTCTCTGAAGTAGTTGTACTCATTTTCTCCTTTTACTCCACACTGCAGCTAAGAGGCCAAACCTGAAACTGCAGCTATGCAAATTAATCCGGCTGTTGCTAGGTAACCAAAGGGCAAGTTAGTTAATTGATGCCGCCCACTTTTAGTTGGCCGTGAGAGGTCAAGCGGCTGAAGCGTTCCCTCTGCCTTCAGTTTGGTGAAATTATTCAAAATTCTGTCGGACGTATTATCTATTGATATTATCGTGTGTCTGTTATTGATTTATTGCTCAGCCCTACAAATACAGAAAAGGTTCTGTGGCATTCGCATGCACATATTCACAGACACATGCAAGCATCATTGTAAGAAAGGAAACAGAAAACACACACATTGAAAACAATAAAGGAAATGTAAACAGATGCATTTAGGATGGAGGACAGGGTGTCTGAGTTATTGTAAATGCTTGCAGATATCACAACCCTTTGCTTATGTCATGAGTTGATTTAAGCTCAGTCACAGAGGTAGGTGTTGTGTTTTTCTTTCGCGGTTTTTCATGCTAAATGAAAAACAGGAGGTGATGTGGGGAGGTGGTTCCCAAGCGACACGTTGGGTGGCTTTGACTCTTCCCATTAGGACGGCTCAGGCGCGCCGAAGACGTTCGGCGGTTTCAGCTTGTAAGCGTTGAAGAAGGACGACAGCTGGTCAGGAAGCTCCGCCAGGACGCTCTGGGCAAGGGCCAAGCCGTTTCCCTGCAACAAAACAACGGCACAACGACGATTGGAGAATCGTCACAAACTGACTCGTTTGGGATCTAGAGATTTTAAACACGCGACTGCTCGTGTTTAGGCTACAAACACAGAAAAGGTTCATAAGCGTTGAGCTTTTTAAACATTTTGGGGCAAAAATTATCTCAAAATATAAACGTGGATGGATTTTATGTGTGGAAGCTGTGGCTCTTCTTATCTGTGGCAAAAAATGATAAAGAAAACAAATTTTGAAAAATGTAGATATAATACAGCAGTTTTTCTGTCTTTTTTTTTTTTCCTTTTACCCCTAATAAACAATTGCATTGAATTTCTGCAAATGAATTACAATAAAAGTACCAATAATACTTTCCTGGAAATATTTGTTTTGACATAATTTTCCACAAATATCAAAATGCAGTATATGTGTCTACTCTCTGTCTGTAAAGTTTTAATTTTATTTCCTTAAAAAAAAAAAAAAAAAAAAACTAAACATTTAAATAAAATGTTTCCTTTAAAAGATAGTTTCTGGATTGTAAATATTTATGATAAATTATAAATTATCTTTTTAAAAAGAAAAAAATACATTAGTGGCTCTAAATGACTTTTTTTTTTCTTTTTTCTTTTTTTTGAGGGCAAAAGGGACTTTTGGGATCATGGATCTAAAGGTTCTGATTCGCCGCTTACATGGAAATGTCTGAAAGGGACAAACTGGACGATGTCTCTGGCGGCTGCGTCCCCCGTGGGGGACAGCAGCAGTTGGTCGTCGCTGTCCAGGAACTCCATGGCGCCGAAGTCCGCGCCGCCGACGCCCACTATGATGATGGACATGGGCAGGTGGGACGCCGCCACGATGGCGGCGCGCGTCTGGTCCATGTCTGTGATCACGCCGTCTGTGAGGATGAGCAGCACAAAGTATTGCTGCGCATGGACAGAAATAAAGGGACAGGACAGAGATGAATAGCTTCAAACTTATTTGGGGATTTTTTCCCCCAGTTTTTACTCAACAGTTTGCACATTTTCTTTTGGCTTTAATGAATATTTGGGGAGAAATAAAATCCTTGGCTTGTGAGAAATCAGAAAATCTACAAATCAGAGATAAATTTAACAAATTTTTGTTGTATTTTAAACGGGGAGCATGATGTAAAATGGACTTTTTTGAACTTTAAATAATTTTCTTATGTTATTCCTTCATCAAAAACATTCCTGGAGTGTTGCCTTGATTCATTCACGCATGTTTGAGAAATCCTTTAATCTCCCATGGCAACCATTCAGCTGTGGAAAACGCCTGGTGGGACCTAGCCCCGCCTTTGGTGACAAAACTCCTCCTCTGAGCAAAGTTTCCAGGCTGCCAAGCTTCCACAATACACAGCAATCCTGTCCCACTCAACTCCTTCAGACTAGCCAGCAGCAATTAGCAAACAACTGGTGGAACTGCGCATCTGCTGACCTCATTATACGAGCTACTTCTCAGGGCCACGCTGGTAAAAACGTTGTTAAAGTGTTAATAGAGGAGCCATGTTGGAAAGACTAACTGGAGGTGGAGTTTCAGATAGAGAGGGAGTTTTTAAAGAGACGACCCAATTTCAAGGCGTTAAAATACAAGGTAAAATTTATTTTAAGTCATATAGCTTTTTTTTTTTTTTTTTTTTTTTAACAACTGATGTTACCACAGTTACTTGATTGTGCTGTAAAATGGCATTACATTTCCGGAAAACATATAACACTGCCCCTTTAAAGTCAAAATGGTTGCCTACCGACGCGGTGTTCTGCTGGAGAGCTTGTCTGGCGAAGCAGGCCACGTGGTTGATGATTGGAGAGAAGTTGGTCGGACCCCACAGCTTCACCTGAGGCAGACACTGCCGGTAGGCCTGCACCACTCCCTCTATCCCTGCAGCACACAGACACACAGAAACATCTCAGGGTAAAAGCCTCACAGCTGCGATCGAAACTCAACGAAGGGTTTACCTTCACAGAAGGGATGTGCTGGATTGAAGTTGATGGGAAACACGTGAGAAACCTGTCAGCATGAGTCGGCAAAAGATTAAAAACGACATGACATGGTTGTCTCCGCCACACGGACACATGGAGAAAGAATGGAGATCAAGGGTGTCCAAAGTGAGTCAAGGTTAAATTTTGACTTCTTATTTTCAATCAGGGGGAAATTATTACAGACAAATTAAAATCTTAAGTTGGCTCAAGCAGAAAGTTCTTGAAAAAGAAGGTTTTTTTTATTAATTAGATCTCCATAAAAAGTAGATCTGGGTGCTTTTAATGAATTTATTAAACTTGGCTATGTACTTTTCAATAAAAGTGACTAAGTTTTCTTTTCATTAACAAGAATTGAAAAAAAAAAAGTTATATAATTTTCAGTCGAGATCTTTAAAAAAAATTGTAAAGTGGATCACTTTTCTTGTTTTGTATTTTGGATCTACAACAATTTACACATCCCTTTACAACACCAAAAGATCAACTGCTTTACTCATGTAATTAAATTGTTGCAGCTCAGTTTATCTTTGTGCAGGTAAAATAAATGGATCCTTTTTCTGCCTTTTTTGGTCTGTGAGTCCTTGTGACCTCATGGTTTTGGCTCAAAACGTTTGGACACCCCTGACATTGATTGTGTTTAGCAAGAAAAGAGCTC
Organism: Poeciliopsis retropinna; assembly: GCA_010277075.1. Lineage (NCBI taxonomy): Eukaryota > Metazoa > Chordata > Actinopteri > Cyprinodontiformes > Poeciliidae > Poeciliopsis > Poeciliopsis retropinna. Next base: position 17,109,997 of record VMRM01000011.1, on the reverse strand, counting down.
TGATGGCTGCATAAACAAAGCTAATGGAAATCCTGAAGATTGTTAAATGGAGATAAAATATTCTGCTACATCTGAAAAGCAGCTTTATTTAATAAAACATGAAGTATTCTGTAAGATTGTCAGGTTTAATAGTTGGACTTTTCTAGTTGTTTTTTTTTTTTTTTTTTAATATCTACCTGCCATGATGGAGGGATCTCAGCTCCAAATCCAAACACTGGAAACATCTTTGTACTAAACATAAATAAAGTCACAGTTAACATTCATACAGTCAAATCTAATAGGAGATAGGAAATAAGAGAGGCAGCTTGACAAACTAATGTACAGGAAATAGGAATGGTGTTTACATTCTGTTATATTAAAACCACATGCTTCAATGTATCTTATTGAGATTTTGTGCCATGGATTATCACAAAGTGGTTCACAGTTGTGCAATAGAAAGCAATATCTGCATATATTAGAAAGAAAAAAAAAAAAAAAAAAAAAAAATATATATATATATATATATATATATATATATATATACCCATGGTTCTGTTCCCAGTCTGCTGGGATGTAGTGTCTGTGAACACAAGTTTCCAAGTTTTCCCACGGATCCAGAAAGTCTGGACTTTGACTCGGTCATTCTGAGCTATGGTCTAAACCATTGGTTCCCAAACCTCTACAGACAATGCTACAAAATATGTAAACAAAATAAAGATATTAACTTTTAGAATGTCTTGTTCCCGCCCCGCTCACTTTTATTCACTATTCAAACGTTTTTAACTGCTGTGTTGTACATTCAGATTCTGGTCGGCCATGAGTCCTCATGGTTTTATGCAGCAGTGTCCTTCACAGTAGAGCTGCTGGACGGTTTTGTTCTTGACAAATGCTCGTCCAGTTTAGAGGAGCAGAGCAGCTTGATCAAAAACATGAGCATGGCAAATGACCTTTCGATAACTTACTTTAAATTATTTTATGATAATCATTGAAAAACAGATTGGATTTGGTGATTTAGAAAACACTAGAACTAAAAATGTATCTTTTAGAAATTCATTAGATCTCATTTTTTTCCCCTTCAGTTTTTCTCGTCTTTCCTCCTGTATTCTGAGGGCCCCTAGCGCCGACTGGTGGACGCTCAATTTGTTCCAATTTGATGTCGGATTGTCCAGGTCACCTTCTTCCACATCTCTGCGTCCCTGCACGGCTTTTAGCAAACTGCAAACTGCACTTCTTACCTTTCTTATAAAAGTCTGTGTCCTTCACTTTACATACAATTGCAATAAAATACATTTAAGTTTGTCGTTGTGTGACAAAATGAGAAAAGTTTGAGGGTATGTGAATACTTTTGTACCAAACTCTATGGCCATATAAGGCTATAGTGTGTAAACCGTAAACTTCTTCCCCACACTGTGATTTTGTCTACACCAAGCAGAAACAAGTTTATGAACAATGGTTGCAATTAAGGATGATATGTAGTTTACCTGTTGTAGTCTTGGATGACGTTACCTACGGCCCAGATGGCCTGCAGATATTCGTTGTAGCCGTCAGGGCTGATGTAGTGAAGGGACTGAGGGGACAGGGGGTCGCCGTTAGAGCCTGTAAAGTCAATGGCAATCTGGGCCGCCACAGAGGGAGAGAATGCAAAATTAAAAGAGGATTCTACAAGACCAGATCGAGGAGTTTATGCCAAACTCACCGTAAAGTTGAGCTGACATCCTCCCATCACATAGTCCAAGAAGCTATATTCCTTCTCTACCTGAAAGATGTAACATTACATTAACCCAGAGTTTCTCAATTCCAGTCCTCACGCCCCCCTACCCTACATGTTTTAGGTGTTTCCCTTATGCCACACACCTGGAGTGAATATATGGGTGATTAACAGACTTCTGTAGCACTTGATGGTCATGCAATCATTTGAATCAGCTGTTCTGGAATAGAGGTACATCTAAAACATGCAGAGCAGGGGGGCCTGAGGACTGGAATTGAGAAGCGCTGCATTAACCGTATCCACAAAAATGAGACATAAGGGGGAAAAAAACCCAAATAAGACAGCATGGTAAGATTTGTAAAACGCACATCAACAAGAGCAATTGGGAGCCTTCTGAAAAGCAAGTGGTTCCTTACTCCTGAACCACAGTGATGATACATATAAGCTATAATCAGATGGAGCAAAACATTTCAGCATTACATTTTATGGATTTCTTTTCTTTTTTTTTTTTTTTAAGGGAATTTTCATATTGACCCAAATGTGAAAATTCGGGTCAATATCATTGTCTGATATTTATACTGGACATATTTTAGATTTCACCTCCCTTTTGACATATTCACCAATATTTTCTGTAAATTATATATGTTTTTTTTTTTTTTCTTTGTTACCTGGCAGCGTCTTATGCAAACGATCCCAGAGTTTTTATATTTTTTGTTTCTTGACTTTCGGGAGTTAACGCATTCAAACTCCGCCTGAAGATGGAAAGAGACGACAAATGAATCTTTGCAAACCATAAACAGTCACAAAACTAAAACGCTTCGAAAGTCTTACCGGTGACAGGTGTGTTGCTGCGAGCATCTCTGCTAGCGAGGCTCTAAAGCTCCCGATGGGGTCGTGCGATCCGTTCACGTGGTGGTCGTAGCAATCCACCTAAGGAGGAGGAGGAGGAGGAGAAGAAGGCTTTCCTCAAAAAGAAACATCATCATATTAAGTTTCAGTGTTATGCACGCTTCATCATATTATAAGCAGCAGCATTACCTCAGATGAGTTCAAATGAAAAAAAGGGAAAAAGCCCACCTTCACACCGTCATCCACGAATCATGCATATGCTTGTTCAGCTGGGTGACAAACACTGCCGCTTTTTAGGTTTTGGTAGCGTTACACAGCGAAAAAAGAACAAAAAAAAGAAAGTGCAAAACAGCACGAATTAGTAGCATGTAAGAGAAACAAGTCCACAAAAATGCCAGACACATTTTTGTTCAGAGCTTTAGGTCTTTAAATTAAGAAAACATATTAGTTCATGTTAATATGGAGCACTATCAAACAACAGGCACACCTGCTTTAAAATCCTAATATCTTACATATGTTTCCACATAAATACATAGAGAATAAGCAAATTGGCATTTCTTTAGATAATGTTGTTTATCAGAGTTCATCAGAGTTTATCTGTGAAGATTGAATAAAAACCAGAAAGACTTTAAGTTCATCTTCGGTGCCAGTGTGACGATCCAACACTGAAAACCTGACAAATACAACTTTTACTTTGACTATATTTATCATGTGGAGGGAAATAGGTTGAGAAATAATTTGCAAAACTGCTTGTGTCATGTTAAATAAATTGAATTTATGATGGAAAAAAAATAAGCTTTGCCTTTTTAGGGTGATCAGAGAGGTGGGTTTCACTTCTAATCTCATTTCCCTTCGACGTAATTATGTGGCAATGAGGAGACACAATGAGCCAACATTTTTTTTAATTGTTTTTTTTGGGAAGACTACATAATCTGGAGAGAAAAATGATGAACGCTCATTTGTAAACATCTATTCCAAAGGTGTCAGAGAATGTTGATGTTAGTGCAAAACGTTAGAAATAACTTAGCAGGTTGCTTAGTTTTGCTGTCACGGTAAAATGTAAGAGAAGATTACCTTTATGAGTTTCTCCACATCTCCCCCACAGAGGGCTCGCAACGAAACACGGAAAGGTCTCCATACTGGGTTCAGGTTGTTGTGAACAACCTGCACAAACAAGAACAAACGCACCCAAAGTGAGCAACTGCATGCGTCCCGCGGGTGCGTGAGATCCAAATAAACACGTTTACCTCTGTCCTGTGAGCCAGCTGCCACCCTGTTTCTGTCTGCTTGTAGAACTCCAAGAAAGGGTCGGACCACCAGAGAAACTGAACAACAATAGAGGCATTTTATCACGTACAGGACAAAAATATGACGGCTCGAGTAATGTGAAACTCCAAAACAAAAACATTCGTACCTTTTTGTCAAGCCTTCTCGCTGACACTTCAAAGTTTGCCACTCTCGTGTCCGTTATTTCTTCAGCACATATCTATAATTCAGTTGACACAACGGCACAAGCTTATTTGTAATCCGACTTACTGTTTTGGCCGCATTCCAGTACAGTGAAGTATATTATAAAGCATGTTTTAGATTGTTGGATGAGCACCAGGTCCACCTACAGTAATAGTCCCGTGACCTGCAGGTCTTTTGTCCTTCAGCAACAACTGTCGGGTCATCTGCCTGTTGGAAACTATCTGCATGCAAATAACAAAAACAACTCTATTGCTTTGAAAAAGAAAAAGAAACTAAATTTCACACATAATTGTAACTCACCTGACCAAGCGTACATTCCAGTTCCCCCAAGAAATCATCATCACTCAAGTCATGCGTACTATTGTCGATGTCATAGACGCAAAACTTCAGCTTCTGCACCATCTCAAAGTAGTAGTCAATGACAAACCTCCTGGCAAACTTTGGGTTTAGGCAGTTCAGGATCATCTCTGTGCGCCCAAACTGTTGGAGAAAGATTAATCGCGTCGCGTCGCTCGGGATGAATTTGTCATGAGAATGTGGGTGACTTTTACGATCCCCCACCTTGACCCAACACAGACCTCGTACCAGTGGGAGCCAGAAGTGCTGATGTAAAGGGCGCACAGGGGGTCCGACTTTGAGAAGACGTCCATGTCCATCAGGTTTTCACACCAAATGGTCAGCTCCACCTTGGTGGCCAGGTGAGTGGCCCCTGGAGCCGAGGCAGCTGCTGAGGCCATTCCTCCTGGACGTGTTGAGAAGACAATCTGCTGTTAAAACAAACAAACAAAGTTTTTTTAAGGGATTTTATTTATTTGTTTTTGCTCTGCTGGACTTTATTTGACAGTAAATTGACGGGAAGTTGGGTTATGAGAGAGCTGCACATGTCAACGGGCCGGGACCTGAACCAGTGACGGACTGAGGTCTCCTACATGTGTCGCCACTCTACATACCACGCACAATAAATTTAGGTTGGTTAACTGATGGCTGATTGCAAATGCACACCATATATTTTCAATTTAAAAAAAATTTTTGAAAACCATGTATTACCTTCTTTTCTTTGCATAATTATGCACTATACCTTTGTTGTAAAACAACATAAAAGATTCCTCAAAATACACTTAATATATAATTTTACTGCGAATTACGTGCGAAATCTACATGGTTAGGAAACTTGTTGCACGATAGTGTTGCCAAAACTTATTTTTCTCAGTGGCAGCACTACAGGACCGTACAGATGAATGCAGAAACCCAACACTATATTTAGGCCTACACTAAAAACATAAAGAATGGACATCATTGACACATCAACCAGGAAAGTGACTTTGTTTTAGGATTTGAACTTGGGTACAAACAGTTCCTGTCTATGTTAAGGTTTCATCAAACTGTGCCATCATTCATACAGACTTAATAAACACTGTTATCACTTGTGATCATCATATTTAAGCTGTACTGACACACTGCAGTCCCTCCAGAGGGGTGTGGCGACCAACCAAAACACGTTACAATCACTTGCAGTACCTATTCCTTAGTACATGGAGACTTACTCACATTAATTTACACGTTCAGTACCTGATACAACAGCTCTTAATCCAACAACTTATTTCTGCTTCTGGCCGAGTGATGAAAACTAAGGTTTATCTGACAACAACAGCTGGGCGAGACGGTGTGGGTGGGGCCAACTGCTGATCTTTACGCTGATTGGTCCACTTATAACCACGTTAAACCTATCGAACCCGATGACTGGAAAATTAAGAAAGGTGGGCATTTTCAAACGGCGTTATAGTGAAACTACGATAGGAATGTTTTTTGGGACGAATTAGCTTATTATTCAGTTTTAACAACAACCCGGAACTATTAAGGTGTTCGCTTGTTTCCCATCGGTAGCAGAGGGACGAGCACAGGCTGTGGTCAACGGGGTTCATTCAAGAGCGGCAACACTTTGTTTAGTTGTAATTTAACACAAAACGTCTCACCGCTGCCGTATTTAAATTGAACAGCAAGTAATGCATGTGAAGTTGGACTTGGATATATATTCAGTGAAACCAGGGTTGTTATACTTAACAACCCGGGTTAGTTTTAGGGATATTTGTGTTTTTAACCAATTAACAACGTCGAGAAAGCATTTGTGCTCTTGAATGTTCACCGGTTGCCTCTTAAAGTCAGCTGCCTCCGCTGACTTTAAGCCGTTGGCTTAAGCTGATCGTTGGACATTTGGATCTGACAGATGATGGCTGGAAGGATTTTGACGCGGTTTGTGAGCAGGAGTTTGCTGGAAGTTGCAGTCGGCGCTAAAGGCGGAAGGATCGGAGGCTCGAACCGCTTCTTCCGGACAAGAGCCAGCTGGACAGTCGGTGCTCTTAGTGTAAATACTTATGCTTTTTTTTTTTTTATGTTTCTGACTGCTCAGCTGGCAATCTCTTTTAGGTTGCCAGTCTCTCTCACGGGGCTGATATACAGTGATAGAGGATGGAAGCAGGTCAAAGTTCACCAGGGCTCTTTAATTGTGTTTGGCTCCTTGTAAGTTCAGGAAGCAATAACAAGAAGTTCAGAAGTGCATGACAAAACCTCATTTTTCAAGAGAAAACTAAACTTTATTTTCCAGCGAACGCTTATAGAAATGGGGTGTTGTTACTTTAGGTCAGCTAGGAGACCAACCAATACACAAAATCCAACATTTTGTCCTAACCTTTGTTTTTCCTGACCTGTTCTTGTCCACAGAGAGGAAGAGCATCATTCCTGCTGGGGCTCCCTGTCCTGTCTGGTCTAAGTTACCAAACTTTCCTTAACCTGCAGAGTTCAGCCGTGGTCTGCGCTTTAGATAAAGGTCAACAGCCACACTGGGTTGGATGTGGAGAGAAATAGAAACAATCTAAAGTGATTTTGGAGTCAACTAGACTTTTTGTTTTGTGTCTGGGCAGATGAGGTCCTGGAGCAGGCCGACTACCTGTACAGCTGCGCTGACACAGAGAAGCTCTACCAGCTGCTGCTGCAGTACAAGGACAGGTGAGCCGGTGTTGTAGATTAACATCGGTGTTAATCTGTAATATTTGGATATTACAGATCATCGGTGTTAATCTGTAATATCCAAATATTACAGATTAACACCGATGTTAATCTACAACACTGGAACCGCAGCCACTCATTTTCAGGCAAATTTCAATCGACGGGACGAAACTGAAAGATTGATTTAAAAAAAAAATTTAATTTATTTTTTATTTTTGGGTGATTCAATACAAGAAGTTTATAATATCCAAATATTACAGCTAATTAAGATCCAAAATTCAGGAGTTTTTCCAGAATATTTTTCTGTGAATATTACACAGAAAAAAATAATGCAGAAATATTACGGCCTACATATTCATGGGGAAGACTGATGGTTCACTGACACCAGCCACAAAAATATGTTTGGTCTTTGCTGTATTAAAGCAGATCAGAAAGTTAAGTGGACGTAAAAAAGCGCTAACAAGAAAGGGACACCTGCAAATGTGAGAAGAACAACCTCACTCAGACGTATCCAGGCCGTTTTTCTTGGATTTAAGTCAAACAACATCAGAAGGAATCTGGTTTTAATTCTGTAAATAATTAATTGTTCTTAATTGTTTAAGAACAATTAAATCATTGTTAAGTCAAACTTCAGTCAAGTGAAGTTTGACTGGATGAAACTAAGGTCACCCTTTTGTTGTAGTCGTTTTGTCAGTCTGGCACCAGAGGGGGGGGGGGCGTATCAAACCATCTTAGCACATGGGTGGACCAGAAGTTGTTTTTTTTTTTCCTGGTCAGTGTGGGGGTCGTCATGCAGGTTGTGTGCTTCCATGCAGCGAGGACGCAGAGTTCCTGTGGAGGCTGGCCCGGGCGTCTCGGGACCTGTCCCTCCTGCCCGACACAGACGCCAGGAGGAAGAAGCAGCTGACATTTGAGGCCTTTGAATATGCAAAGCGGGCTCTGGAGAGAGACGACAAATGTTTTGCTGCACACAAAGTAAGTCTGTTTCACTGCAAGAAAAGGAACTGATGTAACAATCAGGCCCATTTTGTTTTTCAAGAAAAATATCGTTCGGTGGTGTATTCGCAGTATGAAACATGCTCGTTTTTTGTTGTTTTTTTCCCCTTCCCTTAACTCAGTGGTACGCCATTTGCCTCAGCGACACTGGGGAATTTGAGGGAGTCAAGGTTAAAATAGGAAATTCATTCATCATCCGGGAGCATCTGGAGGTGAGAACATCTGGGTCACCGTCTTTAAACAAAAGCTGTACATTTATTAATTTTCTTCTTCCTCCCAGAGGTCGATTGAGCTCAACCCTAAAGATGCCACATCCTTACACATTCTAGGTTACTGGTGAGTCTTTCCTCTACTTCTTTTTCTTGTACTTCTACTGCTGTCATTGCAGTCACATTTAAATGGAAGCGGATACAGCCTAGGAGGTTTTTAGCATTAATTAACTACGTCTTAATTGTTAATGTGTTATGTTTTTATGATTTAAAGCACTTTGAACTCGTTACTGAAGTGTGTTATACAAATTCCACCACCGTTCTTTAAATAAAATTAAATCAGGCTTATATAAAATTACATTTTCAACTGTCAAAGATGCTTTACGTTCACGTGATGATGGCAAGCTCCTGGTTTGTGGCTAGTAGTGGCTTTTTGCACCTTTCTGTTCTCCTTTATTGTCTTCAAGTTTGAGACTTTAAAGTATGAAACACCAGAAATTGACGATGATTCAGTGAACAGTGCCAGTTCACGTGTCTTTAAGACTTCAGACCATGTGATAGTTTCTGAAGCATGTCAATCCAGGTAGAGGTGATGCTCTAGTGAAATCTTATCCAAGACAAGTTCTTCTTCCTTAGGTGTTTTGCTTTTGCCGAGTTGCCGTGGTATCAGCGCAAAGTGGCCGCTGTGATTTTCTCAACACCGCCTACATCTACGTTCGAGGAGGTTGGACACTTTCCTAAGTTTTAGCCTTAATCAGTCACTGATCTTTGATCTCTATGAATGCTAGTTTTACTTGTGTTTTCCAGGCTTTGGAGTTCTTCCTAAAGGCAGAGAAAGGTACCACAGCTTGTACTCTAATCACTGAACAGCTCCTGCTGCCTTTAGCTGAGATTAATAATAATGATTTAGAAACATTCTAAGCGTAAGCATGTCTCCTGTAATCGTTGCTTTGTGCAGTCGATCCAAACTTCTACAGTAAAAACCTCCTGATGTTGGGAAAGACATACATGGCCATGAAAGACAAGGAGAAAGCGCTTCACTGGCTGACCAGAGCTAAAGAGTATCCCATACACACACTGGAAGACAAAGAGGTATAAACACACATAGCTACTGTAGTATCTTGTAAAAGTATTCACTCTTTGAATGATTAAAACCTAAATCCAAAGGAGAATCTGTCGCAAGAGTAGGTAAGACAGGTATTCTCTGTCCGATCCGTAATCAGGAATAAAACACGGTTCTAGAGAGTGTTAACCCACAGGGCGCTGAATACATTTGCAAACCAAAGTTGTCGAGAGTTACTCGATAACTTTGTTTTGCAACATTGTATTTTGATTTAACAAAATGCTAAACCACATCTCCTTTTCCTTCCTCTTCAGTTTTGTATAACTTTGTTTGTTTGTTTGTTGCATGAACTCCCACAAAGTTATGTCAAAATGTGTGGGTTTAACTCGACAAGGGTCCAGGGACATGTACAAGTCAGGTGTTAAACAAGCGGTTTGTACTGAATGTGGCCATTGTGATCGTGTAAACATACCAGTGTGTTTTCCTCGGCAGGTCCATAAAGAGGCAGTAGAGCTCCTGAATGAGCTTTGATATCCTTCTGTCCACTTCCGCTCTGCGCGCCACAGGAGGCCTTTGGACTCGAACCGAGACAACGAATGAAGAATCCCAATATGATATATGTACCAGTTGCTTCACTGGGACTCAAAGCAGTAAAGACAAAAAAAACCCCATAGATCTAGCTTGAATTTTTCTATGTGCAACTGCTTCCTCAAGAGAAATAAGGCATTACAGCACAATAAGAAACATAACTCTTAAGATTTTGTTTATTTTTACAATGTTTTCAAACGTGTTTTATTTTCATCTTCTAAAATGTCTACTAGTTGTGTCTGATGTGATTAATTAATAAAACGATGACTTGATTGCCATTCGTCCATCTGTTTGCTGCACACTGCTGGTGAAACACGAGTACTACACCCTCCTCATTCTTTCAAGACCCGAGTCATCTGCTTTGGAAATATTTCCCCACATGATCAAAGTTTGGAAATGAAAAAGCATTGACAATATAACTCCATTGAAGATTTTGAAACTCCAGCAGGTAACAAAAGGCTAGCTAATGGAGCTGATAGCCTGACTAATTAAAGCTCGACTTATTTCTCAGTCTAAAATGAATTGAATAAAATGGAACAGTTTTTAAAAGAACTACTGCTTTTCTTTCTGAAATACACTCAAACATTTCTGTGTGAACAGTGACGGTTTTTAATGTCATGCTAGCAATACAATACCAGATTCTCAGTCAGTGATGTGCATAGTTGGACACTAGGAGGTGCTAGAGCGCCTGACCTTTACCCTCTGGACAAAAACAAAACAAAACAAACAAAAAAGTCTTTCTGAAATGTTTTTTAAAAATAGATCAATATTGCTATTGATCTGTAATAGGTGAATATAAATATTTAAGCTTTGCCATTAAAAAAACCCAGAAAAAACATTACTATGGCAACACAGGGTCCCCCCTCCCACCTGAACACTTTTCCCCCACATTGTCTGTGCACACCATTGCTGCCAGCATTGTTTAATTACTGTGTGCAACTAAAAAAAAGTGAGCTTTGCTTTTTGAAAATTAGGCACATTCATTTTTAAAACTAGTTGACAGAGAAGTTGTGCTGTGAAACCGTCCCTCCTCCCCACAAAAGCCAAGCCAGTGACGGTTTCTTCACTTATTTATTCGTATCTCATAAATCCATCTCTCTCCATTTAAAATGGGTGAAATCAGATTAGAAATGAATCTTCTATACACATGGTCTCCTGTAGAGGGGGCATTCTGTACAGTGTGGTTGGTGTTTTACAGTGTGTATCTACACGTGATATGTTACAGAGCGGAAGCGTTTCAGGCGGTCAAGCCCTCCCTCGACCCTTGAACTTGGGGCCTGACTGGAGCTACGGTCCGACCCCGGACCAGAACGACCGGCTGCGGCCGAGGCGACCTGAAACGACCCCCCCGCCGCTATTCTGATAAGAACAAAAGGCATCACAGACTCCCCATCAGTGGAGCGGCAGCTCTGTGCGGTCGACTATAATATTGAAGTATTTCATTTCACTGTCGTCTTTATGCAATCGAAACACGCAACAACTGATTCGGATTACAGGTTTCTGTTGAAAAGGAAGCACAGTTTGATGGATCTCTGTAGAAAATGGCCTCCTGCGGCTCTCCCTCACTTTCCCTCCAATCAGTTGAATACACGTTATTTACATGACCGATAACGGACCACAAGCTAATCCAGGACAGTAGCTTGAGGCGTTTCGCAGTGATCTAACACCTAAATTTAGCTTTTTTTTTTCTCTTTTTTTTTTTAAGACATCTAACTGAAATCATCTGTAACAGCAGAGTTTGGTGTGATGTCTGTGAGAGGGGGGAACAAGGGGCACTGTTCCTTCAAAAGCTGAAGGAAACCTAGACTGTGCAGGTTTTTGAGTCTCTACATGATGCAAATAAGGCTTTCTCAGCTCACAACGTGAGCATCATGGATGAAGTAGCTGGGCTGAGCGGGTCAAACAGCAGTACTTTCCCCCCCCTCTGTTCTGCCTGCTTGTCTAAGTAACACACTTCGTTTTTTTTTTAAAACACCATCACCTTCGACCTTACGTGAAAACAACGGCTAAAGATACCAGAGCCTTATTTTTCTCCGAGCACCGTCTGCTAAAAGGGATGAAGACGACGCGATCCTGCTAACATGAGGTACGAATAATCAAATCGTAGTGCTGCATCGAACACAGTGGCTTCAGAAGGACGCCACCTACAGTCCAACTCCAAGATCCGCAAATCACACAAAATAGCGCCGCTGTATCTTTTTCTTTTTGTCGTCTCCATTTCCTGAGTTGCAAATGGAAACTGCAGATAATTAGAGTCGTCCTCGTAGGTCGCCGTGCCAACGCCTTTCTCTCGTTGCGTCACAGTGTGCAAAACGGGCCACAGTCTTGATGCAGCTTGTTTCTGGCATAAACCGGCACTACTGTCACCACCCACCCACACACACACACACCCACACACACACACATACTAATGGCTTGTTTTCAATGAAATTTTTAAAATATCTAATATCATCCCATGAGTTCTCATCGATTTAAAGACACAATTAAGATTCCTTTCTTTCTTTTTTTTTTTTGCCCCAGAAGAGATGATCCATCGCTGATTTTTGTCGAGGATGGGTCGATCCATGCCGGAAAAATAAAAAAGGTCTGCGTGCACACGCTCGCAGCGGCGGCGGTCTTCTAATGTTCGTAGGCAGCATGCACGCACGCAGGATTTTCTAAAACGACTACCTGTCCCACAAGGAAAAAAAAACAAAAAACAAAAAACAAAATTGAATTTCAGGCACTGAACGCCAAATACAACTAACTTTTTGCCTTTTAACAGCTCTATAGAACTAGAGCTTTAAAAGAAGGTTGAGCCTAAACTAGAAAACCCTCTCAAAAGCACTGTCTGTCAAAATGTTGTTGTTTTTTTTTAAAGCCAGTCAGCTGCTTGGGTTGGACATCTAAAAAGAAAATAAAAATATCCATGATTTCTGTTTTTAAAACAGAAAAGCGGATGGATGAAATGTTTTGCATATTTTCATGGAGGGAAAAGAGGGCGTTATATATTATATAAGGACTAGGAACAGGAATGCGGCAAAAAACAATGCTGCAAATTAGGATTTGGTTTTAAATGACAAAATAGCTTATATACATTGGTGGTTATCTTGTGCAATTTTTTTGTTGTTGGTTTGTTTTACTTGGCTGATTGAACAGCAGAGAGAGGGGCGGGGGGCTAGCAGAGGGGACAACACCAGAGGACTTTGTCCCTCTATTCTTGGCCAAATCCTTCGGTTTCCTCGATGGCGAAGAGCAGCTTCTCCTTCAGCTGTTCGTAGCTTTTATAGGGAGGCAAGTCCAGGCGGTTAAAACTGGAACAGAGAGATTAGGAGGAGGAAGAATTATTACAACCTTCTCAAGGCTTCGTTACCAATGTTACTGTCGTCACATTTTGTATCTTTTCAATCAACCTAATCTAACTTGATACAACACAAAATAGCAAATTACTTTTTTTGTTCTTCAAATTAAAAAAAATCCTACTCAGTTCAATTCTTGGTGGAAATTTTTACTTTTGTACATCTATCTATCCATCCATCCATCCATCCAGTTTCTGCATACCCTTGTCCCTAGTGGGGGCAGGAGGGGTGCTTTTGTAGAGTATGTTTTTCATCTTTTTGAAAAACTTTTTTACCAGCGTTGTACTGAGAAGTAGCTCCTATGATAAGCTCAGCTAATCCTCAGTTCCACCAGGTGTTTGTTAATTATTGCTGGCTAGTCTGAAGGAGCTGAACGGTTGCCATGGGAGATTAAATGATTTCTTAAACATCCATGAAAGAATCAAGGCAACACCCAGGTATCTTTTTGATGAGGGAATAACATTATAACATGATGTAAAGCTTAAAAATAATAATAATAATAATAATTTTAAACAATACTGCTTCTTTAAAAACCAGTATTTTTTAAATATTTAGGATATTAAAATTATTTCCCCCATTAGTGCAGGAATAATGTGTCAATCTCTTCTTACACAGTAATACTTTTTTAAAGTGTCACAAATGTGTTTGTTTCAAGCATGAGAGGGTTTGTAAAATATAGTAAAAGCTGCGGCTCAAACGTTTTTAAAACTGAAATGTACTGACCACGTGTGGCTACGGGGAAGCCATGTGTCCTTCCCCACTTTCTCGATGCAGAACTTCTGCGGCCCATTGCTTCCTGCAACACAAAACGAGACAATCAAGGGGACCGTAAAGCTCCCAGCGTTGTCTGGGTCGTACTAGTTCCGTCACTGACCCATCAGCTCAGCGAAGCCGCCCAGAGGAAGCCGGCAGGTTCCCGTCACAAACTGCATGAGCCGCAAACGCACTTCGTTGTCCACTTCTTTCACCAGCTGCAGGGGAGGAAATCGACGGCGGACACCATTACAGGCCGACGCTTCTCGCAGGGAGCTTACGTTGACGTCGGACGCGAACACAACAAACGCTTGAGCGACAGTACCTGCCAAAACCAGATGATCTGCTTGCTGTTCCTGGTGTAGTGGCGGTACACTGTGTTTCTCTGCCAGTCCTGCAGGTCCACCTCCTGCATGCCGCACAGCATCACCTGGACGCAAAGATGAGCAGACTCAGAACATTGCGACACTATTGGAATAAAAGCAAGTCGGTTCTGAACAGAGGCTCTGCTCACCTCCAGCTCCTTCTCATCGAAATACTGCAGCCACTGAAGCGGGACCACTTCATTGAAGCCGTCCAGAAAAGCTTTGGTTTGACCTTCCACCCCACGGGAGAACCTCCACTCTGCCATCAGACTGCAAACACACACAGGACATAGGTATATTTTACTTTTCATAATGACTAAACCAAGCGTTCCCAAACTCTTCCATGGCCCCCCCAAAGAGCATTAACCTCTGGACAGGAGGCCTATTTGAAAACCCACAGACAATGCTACAAAATATAGAAAGAAACTTTTAGAAGGTTTTTCATTCACTATTCCATAATTATTGCATTCGTTTAACATAAACGCTGCCTCGTACTACTGGATTATAGATGGTCATGAGATCTGGGGGCACAAAATTTTATTATCAGATGATATGACTTTATTACAAGGTAGTACAATTTCTCAACATAATACCCTCTTGTGATACGAAAGTTATGTAATTTTTTTATATGAATCACTTCAATTTTTTTTGAATTTCATTACCCCACAGTTTTTATGGCGTTTTTCTTGTTGAACATTTTTCAATTTCTTACTTGCTTGCGGAGCAAAGGAGCTTGATTCATTCGACTGGCAGCCGATCAGAAATTGAGCATCAGAAACAAGATTTAAATGAATTATTTTTAACCTTTTTTAATGATTGAAAAACAGAAAACAAAAGTTATGATGACAAATTGACTTTTTTCTTTTCTTACTTTTTCTCAACTTCTATGAGACATTCTGAAGCCCCACAGCGCCGCCTGGTGGCCACACACTGAACAACACTGGTCTAGACTACAGCAATTTAGAGCAGGAGTGTTCAAACCTTTGCAGTGTGGGTCAAAATCACCAAGTTGGATATTTTTCTTACAATTAAAATTCTAAATTATTTTATTGGGAATTTTTGTGATTTAAAGATGCAATATTTTTATTAAGCAATGTAGAAAAGAATAATTTATTGCAGATACTGAAAAAGGTCTCAGATGTTTTCCTTAGTTAAAGAAAAGTGTACAGTTTTCTGACCTTTTGGGTTGAATACTCTGTCCAGAAAACGACAGGGGCCACATAAGATCATTCCAAAGGCCACAAATGCACTTTGGACGCCCCTGGATTTATTTTTGTTCTGAGAAAACTACCTGATGTACTCCTCCTTGTTCTCCTCCGTCACCAGGATGTTGGCGCCATCGGGTTTCAGGTCATGAGACGAGATCTTCCCCAAGATCTCCATGTCCACGGAGAAGTACATCTCCAGCCCACATTCCTCGATGTTGTTGTCCCTGAGGAGATGCGACGGCACGATTGCTTCTGTTTTCATTTATGCAGTAACGTTTTATGCAAGGACATATCGGAACTTTAACAACAATATTGGGACAAAAGTATTAGTTACAGCACAAACAGCATCGACAAGTTTAACTTAAAAACCTAAATATATCCTGATATATTTAGGTTATTTTCCCATAAAATTGTTAAAATTAATATTAATCACATGCTTTGACACTTAAAAAAAAAAAAGAAAAAAAGGTTAAGTAATCAGTTTTCTTTGTAAAAACCTGAAATGAGAAACAGAATTTGGGAAATAATACAACTGAATAACACAAAAAGTTACAGTAGCCCAGTTTTAGGCAGCTTATTGAAAGCAGACGGTTCAATTTTATCACTTTATTTCTTTATTTATTTCTTACCTCAATAGTTTTAATGTTACTCTATTGTTGCAGTTGGAGCTCAGTTTACAGTTAAGACACTTTGAGGTATATAAAGTAACTAAAATTGGTCAAACTAAGGTCCTAATTTCTTCTAAAGTCAGACTGCTTCTTATGGTTTGCTGCTTCGGGAAAAAAAGTTGCATAAAAATAGCAAAAATTGGCTTTTTGCTTCACTTGTAAGCAAATTTAAATCAAGAAGATTCGCTCATTCCTAGTTTTTCCAAACTGTCAATCTTATCCACAAATCAGATTTAGACCTTTGAACATAAAGTCTGAGATCCCTCATTTTCTTTCTAGATTTGAAAACAATCTTTTGGCTATTTATTTAAAGATTAAAAATAAAAAAAATCCACACTTTTAGGAAGAGAAAACAAAAACCAGGACAAGCAAACTTTGTTTAAACTTCCTTTCAAAGTTTCTTGATACATGTCAACTTTGCAGTCGTGACCTCTGAGGACATGAATACTACTGATAGTGAGCGCTGCAGAGCGAACACACAGCTCACCTAATCCAGATGAGAGAGTTGTAGAACTCCGGGTCGATGGACTCCAGGTCTTTCAGGATGAGCTTCTTGTTCAGCATTCGTTTGTAGAACGGCAAAGAGAAGCCTGTGTCAATGAACTTCCCGTGGAAAAGGGCCTGAAGAGACACAACGGGAGAGATTAGCAGTTCGGAAGCTAACCGGCCCTAAAAATACATCCGCTTATTTTGGACAATGTCGGCATTTTATCTAGCACAGAAACATAACGACTGAAAACAGTTGTGGAGGCGTGTCAGGGTGCGTTTGTTCAGAGGACGTGCCATCGCGATGAAGCGGCCAATGAAGCAGAAGTAGGAGAGGTGATCTGGGTTGATGGCCGACGCCGGGTTGATCTGCAGACAGTAGTTGCTCTTTCCTGCGTACTCAAACAGGCAGTACATGGGGTTCAGCACCTCGTGGGACAAGAGGAAGAACCACTCCCTGAGAGGCGTGGAGGAGAAGACAAACAAATGCAGAACAGTGAATGATTTAAGGTAAAATCTGTTTTGGAGCGGTTTCTAAACTCATTTTGCTTACCGGGCTAAGCCACCGTAGTCCAGACCCTCTTCGCCTCTGAAGATGACGTACAGCCTCCTCCGTAGGTCGTATGGCTTCAGAGCCATGATCTGAAGGTGTTCAAAACAGACACGCAAGATCAAATAACGCATCATTTAGTAGCTCAATGATAAATCAATTTTATTGATTAATTTTTTGGTTTTTGAACATTTCATTTGTTTGAAAATCTGGAAAATATGAACAGTTAACAGAAGAGAAAACTCCTACTGCAAACAACAACAGACTGAAGTTCTTACTTGCTGAAAAGAGTCTTCGAACAGCGTCTGTCTGGAGACTGTGATTTTCACGTGGCTCGGCAAAGCATTAGACTGAAGAACAAATCAAAGCGTGAGCATCATGGAGTAAACGATGCCATCAAACAGAGATGTAACAAAAAGAAAACACAGACCTGACACAGGTAACGGAAGTGAGCGAGCTTCCACCTGAAGCTGCGTTCGTATGCAATCTGTGGGCCTTTGGTGCTGAGCAGAAAAACGTTTCAGAAGGTGAATGCTAGAAATGCTCACTTCAGGAAAAGATTTGTTCTAGGATGTCATACAGTTAATAGAGAACTGTATGACACTCGGTAAACTACACACACACACAGAGAGCTGAAGCTCATCTGGTGATCAAAACGCAGCATAATGAATGAGAATCTCCCTTACACAGAAGACTTCCCGGTGCGCGGGTCGCTGAAAGTGGTCGTCCGAGTGTTGTGATCCACAAAGTAGCGAACTCCTTCCCTCGTGTACCGGATTTCCCATCCTTCAGGCAGAGGATCCTCATTCTGTAGCCTGCAAAGGAACACACACACACAAACAGAGGCATGCTTCATATTTATTTCTGATTTTGCTGTCTTTTAAAAAAGATCCAACCAGGGATAGGGCTTGCAAATTAGCCAGTGGCTAGAAAACCTTCATGCAAAACAAATATATATACATATATATTCAGTTCAAGTTTATTTCATCAAGGACCCCACCGTAAACAAAGCAACCTTTGATGCCAAAGGGCTGCGAAGACATAATTTGCTCTGTACTCACCCTTGAGTTCGAGGGTCTTCCCACTGTGTTGTCTTGGTATTGTGGTTCACAAAGTAAACTCGGTCATTGGAGTCCACACGCCTCTCTACAGGTAGTCATGACACATAACGACATTAAACTTGTATTAGATTAGAATATGTATAATCCAATTAAAACATGCTGATTGGTACAGAACTATACAGGTTACGGTCAGAGCAAACAGTTCTCACTAGAAAAAGCAGCTAAAGTGTTAAATGCTGTGTTTCCACTAACTATATAAATTACACAAATTGGAATTTTGAAAAAAAAAAAAAAAAAAAAAAAAAAATGTTTTTTTAATAAAACAGTTTTGCACTAGGGTGAGTTGTTTTTTTGGCTATATCAAAGTTAGTGTATTTCGCAAAACTGCAACGGGAACACTTTTCTGCATCGCACGTGTCGCATCAACTGGATGCTACCACTGGCAGAAACTACAGAGAAGACAACAGGAAGTGGTAGGAGGATGATGTCACAGTGTGTTTCTCAATGAACAAACTCATTAACATGCAATTTTAATTGCATTTTTTATTTAATGGAAACAGCGCAATTGCATTTTTTTGACGTTAGCATAACAGACAAAATTTTGCACACATTTGTGATGGAAATGCAGCCATTGTCTCCAGTCTCCCTTTATTTTAGTGGACTGTAAAGTTAACAACTTTATTATACTGCAGACCAATGATGAACTCACCCCAACCAGGAGGTAGAGGACCAAGAGGATCATTCTCAGCAGACATCATAGATGCCTGAAAGTGAGCAATATGCATTAAACTCCACTCAAGAAACAGGAAGAAAGACACAAATCCTTTCAGGAATGGTTTTTTTTTTTTTCAAAAATAGAAAAAAAAAAAAAAAAAAAAAAAAAAAGACATAATACTGCTCATGACTCATGTCAGCTGCTTTGTGTTTTCAGTAGAGTGCAGAAATCTTAAAAAGAGCGAACCAAGATCAAGATCCAAGTTAATGTTTTTAATGAAATCTGTTCTATAAACATTTTTATTTCAACAACTTAGATTTTTTTTTTTTTAACAGAAAAAGCAATTGTGGAATAAACCGTTAATCATCTTACTGAACGAGCCAATGAGGAGGAGGACTTGGTCGTACAAAAATAAAAATAAATAAATAAAAAAGTCAAATCAGGCAATCAAATTTAAAACTATACAGGCACTTGTCATGCTGAGGTTCAAACCGCAGCTTGCCATCAGCGCAGAATGAAGAAAACGGAGTAAAAAGGAATAAGCAGGAAGACAGAAATGTGTGTGCAAAGAGGTTGCTTACAGAGTAGAGGTATCTCTGGTTAAACTGATGCATAGCTCCCTGCAGCTGGCTGCGCTGGCTCTGCCACTGCTCAAAGTTGCGCACCGATTCCATGGTGGGCCGCTGCCAAGTGGTGGTCCGGGTGTTGTGGTCCACGTAATAGATCCGACCCCGATCGTCCACTCGGCGCTCCCAGCTGGCAACAAACAGAAGAGGCTTGAATTGCAGAAACAAAGGAACCAAATGAGTCCTAGTAACCAAATGATATGTAGTTTTGTGATTTTATGTGCATCGTTCATTTCATGGTGTCTAAGTAGAGAATAAAGGATTCACTTTTGAAATGAATGATTCTCTTTAATAATGCTCAATAATTCTGGACAAGATCTTAAAATCAATCCAAGGAAAATCTGATTTTCTTTCTTTTTCAATGAAAACTGAAAATTCCAACTTTCTTCAGGCAGAAACACATCATCAAAAATTCAGATCTGTTGCACTTTTGTTAAGATAAAGTTTTTAGATACGTCTTTATTCATAAATGGAGATAATATTATAATTAATTTATTTTCATTTCAATCGAGGAACTGACAGATATTTTCTTCTTTTATGGTCACTTTAATGTGTCAGATTTAAGTGTTACAACACAACAAAGCTTGCACAAAGTAGTGTTTTTCTTGTTATCTTAGAAAAGTGAATCTGAAAGAAGAGGAAGCAGCAGCTCGGACCTCAAAGAAAAGAGTTTCTGCAGGTGTCAGCTCCTCAAATTTAAGACCATCACGAATAAAATTTAAGACCTGTGACATGACATAAACGTACAGAAGACAGTAGAATAGAAAGCATGTAGCACTGTACGAGTTGGCAACAGAAGTGAGTCAACACTGAAGAGAAACGTCAATAAATTTATTTTTTGATTGATGCAAAAAACCTTGCTAGCTAGCACGGATATATCAACAGCTAGTTAGCAGTATCCTCAACCGCCTTGGTCACAGAACACAAAGATGTCTGAGTGGGACTTAAACAGAGAAATCCTATGGAAAAAAATTAAAATGAACAAACTACATAGAATATTTGAGATTAAGTAGTCTTGCCACAACAACATCTAAGACCAGTGATTAATGTATTTAAAGCCAACTTTGTTTTTAATAAATTTAAACATTTCAAGAACTTAATTTTAGATCAATTTAAGACTTTTTAAAGGATGTGCTGACACCCTGAAATCAGCAAGTAGGAGTCTAATTGGTGAATCTATTTGATGCTAATAGTCATTGGTCAAGAACAGAGAATTCTGTTTACATTTGTTTTAAAACGCCAAAGTTAGACGATCTTGACTGAAAAAGTCTGAGGTAAAACGGCGGCGCCTCACCCTGGAGGAAGCGGCTGTGGTCTTTCCCAAGTAGTAGTTCTGGTGTTGTGGTCTACATAGTAAGTTCTCCCATGTGGATCTTTTCTCTGCTCCCACCTGAAACACATCCAGCAACACTAAGTTTGAACCAGGAAGGTTATCAAATCTGTTTGAGCACTTTTTATTTATTTTTTTTTTTTTGTACCCTGGTGGTAGAGGATCTCCTGCTGGAGCATTAGAAACCTGTTGTCTGGGTTTCACCCCATCAGTTGTTGTTGAGCTGCTACTACTGACTGCTCCTGAAGCCCCCGCTTCTCCCGGCGCTGGGGAGGACGACGACGATGAGGACGTTGTTATGGTGGGTGCTCCCGGGGTTGCAGAGGCAGACGTGGTGGAAGCAGCGGAGGAGGAAGAGGAAGCAGCGCCGTTGGCAGGTTTAGCAGCAGGAGATGAGGCAGAGGAAGGTGTGGGAGCTGGAGGGGGCCGGGAAGTGCTGGCTGGTGATGTTTCAGCGTTTGGCGGGGCAGCATCGTGAGAGTTCTCTTCATTTTCACCTGCAGAGGGCTGCGTTTCCCTTCTGGAAGCAGAAGATTGCCTGGAAACAGTCTCAGAGGATTCCCCGTTTACTGTAGAAAATTAAAGGAAAAAAAAAGGAACAAGTCTGCCTTTTACTTTGCATTTTAATATAAAAAAAAGCAACAAAAGGGTTGCACGAAAAAAAGTTATGTTCTTTCCGAAACCCTGCCTTCAGGAAGTCACCATAACATCGCTCCTCTAACATTTTTGCCGAGGAGGAGCTACATCCTTGAAGGCGGAGCTAGATCCAACGAGGCGTTTTGCACAGCTGAACGGTTGCCATGGGAAATTAAAGGATTTCTCAAACATGCGTGAAAGAATGAAGGCACATGTTTTTAATGAGGGAATAACATTGTAACACGATGTAAATTTGACATAATACTGCCCCTTGAAGGTGTGGTAACGTGATTTATCAAGTCGTCTTTAAAGGCACCACAATGGGAGACCCGTTGCTGAGCTGAGCTGCACAATCTGTTCTGTTCAGCAATTAGCCAGAGCCAAAAGGCCAAAGCAAATTTGCGGTTTTCTTCCAAACAAACTGTGTCAGTCGAGTACTTAATGCTGATGCATGCAGACAATGACAGCTAAACAGTTAATATATGTTGATATATCTCATATTAAGCTTAATCAGAACACTAACGCTGTTGTATTACCCATTTTACATCCTTTGCTATTTAGACAGAAGTTGTACACGTTGTTGCTTTATAAATATTTAAAGGAAATATTGTCACAACAGAAAGAGTTGGGGAGGAGACATTACACTAAAGTACAGCAGCAGGAGAGATAAAACATCATGAGAAAGAGAGAAGGAAAAGGAAGGTTTTGTGCAGCAATTCAAACCTTTTTGTTGACAACATGGTGGGAGAGTTAAAGACAGAGGAACAAACAAAGAAATTCAGATGTGGAGGGCAAACTCACAGGCAGAGCTGAGTTAATACCCTAAAGTACACAGTCACTGCAACATAAATCCTATGTTGGCCCCACTTCACGAAGAGAAAAACAGAAGTAGAGACTAGGTATACGTAGGAAGGTTTTGGGTTTGGATCAAGGTATTCTGGACTAAACTGAGTGACAGAGCATCCAATGCACCACACAGGGTAAAAATGTTATTTCTAAACAATTGCAGGGATATTTATGTCTCAGATTATAACTCACACAAACCATAACTGGAAGTCAACAACCAGTGTCCCTCTTTGGACCATCTCCAGAATGAATCCAGACAGTGGTTTTACATCCATCCCAGAGGAATATTTTCCTTATTATGCAACAAAAACTCTGCATTCATTTTTAATCAAGAATAATATTTTTTGGATAAAGGTTTTGTCTTTACTATGTTGAATGTTGTTTAATAAAAAGGGTAACATTGCTCACACTGTTTGGTAAAATCCATGCTGCACCACATTCAACCATAAAAAGTTCTGCTATGTGGAAGTGTGAAAGAGATTACACTTTTTTTAAAAACAATTCTGAAAAACAAGGGAAACAAGGTTGCATTTCTTCACTGCATTGCAGTTTACACCGACAGATTTAATACACTAAATCTGTATTGCATATCTGTAGGTGCATTAAATCATATCAGTACTTAACAGAGATCAGATTAACAGTAACAACCTATATTAATCAGAAAAGTGTGGTTTTTTTTCCTTGAAGAAACAGGATAAACGTAGCTTTTTTTTCTCTTGAAAAGAAGTAACCTTCATTCATCATCCAGAGCAGCTCTGCAGCATACTGCACTCTGCTCCGCTTTGCTTTATGCGTCTCCTGGGTGTTCGGACAAAGGTGCTGACAGCAGCAGAGACTGCAGGCCTCACTTAATGAAAATTAATCAACTGTTCTTCTTTACACTTCATTACAACCCCGTGAACCGTGAAGAACACAAACGTAAAGAACACTCAATCCATTTCCTGGAAACAGAATAGGAACATGCAAAAAAAAAAAAAAAAAAAATCTAAGAGAAAGTCAGATTATTACAAGATTATTACAAGAGAAAAAAAGAAAGAGAGGGCAGTAAAGTCAAATTTTGTTGCCAAAAGAGAGAGAGAGAAAGTAAACCCACCCATTCTGGTGTCTGGGCCGGTGTCTGGAGGTTGGTGCACTGGGGTGGAGTTGGGGGTTGGATCTCCGTTGATCACACCAGCGGTGTGATCGAGAGCAGGGCTGGAAGGCACCAGACCATCTGCACCGCTGGAGGCTGAGCAGGATCCTGACCTCTGACCCAAGTCTGTTCCATTCACGGTACTTTAAAAGGAAAAACATTAATTAGAATTATTTTTTTTTTATTTTGCTTTAAAGATGGTCACAGATGTTATTTCTCCTGAAGTCTTTTTGAGCAATAACTCTCTGGGTTTTATGACAAGTTTGTGCACTGCAGTCTTTTTGGCTTCTGCTTCAAGCACTTTGTAAAGCCAAACAATACAAAGACACAAACTATTCCCGTCTGTGGTTGCAGCCCATTACAAAGGTAAATAGAAGTATAGATGTACTTTGTTGAAAAAAGAAAAGGATCACATTCAGAGTTCAGTTTGAGGCAAAAATGTGGCTACAGAAAGACGGAGATACAATCTCAAAGCAAGGCGGAAGGATTCATTTTGTAGACAATCTTACAATAGATTGGTTTATGTTTTAGCAGCACACATTAGCTATGTAAAAAACACTTTGAGCAATAAGTTCTGAGTAAATGACATACATAATTTCTTATTTAAAAACTGAAGTTAACAGTTACTTGGCTGTGTTATACAATGGCACTATGTGCCTGAAAAATACTTAATACTGCCCCTTTAACTTGCTGAACAGATCTTTACAATGTTCAAGTACAACAAAAATCCTTCATTTAATTAATTATTTAAGATATTGACATAAGTAAAGAAATATAAAATTGATAGCTTCATGAGTTTACCTGTTTGCAGCCCTTGAAGAGGAGGAAGAGGAGTCTCCGTTTTCATGAATGGCATCACCATTCTGCTGGACTTCTGGAAAATAGATTTAAAAATAAATGAATGTTAAAGTCGGCATGTTATGATAAAGAGACTGTAAAGCAGATCATTCCCACTAAAAAGTGTATTAACTAGAGCATATTTAACTACATATGCTTCAAACTGAACTTTTTTCTTTTGGGTTTGTAGTGCAGGTGGATGAGTGACTACGCACACACACTGCTAAGATAAATAAATAGTGCGCTCACTGGTGCCATTTGCTGCGTTGCCATTGGTCAGCGCCGGCAATTCCTCCTGGTCAGTGACAGTCAGGCCATCAAGGTACACAGTCAGCTCGCCGACAGGCACAGAAACCCCTTTCTGCTCCACACTCAGCTTCAGCACCTCCTTCACATTCTCCACTGTCGAGAAATAAACGAGGCAGTGGGGAGAAAGAAAGATCACAGTCAGAGAGGAAAATAAAGAAAAGAATACAATTAAATACAATAATGCACCGACAGAAGTTCTTCTGGCTGATCAGCGATCTTTAAAAAGCCTGACATGCCAATTCTGATTTTGGTCGATACAGATGGTTTTTCCTTTGTTTTTTATAAATGACACAGTCAGGTGTTTTAACTGGTTTCACTTGGGTCTGAAACGTGGCTGGAAATAGCAACAAAGTTGCAAAATTGGCAACATCTGTGGATAAAATCGGATTGCCAGGCATCCAAAATTGAGGAAATTGCTGCAACAATTGATCGATGCTCCCCCGATTCACATCTCTTTTCCTTTGAAGAAGTAAACTGCCACTCTCCAACTTTAATCTAAATTGCCATTTACGTAAGATGCATCTAAGATTTTCTAATGGTGAGATAAAATACCACAATATTTACACAAACATGCAAGACAAAAACATATTGCATTCACCTAAAATAGAAACTAAAGCTTTTTCTAAATGCTGAGATTACATCAAAAATAGCATTACTGTTATTATTACTATATGCATTACTACTAGTTATTTCGAGCTATAAAATACAGTCAGTGTAAAACTTTGGATGCAATGACAATAATGGCCAAACATCTGGGTTCAACATTAATAATTTAGTTAATCATTTCTTTCATTCTAAGTATTTTTGTAATGTTTATCATTGCATAATCAAACTTTGTTTTTCTTATATGAGCCATTTTCCTAAAACTGATTAAAGCTTTACGTCTATGCATCTTATAATCTTACATTTTCTGTCATGCCGCTCCAAAGCCTGAATGAGATCCAGCGTAGCTTTGCCCAGCAGAGCGTCTGCTTTCAGGGTGTGGTGACTCCATACCTTGAAATCCACCTGCGTGTGTGGCGTTACAGTCCTAAAAAAACCCCAAAACAACAAAAAACCCATCAAAAACATACAATGCACTTCTTAAACGATAAGAGCTTAAAAAAAGGATATTAGTTTTAAAAAAAAGGGAAAAAAAGGAAGTTTTGGAGTTAACCTTCACACTTCTGTTGTTATTGACATAAACAGTTCATACACTTTAATCAGGATGACATTTACAACTTTTTCTTCAGCCGACTGAAGTTCAGGACAGCAAGTTTAACATCTAACAAATGAATAAAAACACAGATTTTTTCCATTTTCACATTTCCCTGATGATAAGAGCCACATCTGGCACAATGCTCCCTCGTTGAGTTTCAAACGAGGACAAAACGAGCAGCACACAGTGCGGTCATTGTTTGAATAGCCCAGCACACCGGTCCAAAGGGAAACATCTTACATTACAACCTCAAAGTCATGAGAAGGACCCACAGGAGCGAGCAAAAACATCCACGAGACTCGGAGCACTGCGGCGGCTGCTCTTATCAGCGCTAACTAGCCGGGTGAAACCGTCTGCAGTGATTCGTTTCAGGCTTTCAGTCGAACCGCTGCCAGAGAAACCGCAGCGTTTGTGCTGCTAGCTCTAGTTGTGAGAAAACACAAAGAGGTCTGTGTGCTTGCAGGCAGCTTCCTCGCTTTTTCAAATGATTATCAGATGAGCCACCGGAGGGGGTTTTCCTCCTCGAATGCTACGTGGAACCCACAAACAGTTTGAAAAAGCAGGATTTTGATTGTGCAACGCTCAGTATGAGACACGAAAGAACAGGATGGATCTTCTCCTACTAGGAAAGATCGTTCCTAGTAGGAATGATCTTTCTGCCTCTCTAATGGCGTTTTTACACGAGCTCAAACACTGCAGGAAAGGGTAAACGGAGGGCACTTACAGAGTCAGCCTCTCGTCCCATTTTGGGTTGGAGGAGCTGTGAGATTTTCCCGTGCGGCGGGTCTCTCCCTCTGCTGTCACCTCCACGTAAATGTCCGCCCCGAAAACGCTCTTCTTCCTCTTGAGTTTGGCACATGAAACTAGAGGGGGGAGGGGGGGGAGGAGATGACTGAAAAAACTAGACCTAAAAGGTGATCCTCTGGTTGAGAACACTTTGACTCACCAATGGCATGGAGCTGTGATGTGCGTCTGTGGTTATGGCTAGTCTCTGTTCGCGATGAGGCCGTGGCCATGTCATTCACCACAGTGGGAAAGCCTGCCGACGGAAAACACAACGGAGACGTCAACCGCTAACTCCGCACGAATTCACAAATAAGACCCGGGCGCAAGGCTCCAGAGCTAAAAACTATCGGATCTACTTGTTACTGTTTTCAGTCAAAGTTCAAACTGATCCTTAGCAGCGCTCAAAGGATTATCGTTAAAAAAAAAAAAAAAAAAAAAGCAGAACTATGTTGTTGTAACCTTAATATTAGAGTACTAAACCGATGGATACTCACAACAGATGTGTTCTGCTAGGCCCTCCTGTTCAGCCTACTCCGTGTCCCATGGCGGCACTGAAATAAAGATCACAATAGATCAGAGAAGTAAAAAAACTTTTAAAAAAAAAATTTTAAAAAAATGGGGGGGGATGCCCTAGATGCATAAAAAAAGACGACCATTTTAGTCTCTAAGATTCATCAACCAACAGCAGGTGTTTTTATGCATTTTTCTTTGCTTACTCAAATTCAGATAAGGGCAAGGAACAAACTGTCTCTCTTAAAAGACCCTATTAAAATGCCAGAACTTTGCAATATAAAAAATATTGGAGCATTAAAATAATAGCTTATGATTTTTTCCGCACTTAATGCCACATTAATCATGTAGATTTGAACTGAAAAAGCAAAACAAGACGATAAATAAAAGTAGAGTGCAAACACTTAAAACTTTAATAAAGACCTTTTTTGATTCCACAATTCGTCACAATTGGAATTAGCAAAACACTTCAGGTAAATATTTGACTGTGCGGGTCAAGCACAGACCATGGAAACAGGAAGTGATGGGACTCGAATGCTATCACAAGTTGTTGGATTTCTATATGTCCAGCATGGAGAGCAGAAAATACTCCAGGTACAATTAGGAACTTCGCCTGGCTTCCGACCAACTCGGTGCGGTAGTTTTCACGAGAAGACAAACAAAATCCAGGACTCAGAAATCCAGCTTCACTCTGGCAGAACAAACACGGCCTGGTTATTCTTCTGCTCACCTCCGCATACCTGCCAAGACACTTCGTCACCTTGTAAAAACAAGAACAAGAGCCCGAAGGAACACAAACACCCTGGCATCTCGCTCGAAAATAAAAAAAGGTAAGGAAGTTCAAGGTGTGGTTTTGTAGAGGGAACACACACCCGCCTTGGATGTTTTGTCCTTCTTATTTCTTTCACAAATTAGCAAAAATTGCCTTTTTTGGGATTTTTTGACACAAATCGTCTTTACATTCAAAGTAAAAACATATTTTTGAATTAGGTCATTTATAGGTCAAGGTCAATAGGTCAAGGGGGTGAACAGTTATGCAATCATTTATTATTTGTCAAGATAATTGTATTTCATTGTTATTTTGTAGAAATCAGTTCCAACATAGACAAAATTGATTATTTTTGTTCAGTTTTTGGCAAAAAAAAATTGTTGCTCATGATTGATTTGTAAAAGCAATATGTGACTAGTTTTTATAGTTACTGTAAATGTGAGGGCAGCATGAATTGTGGGTAAAACTAGACGCCTTTCTGAAACCAAGGTTGGAAAACAATGGACCCCCATGTGCATGAAGACTTTTAAAGTTCCATCTATTAATAGTTTGTAATTTGAATTAGTGAAAGAATTTTTCCTTAGTGGACTGGGCACCAACACGGTTTCCAGCCCAGAGCCCCACATCCTTGTAAATCCGGCCCTGTAGGCGACCACTATGTCATGCCAGCGTGAGAAGAAGGTAACGTCAAAATCTCTGAGCTAAAAGGGTTTGTGTGGGAGACATGTCTGCTTCAGTCAGCCATTGTCTGTCTGCATTTGTTTTCAACCTGCAGGGTCACATGTTGGCGCCAAAAGAAACAAATATATAGCGCCTTTTTTGCTGTTTATATTGTTTGCAGCTTCGAGCTGCAAATCAAAAACGTTTTTTGAAAGGGAAAGAATAAAGTTTGTTCTTCCCATGTCTGTCGTTCCTGAGCTCAAGGCTGGACGTGAGAACAACAAGCAGAGAAAATATTGTTTACAGGAGATCGGCTGGGCGTAATTTGTTACCGATGATATTCTTCCCAAAGGCCAACCCTCTGAAAGGAGTCGCACAGAAAGAGATAAACACGGCCATGCCCTCACATAACCTTGCTGGATGACTGCTACATTATTACAGCGGCTTAAAAAGAAAGTAAGGAGTGCACCACACACATCAGACTGAAAGCTGGGAGGAAGTTTGAAACAGAGGAAAAATATGTAAAAATGGGGGTGACATCATCTATTTTAAGCTGTTATAGATTTGAGACTGGAGAGGCTGAAAACTAAAGTATGCCACACTTTTCAGATTCTTATCCATACTTTAAGCTAAATCCTTTATGTTCCACTTAGACGGGAACTGTTTAGTGTTTGTCGAAATCGTTGGAAGTTTGTTTTAAAAAAGACAAAATAGAGAAAAAGTTGAGCTTAAATACTTACTACTAACAATGATGCAGTATTTTGTGTTGGCATATTGTCTAAAATCGAAATGAATGACATGGTGTTTGTTGTAACATGACAAAATGTGGAAAACAATTGGAAAACAATTCAAGGGCTGCAAATTGTTTTGCAAGACATTTCCCTTCTCACAAACGCAAGTTTGAGTTCAATATTTTATATTCCTCTGCTTCCCGTCCAGGCAAAAGAAGAGGAAGGAGGAGAAGGAGAAGAAGACGGTTTGAGTCGGTCAGTGGATTTTTCCTAACCTGTTGTCCTCACTGCAGCGGTGTGCGGGTGGATTTGCTTACAAAACAGAGCGCCGGGCCAGGGCCCGCTCAAGCATAATGCCCTTTATATTTTCTGCTGCATGGACTCTGGTTTATCTAATGCAGGAGTCGGGCATAAAATCAGAACCTTTAAAAAAAAAAAAAAAAAAAAAAAAAAAACAAGCTCTGCGGTTAAATATTATCCCAAAAATAAAAGTCTGTAAATGGACAACATCATGCACT
The DNA here is from genome assembly GCA_010277075.1 of Poeciliopsis retropinna. Lineage (NCBI taxonomy): Eukaryota > Metazoa > Chordata > Actinopteri > Cyprinodontiformes > Poeciliidae > Poeciliopsis > Poeciliopsis retropinna. The sequence goes on along the minus strand of VMRM01000011.1, from coordinate 17,080,100 downwards.
GTGTTTGAAATAAAGACACTTTTGACGACCAGCTCAGCAACGGGTAAAGAAACCTGCTGACCTTTGGCGCAGTCTGGACAGGGACATAGTGGAGGCCTGGAGGCGCAGAAATTCATCGAGTCCAACAACAAAACCACAGAGTCGCTCTGGACAACACCACGAGATGATTCTGCCTCCAAATCCATTTTCACAATATTTCACATTGCATATCAACCAACCTGAACTAAACAGGTTGCACCGGTTTCTTCTGCAGTGCTCAACTGTAAAAGGAAAGAAATGCTAAAGAGCAAACATAAATAAATAAAAAACTAAATAACTCAGTCCCTCCATGAGTTTGCAATTGTTTTATGATTTTTTTGTAATAAAAATCACTTTAGAAATATTTGCGCTTACATGACAGTGTGACCTTTCTGTCATTCGCCATGTCGATCACGGACTATAGCTTGACATCAAGTGAGAAGTTGTAGAAGTACGACATACTGCCACCTACAGGTGGGAGTTAACAGTCATCTAAACATACAGAATGTAACTTATTTTAAAAAACTCTTTACATATTTCTTAAAAGTATCATCATACTCCCAGTAAGTGGAGAAACACACCACTCAGTCACTCTGAGGTTGATTGACAGCATTAATACCCTCCTCCTGGCTCTGATTGGTTGTTTTTAGATCAGAGCGCAGCATTTCTGCAGATGGTAATACTAGCTCAGGTGGAGGAGATCCATTTTTTCAGATTATCAGTCTCATCTTATACTGTTACAACATGATGGTTTTAATAAATAAGGATATATTTTATATGCAGCTTTAAATTCAAGGTCTTTGACTATTTTTGCACAAAATTTGCAATAAGCTCATAATTATGCATTACCACAAAAAAGTAGGCATCTGTTTATTTTGAATGAAATTCTACAGTAGAAGAATTGTAAAAAAATTAAAAAATGAAGGCACTGAAAATTTAGCAAAGTGTTGTCTTTATCAGTCACAAGCAACATTTTCTTTGAAAAAAAATGTAGAAATAAGTAAATAAAGTTGGAGGTTTGCCCTGATCATTTGTTTTTATGTGAATATGTTTCCCCAATCCTGTTTGCCTTAAAGATTTATTTTTATAAGGAGAGACTACACAAACAGGAACGCTCCAGTTTCTCCTCAAAAGACAATCCGTCTGGGAGCGATTCCTTCAACGCTCCGTCAACACTTCCAGGCCAAATTAGGGATCCAAAATCCTAAAATACAACAGCCAGGATGCTGTAGAAAACAGTATTAGTATCCACAAAACATTCCCATTTCTCAAGCAGAAAAACCTGCACAACAAAATGACAAATACCCAGCTGAGCCTAAGGCAACAAACACATAAAACCAATTATTTGATGCCTGTGTTTCGTGGCATGAGCACAAATTTTGAAGAACCTACAGAAGAAATAAATAGTCTGAATATTTGGTGGCATTATTACAAGAGAGACCTCCTCCCACAAAAGGGACGACAAAAGACAACAGTTAGGTTAATAAGTCAGAAATTGAAAAAGAAAAAAAAAATCTGATTTCTATCCAACAAAGGATAGAAATCAGGATCGTTGCCAGGTCACAGAAACACTCTCAAAGTCAACTCGACTAATTACAGTATGAGCGAGGCGTTTAGAAACGAAGCTAGACACCGTAGTCGTTTCAGACTTCTAGAAAGGAAACTGCATTTTCCACAGAGCCATGTTTGAAGTTACTTCAGGATGCCACAACAGAAAACAGGAAACTGAACACTTTACACTGAAAGTTGGGCTGTTTTATTGTTACAACTAGCCCGATTTGTTCAGAGTGTATGCAAGATTAAAGGACCATTGCTATTACTGCTAACTGTGGTAATAAAAAAAATTTAAAAAAACATGCTAACAGCAGCGTAAAATGCCAACTCTGTTACCGCGTCTTTGTTTTGAAATAACTGAGAAATCCTGGTAACCTGCAGAGCTGTGCAACACAGCGGTTCTCACACATGCGACTTTGCTTTTGTTCCCAGTATAAATAATTAATTGATTTCCCACAGGATGGCTGCTTAAGGCTCCTTCATGATTACAATAAATGGATAAATAATTTACAAAGCCGGTACATAACAGTAAATCAGAGCTTTCTCCTCTTGGACAAAGCTGTTGTTTATTTTAAAATGATCTCAGAGAAAACATTGAATATCTTGCGAAAAAATAAAACAGAAATGTCAAGCTATATAATGTAATGCAAACTCTTGACGGAGATTTATGCAACTTTTTAAAGTCAGATTTTATTTCTTATAGCTCTGTAACTTAGGCTCATTAAGTACTGAGTTTTTAATTTAATCCAAATGCAGAAAACATTTTCTTTTAATGGCATTTACAGCTATACAATATCCAAATCGGCAAAAAAAAAAAATTATTATTAGTGGGTCAGAGATTTTCAGAAGGTGACCGGAAATCAGTAGCAAACAAATCTCTAAGCAGTGCATTTGATAGAGATTGTCATTCCTGTCTGTGTTCACTAAACATGGGCTCTAAAGCAAAGCGTTTTTGTCAGCGTGTAATTAAAATGCTGCTGGTGAGGCAAGTGCTTACCTGCCACAGGTAATGGTGATCTGAAGACACACACAAATCACAAACAATTCTTCACAACTTCAGAGGTTGACAAAATACAGCTATGGGCGAAGATTAACACACATTAAAGGTCAAAACGTAGACTGATCACATTCTTAAACGACAGAGCGTGAACTGCAGAACCCTGCGTGGACATAAAGTAACTTACTATGGCACTAAACAGTAATCTGGTCAACAAACATTGACCAACTTTGCACGTCCACCAAACATGTTTTTCACGGTGATTCACAGACATAGACTCTGAACCTTCCCGGTCTGAACCCACTGTGTCTCAGCCAAAGTGTACCCCCTGCCTTCTGACACATCTCAGCAACATGTCTGGCACTGTGTGAACATTTTAAAGCAATGTCCTGGAAGTAATCTGCAGCGAACGATAAAGTCTGTTAGCTAGCGCTCGTTAAGCTAGCTACTAAGCTGCACATGAAACACCTTATTTTGTAGCCATTTGGTTTTATAACTACGTCGTTTGAGGGCAACTGTCGTTTTAGTTATGAGTATGTCTTGACAAATGGTTGAGGTGATAATTTAGCGTATTTGTTCATTTATTTTAGAGATAATTTATCCTACGGACAGGGCTATTAGCAAGCTAACGTTCCAAACTTAGCCAAGTTAGCGGTTCTCCAGCAGCAGCCCTGGTGTCGCATATTTCCCCCCCCCCAAAACACGTTCAACAGAGTCAAAAAGTCTCTCGGGACGCCCTGGCAGCAGAAAGAGCGCCTTGTTTTACCTTGTTTCGGCGCTGCGCTCCTCCCCGACGGTCCGTGGTTCGGTAGGTGAGGGCTGCTGGTCACCGCACAGGCCCCGCAGTCAGCTTACGGCTCTACTGCCATCTCTGTGCGGATGTTGCCGAGCAAAACACCCGGGTGTCACCGCGAATACTGCTGTGTCAAGACACGCGAGTTTTTCTGTTGTTTTTTTTGTGTTGTTTTTTTGTTGTGTTTTTTTTTTGGTCAAACTCTTTAGATGAAGAAATTCGCGTTAATTAATACTTTGCTTCATGTTTTATTACACCTAAGTAATTTAATGGGGTTTTATGTTGTAGTTGCTTTTTTAAAATAAGTTTGAAAAAATCATTATTTAGGATAATGGATCACTATTTAGATTTCACAATAACAAAGGAACAAGCTGTGAAATACAATATATTTAATTAATTAATTTTATTTTTTATTTTTGTTGAAGCTCAATACAAACTATTAAGTTCTGTATATTTAGAATTTTGTACAATTAAAGACATTACAAAGTATGGCCTGCATTTATGCCTTTGTACTTTCTGGCACTATTAAGCCTAACTCACAGCTGATTGTCATTTTGTTTCTGGCTCCAAAACAATGATACATGTTTATCTGCTCCAGATCAACTTACTCCTACCCTAATGCACCATCACTTTGTATAGTCTTGGTAAGTTATCTTTTCAGGAAATCCCTCTCTGATGGGTTTTTGTTGTTGTTGTTGTTTGGTCAGGTTTACACTGTTGTCAAAATGAAAGACATCTGAACCAAATTAGTACATTACAGCACCGCCCGCTTTTCCCTCATCGCTTTTCCCTCATCTCAAAGTCAGTAAACACGGAAAGAAGTTATGTTACTTACATTGCTTGTTATTGAGCATACTTGACTGGTTTTCTACAAAATAGATTAGATCACTTCAGTTTGCAAGTTCTCAATATTTGAAGCTCTTCCTATTCTGGATTTGTCAGCTAGTTTCTGCTCCAATCAGAAAATCCTGCCGGATGGCATCGCTGCTTGGACCAGTGAATTGGATTTCAGACTTATTGTGGCTGAATAAAAACACAACACTTTTATTGGCCCATAACAAGGGCTTTCTTCAGCCCAGTGCCTGTTCAGGCCTCACCACTGGTCACAGTTAGATGGGAAAGATGAAGTCACTCTAACCCTTATCAAAGCAAAAGAATAAAATTCAGGAGATTTCCTGATCTGCACTGGACCAAAACACCAGAACTCTAAAACATATAATTTGATCGATATTCCATCTGTAGATCAGACTGATATGATTTTGGATCACACCTCCTGTGACCTACAGGAAAACTACTGAAAGTTTGTTTTCTCATTCCCCATTTAAAGTGAGCACACTGTGACAGATCAAATTCATCTCTCCAATCAGTTTAGGATTTGGCATTCTGCGCCTCGTTCTAACATGTTCCACTGAATCACATTTTAAACAAACACGTTTGAGGTTTTTCTGGAACAGTTAATCTGAAAAAAAAAAAAAATGATTTAGCCTTTATTGAATCAGGGTGCCTTTATGAAGACAAGACGTCTTTGGAGAGAGCACAAAACATTCAGACACACCGTAAAAGAAACAGTCCAGCTTAGTGAAGATAAACTCAGGAACAAAGGGTCATAAGAATATAGTCTAGTGGGATCTTGCAGTTTCTCAGCAGGAGGACAGAACTTATAAAGTCATGCTTCATTCAGTTCAAAAAGCCAAAGAGGACTCGAAAGTTTAGGTACGATTGGGCAACTGAATTCAAGTAATATAGTTTTTTAGTTGGTTTCTGCAAAGAAAAAAAAAAAATCTCCCTCTAAAAGGTGCAGGATACTGCCCCTTGAGGACTGGAGTTGGATTTTCAGTAGTACTCCATTCAGTAGAAAGGCAACATTTGCGCAGATCATTTTGCTAAACGTGGTCAGACAGAGCTGATGACACAATATTTGTTTTTTTTACACAGTAGGAGGGAGGACTGGATATTACTGAGTTAGTCTGATACGTTTCCGTCTGTCTGCCATATTGGATTTCACAAAAAAAAAAAACATTTCTTGCAGTTTCAGTGGACGGACAGTAGTTGGCAGTGGATTGCCTGATGCTCTAGTGTCCACTTTAGTGTTCTGTATGCATTTATAATATAAAAATCCACAAAAAAATTACTTTTGGATAGCTGTCCGCTGTAGTGACCGCTACGCATGAAAGGGTTAAATGGAACTACACTAAAAAATGTTACAAAGTTGCAATACTTTGTATTGCATTAGTATTGCAATACAAAGTTGCAGTATGGGCTACATGTTAGCCTATATAGCATCTCAATAAAGTCCATTGTTGAAAACCATAGTTGCAGGTGTCGCTTCTTGTATACAGAATCAATACAAAATAATTGACAAAGTTGAGTAATTTTTAAGGTAACGTCATATTGTCTTCACGCCATTTTAATTCAGACAAAAAGGTAATTTTAGCTCCCCGGCTCCATCGCTTCGCCATTTTAAGTTTCTCTTGTAATAACTCTGTTTTGCTCCAGAGTTTATCACCAGTTCTGTTGCTGTGTTGAGACAAGTCTTGTTCTGATTTGTTTGTCCAAGGACCTTTTTCAACAAAAGGTCATTGTTTACTGCATGGTGTTTGGCAAGCCAGAGGCTTTGGACAGCAGAATATTTTTTTTCCTGGCTCGCATGACATGAATGACAACCATGAGAATTCTGTCTAAAATAGTAGATTAATCTATTTGGAAACGAGCAGCTGCGAAAGCCACATGCAGATGATGTGGTGTTTTTGGAAAACAAGGCATCGCACTGCCTTTATTTGTGGCTGATTGTGTGAGTTTACCAAGTCTTTATAGAGCAATAGGCTCACGATGTTTGCAGACAAATCTGCAGAAAAGCATTGAAATTTTGATGGCCGTGTGTAGTATTTTTTAAATGGATTTTTAAAAGCAAGTTAACAGAATTCTTCAATTTTAGGTTTGAAATGCATTTGTTCTTGAGTTTTATGTCTGCGGCATGAAAATATGAAGCATACGAAATGCCCTGCTGAATTCAGTTTTTTTTTTTTTTTTTTACACTCTTTTATCTTTGAAAAGTAAATATGGGGGCTGCACAGTGGCGCAGTTGGTAGCACTGTTGCCTTGCAGGGTTCGATTCCCAGCCCAGGGTCTTTCTGCACGGAGTTTGCATGCTCTCCCTGTGCATGCGTGGGTTCTCTCCGGGTTCTCCGGCTTCCTCCCACAGTCCAAAAACATGACTGTCAGGTTAATTGGTCTTTCCAAATTCTCCCTAGGTGTGAGTGCATGGTTGTTTGTCCTGTTTGTTTCTGTGTCGCACTGACTGGCAACCTGTCCAGGGTGACCCTTGCCTCTCGCCCAGAACGCAGCTGGAGATAGTCACCAGTAACTCCCACCCCGTTAGGGACAAGGGTGAACAGATAGTGGATAGATGGATGGATGAAGTATTAAAAAAATAAATAAAAATCAAAGCCACTTCAAATATTTACCATTGAAAGCTAAGCGAATCTTCGTCAGCGCAGACAGAGCGTCTGCATAGCATGGCATGAAATTACATAATATTATCAAGTCACTGCTAAACATTTGCATGGCACCAATGTACATTCTGCAGCAACATCACATAAACACACTCACACTCTCAGCTTTTTCTCAAGCTGCAAAAAAAAAACAACAACTCAGTGGCAGGTTAACTGAAGTGCAGATAATATGTTTGACATAGATGTAGAAAAGCAAATACTGTGCAGTTATTTACTTATGGCTGTGTAATTATAGAAGTTCAGCTTCGTAAGAGAACCAGTCTACGCTGAAGACATTACTGAGGATCTCAGTACATTTAAGGACTTTTTGTTTTGCTGTTATTAGTTTTGTTCCCCTGTCGATTCAGTTTGGCAACATTTTCAGTGTCTCCACACAATAACAGCTAAAGATGTCACATTCAACTTAGGCTTGTGAACATGCAAATAACCTTGACAGTGTTCACAATTCCCCACTTGAAAGAAGAACGACACATACATGTACGACAGAGTGTGGCTGCAATGTGCAGTTTCCATCGGTGAGCCACTGGAACAAGACTATGTGGGAGAGTAAAATGCTATCCTTGCTTAGGAAGAGGTTCTGATGATCAAGCATGTGTTTGCAATCAGAGATGCAGAAGGCTATTTCAGTCATTTGCAAGGAATCTTTCAGAATGAACACTTGTTTAGACAGCCAAAAGCAAACTGAGTGAGGCGTCCAGTCAGAACGTCCCAGCTGTTTCCCCCTGAGCTTTACTCAACTTCACAAGTCAGTAAGTAAGAAAAACAGATGGACAGACTGGCCGTACTTCCAGTCTCATTCGCCGTAGTCTGTAAAATTTGTAGGTCTTGGCTTAATTGTTTCCTCGGTGGACATATTGCATGTTCTCCCAAGATCTTCTGTTTTCGTTGGCTTTTCAGCGTTTCTCTTCATTGGTCAGGAGCCCGAGGTATCATTTAACTTTTCTAAATAAACATGCTGTTAAAGTAACGCAACACTCATTACTGGGTTTAGAAAAGCCAGAAGGCTTTACTTGTTTTATGAGTTTTCACCGTGTCCTGCAAAGTAACCTGCTGCAGGCTCCTTCGACATTTTGCAGTCTTTAAAGCTGGTTTCTCATCAATACATCATTGTTATTAGTTATTACTTATGTGTTCAATTTCTTATTTATGGTGTTACTTTCTGATAGTTTTCATAATTCTTTTCTTATTTTTTTCATTGTAATTTAGTTGAATGTTACTTGCGTAGCGAGTTAATTGATTAAAGTATTTCACTGGAAAGTTGAGGTATTTTTTATTAATAAACTCTTATGTTTTGGAGAGAAGTTGTCTTTTCATTATTCCACAGACACGAGTGGAATTTGCTGCTTGAAAAACATAAGTGGTGAACATAAATACTTAATATTTAATATCTTGTACTATATATCATATAATGCGTATATGCATATTTCGGACTTAATATCTGCTTAGTCTCATTTGCCAGGTATTCAAAAACAATCACTGAGACAGATAACTATTATTATCAAACTATTATTTGATAATAATTTGGTGGTTTCCCTACTTGGCAGTTTTGTAAATAACAGCGCTCTACTATTATTTTTAGTTATTCATAGCCAAACCAAACCTACTGTTGCACAACAGTCCTTGTTGTAGCAGGAGTGTCCAAAGTGTGGCTCTGGGGCCATTTGTGGTCTTTGAAATAATTTTTTTCAGCCCCTGACCACAAGTCAAAAATGGTCAAAATTTGGCAAACAAAAAGAAAAGAACTGGTAATTGTCCGTCTTTCTTTTAATGAGGGAAATGTCCAAAACCTTCTTTATGTTTTGGATCTTTGATTATTGCTTTGCTCAATTAATTTTTTATTTTATTTTATTTTTTGCTTATTGTTGAGGAAGTGAAATAAAAATAAATTAATTAATAAATCACAATTAACAAATTTTTGCCGTTTTAATTTTGTTCAAAATTGTCAGTTCTGTCCTAAGAGGGAAAAAATTTTGGACTGGCACTGGCAGGTGCACATCTCCTCTTGCAAGGGTTTTGTGAAGTAGACTGGTCCCTTAATCGTAGGTTTCTCAGAACATGCTGATGCACTGAAATGCGGATATTTATTTAATTAAACAGTATATGTGACATCAAAAAATTTAAGGTCAAAATACAATGAAAGACAACTAGGACAACTCTTTGAGGTGTGCTATACGATCGCGAAACTCTAAAGTAGAATGAAGGAAGCGTAAGTGAAGCTTGCCTTATTTGGGCTGTCAGGCCTGCACACATGACACGAGTAGATGTGATGAAATCTGCAGCAATGCTGGCCAAAGAAGAGCACATAGTTTTGGACCTTCTTCCACATCTGCTCATGGGATTTTCTCCAGCGTCAAACTCATCCGATGCAATTGTGAGTGAATAAATGGCATATTGACAGACAGAATTGGAGGCCTCTGAGGTCAAACTAGAAACATAAATCTCTCAATATGTTTTTTTTTTTGCAGGACTCAGAGAGACTGCTCAGCTAAAAAAAAAAAAATCTGTCAAGCTGAACAAGCATGTAAGGAAGGTCTTTCACGCCCAATTACGAAGCTCGTCCATCATTTCATGCTGCTGTGGAGTAATATAAACCCTTCACACAGCTGAAGGTAACTGTACTTGTGGTGCGATGTGACGGGATTACAGCACCTGGCAACGGCTGCAAATATCTGGCTGGATTGCAGAGGTTTGTGAAAAACACCTTCGACTCTCTTATTCAGCTGGAGGATGAAAATATGGAAGCGCTCAGCAAAACAAAATTTTATTTCACAAGGGTGGACACATTCTTTGATAATTACTTGGGTCTTTCCTTTTAAGGGACTGGCGTAAAATTCTGCACAGTGTCTTAGATAGCTTGAGATTTTGTTGAGGTCAAGAAAATAGTGCCATTTGCATTTTAATTCCCAGTCCATGGGGAACTTGTGCCCTTTCCTTTCCTCGATAACTGGCTTCCCGGATGCCGCAAACAATCTGAAGGAGGATTTCTTAAGAGGATAATAATCTCATACCACTGGTCTGCTCTGTTGTACTTTCTGCAGAGTTTCACTCTGTTCTTGATGGTTGTTTTGGACAGAAGTGCCTGTTTTGCACTTTTGTCCTTTTTGTCAGAAGGCTGTGTCCCAAAACTCTCCAGCTTAGTGCAAATGAGCTCACACCCTTCTGCTCCCAACATGAAACCTTCTTTAGTTCGGCACTGAAAGTCTAAACGTTAGATGCCATATTGTTTCATAGCTTTGTTTTGTTTGTTTGCTTATTTGGAGCCCCGTTAGCCATTACCCCATTAGCTTCTCATCCATTTAAGGCAATTTTGATACAAATCAATACACTTACACACTTTTCTTCGGAAGTAAGTATTGCTAACTCATTAAGATAATGACTTCAGACTCATATGTCCCTTTGTTAATCAGTCTGTTAATTAACTTCGAAGTCTAGGTGTAGCAGTGAAATGAAGGCAGCTGATGATTTTGCAGAAATACAATGAGAATGTTTTTTTCTGCAACGACTTAAACTTTTTACAATGACAAAAACTATTATATTATATTACTGCAGACTAACAATAAGGTCAAGAAAGAGTCAAGGTGCTAAAGTCAGTATTTGAGTTTCAATAAAAGTGGAGAAAAACAGAGACGGAAGCAGGTTTGGTTGGTGGTTCTGCTCAATTTTAATCTCGCCTCAGTGACAGTCTGGGCTTTCTCCCGTTTACTTCGATTCCTCCAGTAGAATTTCTACCGGGCCAATCAGCGACCAGCGGAAGAAGTCGTGAGCGATGACATCAGTTAGACATCAGTTGGAGTTAGATCCATCACTATAAATATCAGTTTTTTTAACAACCAACTACAGGCGACAATAAATTGTGTCATTTTTTTTGTTGTTATTGAGAAAAGTAAAAGGAATCAACAAAACACAAAGCACTTTATTGACCTTAAGCTGTCAACTTACACGACTAAAAACGTGAGTCCTTTTCACTGGAGCATTGAACTAATGGAACAATGTAACCACTAAACATAACATGCTCATTATACAAACGTTGTATCAACAATACAACATTGCCCTGTAAATACTTCTAGAGGTTTTAATTTCACTTATGGCGGTCAGTTAATCCAAGCAGCTGCTTCCTACGAGAGGAATAAAATTGAATTCCCACGCGCCGACGTTTTGAAGTGTCCAAAGCTTTCTTTTCTTTTCCTCCACTGACCTGGTGCGTGTTTAGGGTTGCGTCTTTGGCTTTTTTTTTGACTTCCTTCTCTTCGCTGTTTTTTTACTCCCACACCGTGACCTCGCTTGCTCCACTCGCCGGCAGAAGCAGATTGCGTTGAAGAAGCGGCAGTGGCACGTCGCGCAGGGGTCGCAGCAGCCGCACAGCGGCACGCAGCTCTGTCCCAGCAGGGAGCACCTGGGGACCACCGGGGGCTTCGGCGCCCCAGCTTTGGGTCGAGGAATGTCGTTTTGAGGTGGAGGATGAGGGACGATGCTGGGCTTTTTCTGGAAGTTCGAGAGAGACGATGTATATTTTAGAGGAAACAGATGAAAAGTATTAAATGCTCAGCAAACAATTAAAAAATAAAAAAGATGTCCAACTCACTGACTCGTGGATCTTCTGCTGTTCGTACAGTGCCCTCCTGGCAAACAGTGTTCTCACTCTGTCCTGGTTTACATATCCTGCTGAAATGAAATTAGAACAATTATGTTCAGATGAAAAGCGCGTTTCTATCTGACTGACTAACTGTGAAGCCGAAAGGCAAAGCATGCGCGGGTCTGAACAGTTTTTATGAATAAAAATCTGAAAAAAGAGGCAAAGGAAACATTCGTTTTAAACCCCCTTTACTCTGATACTTCGAAATAAATGTGCGTTCGACTGGCCCAGTCAAAGTCCAAACTTAGATCCACATAAGAATTTGTGAAAAAAAAAAAACTTGCATCAGCTTGTCCTGTTATTTTACACTGTTATAAAAACAATGCTACTTTTTCTACGTCCTGCTTTAGTTTTTTTTTTTTTTTTAAATCTCCTTGAGACATTTTTAAATAATTGTAATATAATTTCCTCTCATAAACTCTTGTTTGACAGCTGAGAGCTTTTGGTGTATGCCTTTTGCAAAAGTATCTCAAACTAAGACAAATTAGGTAAAGAATATCTGTATATGTTAATTTTCAAGTTCACCAGAGATTGCTTGTTTTATTTAGATCTGAACTTTGACTAGGCTGTTCTAACATATGAATGTTATATACAGTATATATACACATATATATATACATCATTTTATATATATATAATATATTCTATATATATATATTCTATATATAATAATGGTTTAGAGTTCCTGCTGAAAAAACTTGCACTGTAGAGCATAAAATAAACCTCTGCAGCTACTTTATTATTGTTAGTTCAGCATAATAACTTTTGTGTGTGTGTTTTCTAATCTGAATCGTAACTTAAAACCTGCTTCTTTTTTTTTTGACAAAAACCCCCAAAACAAAACAACAATTTTCCTGTCAGATGAAATATGCCTGAGCATCCAATTTGCAATATTACAAGCTGAAACCGGACAACCCCTCACATCTTACTACAGAAAGAAATCCTAGCTCCTCAAACAGAGTTTAACCTTTGTCACTTCTTCAGCAGAATTTCCCTCAAACCCATTAAAACGTCTTGCGATTGATGCTGCAGCAACCGCAGCGCCTGCTGAGACAGACGAGTTAATGGTTGCGCTTGTATTCCAAAGGTCAGTTCCTGACAGGTGACAGGATGTCGGAGCCGGCTCGCGGCCTCTCGGTTCGCTTGTCTGATTCGTAGTGCAATCAGTTGGATTTATGAAGTGTAGGTGGAGTGGAAGGCGGTTTAAAACGCTGAGGCTTCATGTAAGGTTGTGGGCAATTTGTGCTGGATACATAAAAAACTTCTACTCCCAGATCACACCTTAGATAACCCTGAGGCTCCTTTGCCCCTCTTTTCTTCTGATATCGGCACAGTCTACTGTGACACAGATGAAACCAGTCCAGTCTGCGGCAATAAATATAAAACTGTCTCATTTATAACACAAATTGCTTCCTACCATAAACCTCTACAGCCATAAAAATGAGTGAAGCACCAGAGACCAGGTTTGTGCAGAATACCTCAGAGTTCTTCCCATCATGCCTGCACTGACATTGAAATGTATATATTTTGTATTACCTTATTACTCCAATTGAAGAAATTGTACCATGTTTAAGATTAGCAGTCTATGTCAAGACTCATGTAATTTACACACACAATAAAATTTTTTATTTTGGACACTGTTAAACATGAGCCATAAAAAAAAAAAAAAAATGTTGTTCAGGCATGTTATTTTGACAATAAATCTTTTATAAATACAGTGTTTTGTAGTCAATATTATTTCACCATTTTATTAAGGTGGGTTGCCAGTTTGGATAAGGTTTCATATCAAGCTATAAGAATGATAGAAAACATACTAACAAAATACCTCAGACCTGCAGCCTAGGCAGTTCTAGATACAGGTGAACAGAAGTGGCTCTTTGGCTCACTTAAGCCCAGTTCGCACTACATGATTTTAGAATTGTCAGCCGATCACCGATTCTCAAAACGTGAGAGACCACACACTAGCCGATTTAAAATCGTATGTCTAACGTGTTCAATCGTCGAGTGTGAGGTTTCACTTGAAGACAATCCAATTCCAGCTACGAAATCCCTTAAAATTCTGCACTACCACACCTGAACTTAGAGTGAACAAACATGGACAAGGACGTTGAAGCACTCCTTTAATTGAAACCCGCATGGGAAGTTAATCGTAAATTTTCTGGCATCGCTCCTGAAGCCGCGCAACATTTCATTCATCATAGCATTGTAATTCACAGTTCCAACCTTCAGCAATTGTTCGGTGACTTCTTTAATGTGTTCTTGATCTCTTTGCCTGTTTTCAGTTCGTGCCTATACCTCACAATTTAAGGATGTAATTTCTCTCTCCAGCACCAAACTTTTTTTCACAACCACGGCCTCTTGTTGTTGTTGTAAGAGCTTGGAGTTGATCTCCACGTGCGTAAGCTCCTCCAAGAGCTTACGCACGTTGCGGTCTTCATCAACTAAAATGCCTTCACATAACTTGAGCCTTGCTGAAGACTCGTGCTTAGTTTTATCTCTGACTTCCACTGTTGCACTTTTTGAGAGTTTTTCCACAAGAATGAAGATGAAGAGACTGATGTCTGGTTCTTCAGGTTCTTTAGGTTCTGATGGGTCGGTTCCTCTCCTGGTCCATTCTGTCTGGTATCAAACAACCCACTGTGTGCCACCAAATATCGGCAACACATTTTTTCCCTATTAAAAGTAACTGTAATTGTTTAGCCTGGAATGTGTGTCTTCCCACTACCGTCTGTGTTTCTGCCAGAGGTTTTGCTTCTAAGGACAGTGTAGTATCTGGCGGGCATTTTTAAAAGACGCCATCAAACATCTCCAATTTTAGATCAAAACGGTCCCGACGTTCTACCAACAGGACCCGATCAGTCGTAACACACCACACACTACAGAATGATCAGTTACGATTGTCGCAAGCGACTATGTTCTAAGATTGTCGTAAGGGCAAAATCGGGGCAAAAGCTCGTGGTGTGAACTGGGCTTTACATATTAAATGATGAAATATTGCCGTTTTTTGCTTCATTCTATAATTGCAGCAATTTATTCACATATATGTACATTTATTATTATTGATGCTTTAATTAAAGATGAGTTGTACAAGTTTGTGTCATTGGGTGGGAAGGAGGGGGGCACTGATGACATGTTCGCATACACCTCAGAAAGTATGTAGTTGCGCCCCTGCATCTCAGCTGTGATTGTCAGGAGAAAGAGTCATATGAAACCTCATGAGAATAGATTCAAAAAGGCCTTTATACTGTCATAACTTTTTATGGCTTAATATGAAGCTATCTAAACAGCTTGTTTTATCAGTGTAATGGGTAATTATGTGCCTCCATTAGATATGTGTGCTCTTAACACAAACCCGTTTCTATGAAAATACTATAAAAAAATAAAGAAGGTACGTTAAAGCAGTCATATATAGTCGAGCCCAAAATTATTCAAATTATTTTTATTTAAATTTATTTTCATTCAGTCCAGTTTGGTTTGCTTCTTATATGATGTTGGCATTTCTCAAAAGATAACACAAAGTAAAAAGAATATCCTCTTTTATTATTATTTTAGAAAAAGTCTTGAATATAAATAAAAATGGCATGCCAAAAAATGATATACTTCAGAATGATCAGTATAAAATAAATCAAATCACCAATCAATGTTTTGGATGTTAACACAGGATAAAAGTTTCTTACAGTCAGTTGAAACATGTTGGTAAAATAAAAATAAAAAATACTTTGAAATTGAATGTGACAGGGGTATAAATTATTAGGGACTTAAATTCATAGTTCATTAGTGAACTATGAAGAAGACCAGTTCAATTTTCACTTGCGGACTCAACTGCATTCATTTCATATCCTCCCAGTCCTGTGAATAATGACCATGGTCCAGTTGAAATGCTAAAAAAAAAAACAATTTTAATTTAATTTACAATTAACTATGTGTTCAATCAAACTTTGCACGGTTCACCTATTCTATAAGTTTTGATAAATGTGTCATGGTTTCATAAGATTTAAACTCTTGCTTGTTCAACACGATGAATTCAGACAATCATTTCTTTTTACATATCTTATCAGCATAACTTACATTTAATTATTTGCTACATAAATGCAAAAAATAAATTGATTGAAAAACAAAACTCTCTCCAAGTCACTTACCATCACTGTGAGAGGCTTTGCTTCTGCTGGGTGAAATGTACGTGTCCAGTCCAAAACTGAGAAGGGCGAAATGCAAAAAGCACAAACACTGAACTGCCAACTTCATACTGACTGTGAGTGGAAGGAGCCCTGCTCTCTGCCTCCCCGTGGTCCTCGGCTCGTACTTATTCGAAAGGCAGGCTCACACTTGCAGCACACACACCCCTCCCTGCCTGTCAGCAGAACAAACACCAGTGACATGTGTGTTTCCAGTTGAGACTCTGCATGTATTTATAACACTTATGGCTCACCGTTTGCTTTGAAATATTTAATAAAAGTGACCAATGTTGTTTGCAAAAACCTTGCAGGGTCCAACTGGATCTGAATCCAATTGTGTTACGTTAAGCAGGGATGTCCAAAGTGTGTCCCGTGGGCCATTTGCAGCCCTCTGGATGATGTTGTTTGGGTCCTCTGTCCACAATTTGTGAATAATTCAAGATTTTCAGACAAAATCTCTTTAGACATTCATTTATTTAGGTACAACACAAAGTATTTGTCCTTTTTCTGTCTTCATTGATTACACTTAGCTAAAGCCAGAAAGCGATGTCCAACATTTGTTCTGTTAATGTAAAAAAAAAAAAGAAAAAAAGAAAATAGTTTTGGAAAATGTTTACCTTTTCATTTTCCAAACTGGGCAAAAATAAATGAATAAATACATTAATTAATTAATTAATTATAGGTAACAGGATTACCAATAATTTATAGATTCCCCTTCTACAAAATTAAGATTACTGTCAGGTTAGCATATTACTGAAGACATAAAAACAACAAATATCTTTGGAAACAAATCTTTTCTATTTTTATTTAAAAAAAGTTTTAATTTTATATAACTGCAGAGTTGGACCTTGAGGCCAGTCAAACTGGACTTGAAACAACTCCCATTTCAAAAACATCGTAGCAGACGATCCATCTGGTTTTACAAATAAAATATATCACAGTATTGAATTCAAAAACAGAGCACTTAAAGCTCATCTGGGCAAAGTCTCTGCTTGGTATGAAAGCAAAGCAATAAAAAAAATATCAGCCCGGTTTAAGAGAGCCTTAAATCATTTCAGCTTTTATCCTGTTTTTAGAGCGAAAACCCATTCAAGCAGCTTAGAATGGTAAATCCAAGCCGATTCCTTCCTCAATCACATCTTTTCCTCCGCCTGCTTGTGCGGCTCCATGTGGCGTGGAGTTGTAATTTCTGGCCTGTAGTTTATCAAAACATGTGGGCTTCTGGGCCAC
This sequence comes from Poeciliopsis retropinna, assembly GCA_010277075.1. Classification (NCBI taxonomy): domain Eukaryota; kingdom Metazoa; phylum Chordata; class Actinopteri; order Cyprinodontiformes; family Poeciliidae; genus Poeciliopsis; species Poeciliopsis retropinna. The sequence continues at coordinate 17,063,188 of VMRM01000011.1, read as the reverse complement.
ATACGTGACACCAGCAAGTTCAAGCCATGTGGATGTGATTCACCAGATATCAATCTGCCCGTCCACGGATGTTTTACTGCTACTTTCTGCTGCAGACGCCAGTAGGAGGCCTGACACACGTACAAGAACCAGTGAGCACTCTTAGATTAATACTGGGTCACAGAAAACGGCCCTGTTGGGATTTTTCCTCTTGGTCTTTCTTGCTGACTGAATGTGCTTGTGAAAACTGGGTAAATGTTTGGTGAGATTGAAATCGAAAGCTTTATGTACTTTACTCGCTACTCGCTTGTGCAAGAGGAGTAATGAACTGTCGGCAAACCTGTTAACTAAAACACAAACCTGCAGATTTAAGACCAAGCTACATGTGTTTTAAAACTTTTACGGAAGTGCTGGGTGTTTTTAAGAACTGTTAATGTTGCACCATTTGTGAGGATCAAAATTTTATTTAGGTTTAATTTAGCTGTGCTTTTAATGCACAGTTACTGTCCTGTTTAATAATTATTGTGTGTATTTTTTAATGTCCAGTGCTACATATTTATGTTATTTCCTTTTATGGCTTTGTTTGATGTAACTAAGGGTTTTGAATCACTTTTGCAAGGCATACATATTTAATTTAAATGTGGATATGGTTGTTAAAAGGGTCTGCAGTGAATTAGAAAAACCTTGACTTGAGCTGGCCTCTGCACATCTGAGCCATTTAAAGCTACTCCTATTCCTGAGGTTTGTTGTTAAAAAAAAAAACAAAAAGAAAAAAAACTCCCTACACCACTTTATATTTTGAGTAAAAATCCCTACGTAGTTCAACTGCATTAATACGTTCATATCGACCCAAAGCTTAAAGAAACTCAGAGTGAAGTAAGAAAACACAACCGCAGTGGTTTTTGTAAAACCTTTGGGGAAAGTAAACGGTGAATTTAACAATAGCGTGATCTTATAAAACGGCTGTAGTCCTTATAAATGCCACAATTCTGAATTTCACTCAATTTCTCTCGGCACAACAGGCGTTGATTACAATGTCTTTTGGACTACCGACGGTCGCAAAAAGAAATGGAACATAACTGCATCCTTATGACTGTTTATTAGCCACAGTAATCCATTTTCAATTAGCCTGATTCTCTACTTTCGGTTCACCTCTAACAAGCGTTGCACAATTTGGACTTTGTGTGAAGTTTTATTTAGGAACCCGCTGTCAAGTGATTTTAACTGCTTCATAAGTAGCGACAGCCAAGTCAGGAGAGGCAGCCTCCTCTAACCGTGGCGCAAACTTTGGATCAGGAGCAGAAAGCAAAAAACAACAAAGGTCTATAGATTACTTCTCCAAAAGTCGGTCAAAATTAAGATTTATGCACAAGGCGTGTAAAATTTACCAAGCAATATTGAAAACTGATTTGTAAAGAGAGAATGCAAATACAGCTTAAAAGGCAGATTTCCAAAAGATTTAGATTCAGAACGGCGACGATGGAGAGATGCATTCCTATTAGTGGTGTCAGTTTGTGGAAACGATCTAAATCTCTTTCTGCATTTAATAAATAATTGTAATGAAGCGATACTGAATAAGCTAATGTTTTGTTGTGTATTTGAAATATGTCTAAAATAGTCTGAGCTGAACAGCTAACGTTCACTCATGATTTTATTAAGTTGTGACATGAACTATCCATATGTATTACTGAGAGAAACAAAAAAAAAAAGAAAACTGCAGTCGTGCTTTCTCAAAGAAGAATCCGTAAATGACCCATGACATCGTTAGGCAAACAAATGGAAACCGGGACACCGTGTCCTGGTTTTGAACCCCGTTCCGTGTTTCAGAGGGATAATAAAAGAGGCAGTGCAGGAACATCGGTTTGATAAACTCCATCTTGAACTAAATGTCTGACTTAAGCTGACTCTTTCATGTCAAACGTCTGAAATGGGTCCCACATGAGTGATCCACAACGAAAGCCGCTGATCTAGTGAATGGCGCTCAGCAATAAAGCGGCACTTTGGAAAATTAAGAGCTGAAAAGTAAACATTGAGTAATGAGAGCCTATTTTTCAACTTTAAATAAATAGAACTCTTAGAAAGCGTCTTTTCCCCCCTTCCCTTAAAAAATCTTAAATCACAACATCTTCACAGCAGATAGTTCCAAAGTTTTATTTCACAGAAACCTGGTACCATTTATTGCTGTGGTAACACCGACTTTAAACATAAGAAAACAGAAAACAAAGGTAGGTGTGTTTGATACGTTACTCCCTCTTTAATCATGTGAATAATTAATTTTTTACCTGATAAGCAGCGTGTATTACAGAGTCTACAGTTTCCTTTTTATAGTTTGGATCTTGTCGTTCGCATATACGTTCATATATTTTTAAAGTGAAACTACAGGTGTAAATAAGCTAAGATTCAATTTGTGTAATATTACAAAAACATATCTATTCAAAACAACAATATACATATATATATACACAAGAGTGTTATTTAAAACCTTTCAATCACAGGGAGAGAGAGAGGATATGTTTCATGTCCTGCATAAATCTATAAAGCAATCCCAACTCATCAGAAGAAAAGCTAAGAAAACAACAACACAACCCTTCAAGGCACTTAATGATGCAAGAGGCAAATATCCAGAGCGGCACAGATCATGAACAAAATATTAACATTTTAGACCCCGTTGGAAATCAAAACGACTTGTAGTGATCAAAAAGGCATGTGGCCTTCTTAAAAAGAGTAAAAACAACATCCGAGCGGTCGTTAACCTTCGCCATTCGTCCATAAAGTGCAAGACTCTGAGCCGTTCCAGGCCGAGCGCTAAATCCCGTCAGCTGCTCAACCTCGTTAACCTCGTTAAACGACGATTAAAGAGCGAAAGCTGCAGATGAGTCTGCCTCTCTGGAGTTGCTTGGATTGAAAAAAAAAAAAAAAAAAGAAAGTATGGCTTGTGTGGGTGACGTGTTCGCCAGGCAGGAACAGTCTAGGTGTGACGTTTTCAGAGAAGTGTTTCCTGCTTCAGAGTTAATTAGCACCATTCGCAATGTAAAAGATGGGCTGCTCTTCGCTAAATCTTGGTTCAACACAATCTTTCTCTTGTAGTTTTAACTTGGCCGATCAAGTCACCTGAACACCCTGATGTCAACTGTGACGGTTGGGAAGTAAAAAAAAAATAATTTTTAAATCTGACTTAGTGTTGCGTAAATTAAATACATCAAGTGTAAATAGCAAATGATTTTTACGGAAATCACAATAATCTGGAGTTCAGTATCTTAAAGTGCACGTGTTGATGTAAAATCTTCCACAACTCAAACACAAAGCTGCATGTTAACATGTAGATGTATGGAAGTAAACTGTGTGAAACGGTCTTCTAGTGTTACACTGCAAAAAAACGCCAAATCTTACCAAGTGTTTTTGGTCTGGTTTCTAGTGCAAATGTCTTATTACACTTGAAATAAGATAAAAGTAACTTTTCAGCAAGATATAGGAGCTTGTTTAAAGCAAATCATTTCCTAATATTGGTGAAAAAGTAACAATTATATGTGGAACTAGTACTTTTTCCACTTTTATAAAGGAATTTGATGTTACTTGCAAGTCAGTAAACTTGAAATAAGACAAAACTGAGATATTTGCACTACAATCTAGAACAAAAATACTCAGATTTTTTTGTAGTGTATCTACATCACCAAACAATGATTGTAGCTACTAACAACACAGGAATCAGATGTCAGTTTTTTCTCTTTCTTCTATTTAGTTATGAAATGATTTGTGTATGTATCAGCTATTGCATCTCATGTCTCCATCTTGATTCGTTGACGCTTCCTAACCTCACTTGGCACTTGAGACAAGAGGGAATGTTGGCTTCACGATGCAAACCGATGGTTTGTTTACACCGATAACAGTCAGTGGGAGCACAAAGAACCTGGATATCGACCAAACCCACCAGGGTATGTCTGCTCAGAAAGCCACAAGGGGGTGCTGTTTCTCAGTTTGGAGAAGCTGTCTTCTCAAAAAGGCAACAAACGTCGTCTGGGGATGTCAGTGGTTACTTTTGTTGTCGATTGTCGGCACTGGAAGTCGTCGACTCTTCAAGTTTCGTCTTTCCGGAGGCAAAAATATCACAAACTCGACCTGGCAGAAGCAGGGAGGAGGTTAGAGAGCGACCCGGATCGGCTTTTCGTCTTGAGGTTGTCGGGTTTCATAAAGTGTTTCAGGTGCCGGGTTAAATAAACCCACAAGTGGTGTGAGTGTGAAACTATTTCCTCTCTGTGCATCGGGTCGAGATCTGCCCCCTCTGAGGGCAAACAGCAGTTCCAGCCTGAAAGATGGAGGAAGGCGAAGTGACGTGAAAGTCAAAGTCAATTGGACAACGGAGGGGTAAGGGAGGGAAAAAGGAAAAGGCTTGGAGTTGGGCTTCAAGTGTTCTTGTGGAACAGCTGAGTGACCTGGATGACCGGAGGAGAGGTGCTGAGGGCCGGGCCGCACCAACAGGCGGCGGACCGCACCGGCTGGAGCTGACACCTGCCACTGCCAAGACAAAACACACAGTTTACTTCACTTCTTATTGAAAATAACATAAGAAATGACAGACTGATATTGTTATAGAGAAATAAACAAGGAGACAAGAAAAAAAGAGGTGGTGCTTTGCAGATGTATTCATAAAACTTTGACTTTTCCGCATTTTGTCATGGCATATTCACAAACTTTAATGTCATTTATTGGGATTTTATGTTAAGATGGAAATACAATTATAGGTGACTTCAATCTTTTCACAGTGAAATACGAAAAGTGTGATGAAATTTAGAGTCAGCCAATAGTATTTGTGCAAGTCTGTTCACCTGACATTTTTGACCTTAGGCAAACTGAATGTTTCCATTCTCGTCCGGATGTTGCTCTGGACTTTGACAGGGCCGCTCTAAACCATAAACATGCTTCAATCAACACTGTATTTTACAGCAGGAAGCCTCCCTTCAGAATGAAGTGTGCTGTTATTTTTGCCACATACAACATTTTGTACGTTGGTGAAGCAATTTCCTGTCAACAGACTCCCTCACCTGACGAATGGATCTCTGCAGATCCAGCAGCTTCCTGGCTGCTTCTCTTTTTCACTGACGCTATTTTTGCCCGACCGCCATGTCTTGGTGGGTTTACAGTTGTAAAAACATTTTCCTTTTCAGATATTCAAAGTTTGTAGTATCTTTTATACCTAAACCTGGTTTAAACGTCTATGCACCTTTCTTCCTGATGTGTCTGCTTGTGTTCCTTGGTCTTCACGATGCCGTTTGCTCACATTGTTCACTAAAATATCGACTTTGTGCATGAAATTATGTTAAAGGGTAACGGAAACTCAAATGACATCTGCACTCTGGCAGATAAACCATATGTCTTTAATTATGTCTTGCACAAATTCATTGAAGTCGGCTGACAAAATGAGGAAAAGTTCAAGGGGTGCAAATACTTTTGCAAGGACCTGCAGAACAGCCTGAGTTACGAGACAGCCACTGAAAGAGACGCACACAGTGAACACACACACCACTGTGTGAGAAGCAGTCGGCGGACGTGTTAGTTGTACAACATGACGGACCTTTTCCAGCTAGCAGCGCGGCTCCTCTCAGCTCAACTCTACCTGCTTTCTGGTGGTTTTTTTAGCGGTGCATCGGTAGATCAGCCCCGATTTGCTGAATTTTTAGCCGTCGTCCGATACTTGCATGTGAAACCGATATTATCTACATTTGCAAAGGTCTGAAAATCAGCCAGTGTCCCCTTTTCCTCTGCCATGAGAGACCGCTGACCGATAGACCCGCCCACCAGGTCACATCTGCACTTGCGCAGTTAGCAAGGTCGCTAACATTCCCACCATAGCAACATTATTATTATGATACCCGTGTCTTATGATGCTTGTTTGTTCTTTATTCCTGAGTACAAGACCTACTCCCGCTTCCACTGAGGATCTAATAAAGGTATTCTTATTCTTATTTAGTGACTTTTCAGACAAAAATAAATCAGAATCAGTATTTCAGACTTTCTTCAAAAAAAAAAAAAAAAAAAACTACAATCAGTGAACCACTAATGGGTTTTCATTAACACTTAGTTCTAGCTCTATTCGGTTTGATCGTTATATAGCTATGCTGTGTTGTGTGCAGTGATCTGTACACAACATAGACAATGCTAAAATGGTGACGTGAAAGCTTTGTTGAACCGTATGCAGCTTTTTTTACTTCTTCTTTTTCACTCCATACAGAAGAGAGTCAGAAAAGGCGAATTGAGACACACTGGAGAAAGAAAAAAAACAGGAGAGCGTAAAAAGTAAGCAGTGACCACCAGCCTTCATTGCGTTTTTAGACATTGCTAACTAGTGGAAAACCCTTGCGATAGAGTCAAGCCGCGCTGAGTAGCTATTAGTGGAAAAGGTCCAAATATGTCCAAAAAGGTTGGAAAGGCACAGGACATGGCCGCACGATGAATCCACACCACAGCTGGGGGGGATCGGGTCTTCTTAGGTTTCCTCAACACATCACATGAAAGCCTTGCAATCAGCCGGGTATTGTGACACCTCTATGCAAAGCGTTTCTGTGGCCGGCAGCGACGTTTCTACTCTTAACACCAGCAGCCGAGCCTCAGGAGCTTTGAAATGTGTCACCAAGTCCATCACGAAAGAAAGTAACCATGTGAGGGAGGAGACAGGAGACACCTGAACTTGCTACGATGAAAAGAAACTCATCCCAGCTTCAACAACAGCTAACAATAAGTAACAGTACTGCTGAAGGAATATTTCCCCCTCCTTGCAGATTTCTTTTTTTTTTTTGCCTTGTTGTTACACTTAATTGTTTCAAGTCATTATACCGTGAGAAAACAAGCAAAAACACAAGAAATGACGTTTCCACAGCAACACCGACAGACCATCTTTATCCATTAGACAAGAGAAACGGCAAAGTTAGCGGCACATTTAGCATGCAAGACTTGTAGAAAGAGACATGGGGGGGGAGCAGCTTTGAACACCCTGACAACATGTAACAGAACACCTTTATCGCACAGATGATGGGATGCATGTAACTAGTAAAAATGCTGCAGTTCAAGCCCGTCGAGTTAGCTTTCATAATACCTGACGAGTAAAGGCGCTGTGCTTTCAGACCGGAGCTGCCCTGCTGTGAAATATCCAGGGGAAAGAAATCATCACAAACAGGAACACTTTAAAGACTAGAAAATAATTATAACGGTAACAATAATTACTGATTAGACTCTTCTAATCGTGGAGCGCCTGGTTCTGAGATCATGTTCGCTCTTGACGAACAAGCTCTGATTGATCCAGACTGAAGCCCAGATTTCTCTCGTATTTCAGATACATTTGCCCAAATTTGACTGCAAAAGAGGCACAGAGAGGTTGAAACTCCCAGTTCACATTCCTCCACTCATAGCTGTGGAGGCGAGTGTTGCCAAATGCTTCCATCTTTGGTTTATGGCTCTGTTCATGGCTGGAACTAACGATTCTTTTAGTAGTTAATTATTCTATCGATTATTCTGACGATTAATCGGATGAAATATTGGCACAGCCTGCAGACTTTTTGCTTAAAAACCACTTAAGGATTTTGTTTTAATACAATATCAGAAATACATTGAAAGACGCTAATAAATAATTCAACTCCTTTTTAAATAAGAAAATAAACATTTTACTTATCTAAAGTAAAATGTTTGTTTTAAGTAAGTAAACATTTTAAATGCAACAGTATAGCAGTCCTACTATGGTGCTTTTGTGTTTTTCACTGTAAACCAGCTGAAAAGATCATCAGTATTGTTTCTGAATGTCTTCATTTTCTTGCTGAATGTGAAAAATCGTGATTCTACGCACTTCATTTCTGCCCGACCTTCAAAAGCTCCCTTTAAATGTTCTTGTCCCTTCACTGTAAATATCACGTACACAGAATAATGTTCAGTAACTTTTATGGACATAATAAAACCACCTTCATTTTGCTCCCCGTCAGGCTGGATTACTGTCATATTTATGCTTTCGCTATAGCGAGGAATGCTTTTAAGAACTCAACTCTGAGCAGCCTTGTTTGCAATCAATAGCTACTTTTCTGAAATTAGGGCCTCTCTCTTGGCTGCTTCTCTAATTAATGCACTCCCCCTGCGAGGTGACAAATTGTTAAAGGAATAAAAAGTGACCAAAATGCAAGGCAAGACTCCAACGTGAAGGTTCAATTCACAAATTTGACGTAACATTGCGGATCATTTGTTTTGCGTTGAATAAAGTCAAAAGTTTAGCAGAGAAGTGAAGTAATGGAACACCTGTGAATTAGGCTGGAGTATCCACTCATGTATCTTTATAATACTTGCTTTTTGGGTGTGTGTTTTACCCCGTGTCGTTGGGCGTCTCCTGATCCGCCTCTGCTGCAGACGACTCCACGTCGGCGTCTGCACTGCTCTCGCTTCCCTGAGTCGACAGACCGCAGGGAGACCCCGGGCTTCCCCCACTGCAACCATCACACGTCCATGAGTGACAGGGTCAATAAAAACCCACTATAAATATCAGTAAGGCGATGTTTGGTCTACTGACTTGGCGTGCTTCTTCAGCATCAGGATGGTCTGCTCCTTTTCCTCCAGTTTCCTCTTTAGTGAGTCAATCTCTTTCTGCTTCTCCAGCAGCTCCTTCTGCAGGCGGTAGTTGCTTTCCTCCAGCGTCTCACAGAACGCCTGACGGGAGGGGGAAAAAACTTTAATGCATGACAGACTGACACAAAGTTTGTTTTAGCAAATACAAATTAGGGGCTGAATACAAATGCACAACAAACATTCTCTTTTTTTTTTTTTTTCCTTTGGGAAATAGAGCATTATTTCTTGCCCGTTTGACAATTACGCACTACTGTCTGTATAATCTTGTTGGTTCATCGCATAAAATCCCAAAGAACCGCAGCGGAGGCTCGCTATTCGTGGAGGTTTGTGATGACAAACTGCTAAAATCCGCAAATACCAGAAACCAACGCTGCTTTTTTAAAATAATTTAAACACCAAATATCCCTTAATACGCATTAATACACACGGTGGAAACTAACTCAGCACTACTGCAGAAGCTAACATCTAGTGTCTTTCTTGTCTCCACTCTTGTGGTGACAAACAATCGGTGCAAAGGAAGATAAATGGCGCACAAACGTTATTGTACTAAAAATGAGAAAGATGCTGAGTTTCCATCTGACTTTAATGACTGAATCTTTTCTGATCCTATGAGTTAGACTATCAGTCGTATCAGTTGGACTCAAAAGAACAGTGAGATCCAGTTCCTCAGTCCCCC